>NBBA01000026.1:0-203475 GCA_002794785.1 Coniferiporia sulphurascens
CTCGCCACCCCTTTCCCCATTCTAAGCTTCTTACTTTAACCTGCCTTCACCCACTTGGTTTCATCCTTCTTGTCCTCTTACCACCACCATCTCGGTTTTGCGACTGAGGTCGGCAGGGGGAAGTTGCAGCTACCCGACCATGTCTGGACTCTCTGGGACTGGGCATCATACGAGAGAAGGTTCCAACTCACCCTGGTGCGCCAGGGTCAGTTGTCGGTTGCCGTAATGTGGTGGGGAACGGGCATGGAGCTCTCCCCCCATTTCCCTCTGACTTATGACTGCCATTCAGATTCCCTTTGGTTTCTTCTATGGCAATCGCAGCCACTCCTCTTTGCTTCTAAGGGACTCTCTCTTCCTGACATCATTACAAACGGTTCTGGTTTTCAGGTAGTTGCGATATGTATACCTCCCTCTCCCCCCCTATTTATCCCCAATAGGGCGCGTAAGTACACTAGGCCTCCTTGGAGGCACGCGCCCCGCCCAGTTTCACTCAATGAGCGATGACGGGCACCTCAGTAGTTAGGTAGTTTACAGGCGGCCCCTTTGGGGCTGCAGGTGTATTACATAGTACAGCAGGAATAATAAATTTAAAGAAAAAAAAAAAAAAACCACCATCTCCCTAGCGCAGGCAGCTCAAAACTCTCCCATGGCAGATCGGTTCAGTGGTCATCCACTACGACCTACAGGCCTATCTACAGTTAGCCCTATGGCGTCTGGAGCGGCCAACCCTGGCCGTCGTCAGTCGCCAACCGCCCCCGGAGCCACTCCCTGTCCCCACCACCACGACTCACCCCCCCAACTATGATGCTCTCATGGGCGAAATCCTGCTAGGTGACCTCAACCAGTGGCCTCAGCGGGGCACACAGACCGCCCTCAACGTCACTCGAGCCCTGACCACAGCAGGGCAACAGCAAGACGACCAGATGTGGGATGAACCACACACACCCCCTCAGTCGACAGGCAAACACAACACCAACGTCCTCTCCCCTGAGACTCCCCGCAACCGGCCAGTCACATCAGAGTTTGTACAAGCACTGACAGACTTCATGCCAAATGTGGAAAAAGCACTCGACACCCTCAAGGCCAGAGTTGAACAGGCCGCCAACTCCACAGCAGTTGTACAGGTGACAGCGGCATTCCTGGGGAAAACTAATGGCCCTCAGTCATGAAGCATTGTCAACAACATACCGGATGCAAGACAGGGATGACCCAGAACACATAGCCACCCGCACTGTGGAACAGGAATATGCCCAAGCCACAATGGGCACAAGAATCTCACTCGGCACACCCTTCTCCTCTGCCATGAGGGCCCCATTTACCTTCAACATAAGGACTAACCCGCAGGCCCAAGCCCAACTTACCCCTCCTGACTCACAGATCACAGTGCTAGCGGACGTCGTCAAGTGGCTCTCAGTCAACATGGGGAACCTCACCTGCCAGGTATCCTCCATGGCCTCATGCCCTGCCCTGTGGCTGCAACAGGCCCCACAGCAGACTCCCACCAACATGGGAGGAACCACCCCCGCTCCCACCATCATGGCAACAGCAGCCACTACCATTACCTCGGCTCAACTCGAGGCCGCGGCGAAAGTCATACTGGCAGGAGCCCCAATGACGTACGCTCAGTTAGTGGTGATTGCAGCTAACCTCCCCCAGCCCCTAGCAACCCAGATGGCCCCAGCAAAGAAAGCGAAGAAAGTCCGGCAACCACCCCCCCCCCAAGATGTATGCCAAGGAACCCACCTTGGTACTAACACCACAGGACCTCATCGCTCCCGCAGCCATGCATAAGTCAGGCACCTCCCTCACCGAAATGGCCTGGGGATTCTTCTGGGCCCTGCCTACTGCTGACACGGTCACCGTGTTGTCCTCTAAGTTCAACGCTAAAGGCAACCTGGTGACCACCTTTGCAGAAAGACCCGCCTCCTCCACCCCAACCACATCGGCAATCATTGATCACCATGCGGATGCATTCATGAAACACATGCATGACCACTGCCTAGCCCTCCCAGCGGACCGGCCCTTATCAGACCGATTCCAACTGACCCCTTCCAGAGTTCAACCCAGATCAACGCTACGCATCTCAATGGTGCCCTGCCAGGATGTCTTCTTCGGGCAGAACCCCCACCCCATCACTGAAGCAGCCCTCCTCACAGAGGTCCGCCAGAACCCTCCCTCAAACACCTCGACTTTGTGGTGCCCCCTCACTATGTGACAGTCCCAGAAAAGCTCCCACTCTTGGCGGCATGCCTGGTATCCTTCACCTTCACCAACCCGGATGGCCAAACCTGAGCACGCCTCCTCAAAAGGAACAGGGTTTACCTATTCAGATCCTCCTCCGCCTCTCAGTCCCACCGGTCCGACCCGGCCTCACCCAGTGTGAATGCTGCCAAGGCCTCGGCCACGGAAAGAAAGGCTGCCAAGTCCAGGCTCATTGCGCTGAATGTGCCGGACAGCACTTGATGGCCAACCATCTTAAATCATGCACCTATTGTGCAAATGATGCAGTCGAAGGAGACGCCTGCCCCACCCCCACCACTGCGCCAATTGCCAGGGCAACCATCCCGCCACCCTTCCCACCTGCCTGAAGAAGAAGCACTTCCGCGCAATCGACTCCGGCCTCCAGGTTGAAGAGGACACTGACACCTTCATGGAGGAGGACCTATGAGTGCACAAATATGTGTGCTCCAGTGGAATGCTGCCCGCTCACTTGCGGCGATTCATTCCATAATCCCTGTCCTCACTAACGAACCTTCCCCCCCTCACCTGATACTGATCCAGGAGCCACTGTGGTATCAAATCGGGCTACAGCCCTCACTCACCAACCCAGAAGGAGATCCAGTACTCAATGTGCCGATGATCCCAGGATTCATCCCAGTACTCCCACCTGCCACCCGACCAAGGGTGGTCACATACATTTCAAGGACCCTCCCCCAGTCTTCATGGTCGGTCGTCGGCCCTGCCTCAAGCGGAATCGATGTCGTGACAGTGGAGATCCAAGGCAACTTCCCAGTCAGGGTGTGCAACTACTATGGTATGTTGCCCTCAGACAGGGCGGAAGCAAGACTAGGGTACCCAGGTGAGACGTTCCTTTGCTCTCTCCCTTGGCACTCGCCTCCACCCTCATGGTGGCCAGTGACTTTAACCGTCGCCACCACTCATGGTCAACCCTCAACTCAACCCACGAAGAAGACCGCAGAGCGCAACCTCTGGACGACTTCTTCAGGGAACACGGCCATGAACCTGCCCATCCACCTGAGTGTGACACCCGACCCCTCCCAGGGCGTCGATGCTGCCCAATCGACATGGTATGGGCCCCACTGTCAATCAACCCAGAGTCCATCATGGACTCCTTCACCAGCAACCAATTGCCACTTTCCGACCACCACATAATATGCTGGTTGATACCAACATCAATGCCCCGGCCCACACCAACAATGCAAAAACTCAACAATGAGGACAAAGACAGTTGGACTGAAGCTGCATTCCCTGCCCTCGAAAAAGCATTCGCTATGACAACAGTGGATGCTAACTCACTAGACCTGAAAGCAAGCGCTGTCCTCAAAGCCATGACAGACACACTCCAACCTTTCACCACAATCTGGACACCATCGAAAACAGCAGTCCCATGGTGGTTGTCCAACTGCCGAGACTTACTAAACGCAATCCACAGTGCCCCAACACCCGCAGCTAAAGCTACAGCCAGACGCTCCTTTAAACAAGGAGTAAGGGCGGCAAAGCAAACATACTACTCGGAACAGGCGTCAGAGGCCGACCCCTCTAACATCTGGGCATGGGCCAAACACGGCCTAGGTGTCCAACCAACCCAAGTCCCCTCGCTGAAATGCAGGGATGGCACCTTCACCCAGTCGGACAAAGAGAAAGGTGAGCTGTTCAGGTCAACATTCTTCCCTCTGCCTCCCCCACTCCCGGCTGCAGGCCTCGGCCCCCTGCCTCCCCCTACCCCAGCTGCACCGCCATTACTCTTCTTGGAGCTCACAGGTGCACTGGCCGATACTTCCAACTTGTCGGCTCCGGGCCCGTCAGGGATCGGGTATCGCCCCCTGAAATGGGTGGTCGACACCTACCCAGATGAGGTACTTACGCTTTTCAACGACTGCCTGCGACTGGGCCACCACCCAGCCTGCTGGTGGACAGCAAAAGTCGTAATGCTGTGGAAGCCAAACAAGAAGGACCCATTCTCCCCCCACTCCTACTGCCCTATCACCCTTGAGGAAACCTTGGGCAAGTTACTCAAGAAAATGATCACTAACCGGCTCCAGTACCTTGCTAACATGAGGAACTGGCTGCCACCAAACCAGTATGGGGGGCGCCAAGGCCACTTGGTCTATGATGCCGCCCAGCACCTCCTACAGATTGTTGAAGGCGCCCATGTGAAAGGCCTTGTTTGCTCCATCCTAGCAGTGGACATACAGGGCTTCTTCGACTTGGTGCACCCAGGACGACTCCACCACCAGCTATTGGAAATGGGATGCCCACTGGACATGGTGGTGTGGTGTCTCTCATTCATGACGAACAGGGAAGTTGCGGTCTCATTTGATAGCACAACCCTACTGACCACACCCAAACCCAACCTCGGCACACCTCAAGGATCACCAGTCTCCCCCATCTTATCCACGATTTTTGCAGGCATAGTGATGTGGCGCTTTCGACAGCGAGGCTCACAATTACTAGCCTACATGGATGACCACCTCATTGCATGCGTAGGTGCCTCAGTTACAGCCAACTGCCAATCCCTAGCGAACATATACCAACAACTTGACCTCCTCTTTCACCAAATCAGTCTCAACATTGAACCAGCAAAAACGGAGGCCCTCCACTTCCACCCACCCAGAAGATGAACTGGCTATCACCACTGGGACACCACTGGGATACAAATCGATGCCGAAACCCTGGTTCAGCCCACCAATCCCCTGCATTGGCTGGGAATCTGGTGGGACATGGGCCTCACCTTCAAACCTCATGTAGAGTGCATGCACTCCAAAGGCCTATCAACACTGGCAGCCCTTCGCATCCTCGGCAACACTGAAAGGGGCCTGTCTGCCATCCACCTCTGGCGACTCTACACTGCCTGCATGTGCACTGTCCTAGCATGGGGCGCACCTGTGTGGTATCATGGACATCGACAAAAAACCCTGGTCAACTGACTACAAGTGGTCCAGAACACTGCATGCCGTTGGATCCTAGGCATCTATAAGGGCATGTCTCCCCTATCTACAAATTTTCTTTGTTCCACTCCCCCTTTTTTCACTTATTTCGAGTATTTAAAGACCATTCATGCCTTGTGCCAGAGGTGCACCCCCCACTGAGTAGGGCAGAAAAAGTTTAACCCTAATGCTAACACACCTTTTTCACTTTCGTTGCAGGTCTGTGTCCCCCGAGTCCAATGGATCCCAGCGTACACACACTCTCCCTGGATGGACCCCCTTGCCTTCGGCCAAGATCAAATCGTCTTCTCAGTCCCAAGGCAGCCAGTCTCAGAGGAAACACGCGACCACTACATCGCCCAAGCCCAGACTCTCTGCACCAACTCATCCCTGCAGGTGTTCACTGATGGTTCCCACATTGGCAACACCTCGGGCTCCACCATCTGTGGCATGAAGGGGGACAACTACATCACCTCCCTCAGACTCGCCTCTCCCACATGTGCCACAGCGACAGATGCTGAGATTTTCTCACTAGTGACTGCCCCAGGCTGGGCTGCACGCCGACTCCAACACCTGCTGCCAGAAGTCCAGGAGATCTACTTCCTCTCAGATTCACTGACAGCCCTAGGCCTATTCCGCACATGGCCCTCAGCATTGGGGGCCCAGCTCCTCCCCCTATGGAAGGCAGGGGTCGAGACCCTTCTCGACTCCTTCCCGAATCTAACCGTTCATTTCCAATGGTGCCCGGGCCATGAGGCAATTCCAGGGAACGAATGGGCGGATTCCAAGGCAAAGCTTGCAACACAGCTTCCTCCGTCCTCCCTCCCTCCCTCTATCTCCACTCTGAAGGAGGTGGCGACTCACACCCTCAGTGAGTGCTGGTCCTTGCAAATGGCCCGCCCCCTAGCCTCTACAGCCAACAAATACCTGGCAGTATCAGGGCCCCCCACCCAGCAACCAAGAAAGCTAATCACCATCTCAGTCGACCACCCCTGCTCGGAGCTCACTGCAGTGGCGCAGGTCCTCTGTCGTGCTGGTCCCTATGGGGGCTACTGGCTGAGC
The DNA here is from genome assembly GCA_002794785.1 of Coniferiporia sulphurascens. Classification (NCBI taxonomy): domain Eukaryota; kingdom Fungi; phylum Basidiomycota; class Agaricomycetes; order Hymenochaetales; family Hymenochaetaceae; genus Coniferiporia; species Coniferiporia sulphurascens. The sequence continues at coordinate 6,231 of NBBA01000026.1, forward strand.
TTCGACTCGGCCTACCAACACAGACACAGCCTGATCTCCCACTGCAGATGGCACAACCACCCACCCTGGCCAGCACAGTCAACCTCCCACGTCCTAGGCGGATGCGAAACATTCCAGCCTTGGGTACGACAAGTCTGGCCAAAAAAGCGACCCCCTCCCTGTCCACCACACCAAATGGGCAGACAAAAACCACCTTCTAGTCCTCAGACGCTGGCTGCGTCTTACAGGCCACCTCAACCAAATGTCCAACTGCACAGCCGGAGCTATTCGCCTTGCCTTTGCAGCTATGGACTTGGACAGACTCCCAACCGACAACGACCTGGACTTGGACACCCTCTGGGGATACGTGCGCAGGTTACTCGGATCCAGGACTCAGGATGTGGACCCAGCCCTTTTGGAGCTCTCAGGTACACTCCCACCATTTCCCTCTGACTCTTGACTGCCATTTGGATTCCCCATCGGTTTCTTCTATGGCACTTGCAGCTGCTCCTTTCCTCTTCTAAGGGACTCCCCATTGCCTGATCTTGCTCTTTGCTGGGTATGGCATTTCGTAGTTGCGATATGTATGCCTCCTCCTTTCTTCCTCTATTTTACCCCTAATAGGGCGCATGAGTACACTAGGCCTCCCACAAGAGGCATGCGCCCCGCCCAGTTTCGCTTGATGAGCAATGACGGGTGCCTCAGTAGTTAGGTAGTTTACAGGCGGCCCCTACGGGGCTGCAGGTGTATTGTGTAGCTCAGTAGGAATAATAAATAAATAAAAATGTAGCCACCCACGCAGCGGAACAGGAGTATGCCCAAGCCACGATGGGAGCAAGGATATCGCTCGGAGCTCCCTTCTCCTCCGCCATGAAAGCCCCATTTACCTTCAACACAAGAACTAACCTGCAGGCTCAAGCCCAACCTACCCCCCCCGATTCACAGATTTCAGCATTGGCGGATGTTGTCAAGCGGCTGTCAGTAGATGTGGGGAACCTCACTCGCCAAGTTTCCTCCATGGCCTCACACCCTGCTCTGCAGCCGCAACAAGCCCCACAGCAGACTCCCACCAATGTGGGAGGAACCACACCTGCCCCCACCACAGTGGCAACAGTAGCCACTACCATCGGCTGTGCCCCAGACATGGCCAACTGGTGCCTGTCCTTCATGATGGACCGGCAGGTAGCAGTCGCCTTCGACAGCACTACCCTCCCAACCACCCCGAAACCTGACCTCGGCACCCCCCAGGGATCGCCAGTCTCCCCCATCCTGTCAACAATATTTGCAGGGGTGGTCCTCTGGCGCTTTCACCAAGCTGGAACCACTGCCCTAGCATACGTTGACGACCACTTACTTATCTGCGTAGGACCTTCAGTAGCATCCAACTGCTGCGAGCTCGCACGTGCCTACCAACAACTCGACACCCTCTTCGGCACCATTGGTCTCAACATCGAAGCCGCCAAGACAGAGTGTCTCCACTTCCACCCCCTGTGGCGACGCATCGGCTATAACGGCTGGGACACTGCCGGCGTACAGGTCGACCCAAACACCCTTATCCGCCCCTCAATCCCACTTAGGTGGCTGGGGATATGGTGGGACCCAGGCCTCTCCTTCAAGCCCCATGTGGAGCAAATGCGCTCCAAGGGGCTCTCCACCCTCGCTGCACTCCGCATCCTGGGCAACACCCAACGCGGCATATCGGCCCTCTTACTCCGCCGCCTATACACCTCCTGCATTCGCTCCATCCTGTCATGGGGAGCGCCGGTATGGTACCATGGCCGCCACCAAAAAACCTTGGTAAACTGCCTCCAGGCTGTGCAAAACATGGCCTGCCGCTGGATCCTGGGCATCTTCAAAGGTGCCTCCCCCCATTCCACTAATTTTCTCTGCTCCATTCCCCCCCTCTCTTTCTACTTCGAATATATAAAGACTACCCATTCCCTTCGCCTCTGGCGCACCCTGCACTCTATTGGCCGCAAATTATTTAAAAACATAGCTAACAGACCCTTCTCCCTTTCTCTGCAGGTCCGAGCCCCCCAGGTTCAACAGGTCCCTGCATACACACATCCCCCATGGATGGACCCACTGGCTTTCATGAAGGGCCGAGTCCAGTTCACCACCCCCATCACCCTGGTTAGCGCCGACACCCGGAAATCATTTGTAACAGCCATGCGCCAACTAGGCTCCACCCCCCATGTCCAGGTCTTCACTGATGGCTCCCACATTGACAATAAGTCGGGCTCGGCCATCTGCGCAATGCTGGGCAACACCCATCTCCAGTCACGCCGACTGGAGTCCCCCACCTGTGCCACAGCCACGGACACCGAGGAGTTCTCCCTTGCCACGGCCCCGGGCTGGGTAGCACGCTGCCTCCCAGTGCAACCACATGTCGCATCGGATATCTTCTTTCTATCCGATTCACTGACTGCTTTCCACCTTTTCCAAACATGGGCCCTGCCCCTGGCACCCACCTCCTCCACATTTGGAAAGCGGGTGTGGAGACTCTGCTGGATTCGTACCCCCAGCTCACCATCCATTTTGTATGGTGCCCCAGACACTCGGACATCCCCGGAAATGAATGGGCTGACACAGAGGCAAAGCTAGCAACCGAGCTCCCCCCATCTGACCTCAAACCTTCCACCTCCACCCTAAAAGAAGCTGCCATCCGCACCCTCATGGAACAATGGACACTCTCACTAGCCCGCCCCCTTGCCTCGACCACCGATAAATACCTGGCAGTTCATGGCCTACCATCATGCCGACCTCGAAAGCTTCTCATGCATTCAGTTGACCACCCATGCAATGAACTATCCACAGTCGTGCAGGTCCTCTGCTGTGCCGGTCCCTACGGGGGATACTGGCTGGGCTTTGACTCGGCCTACTGCCACAGGAACGGCCTGATCTCGCACTGCAGATGGCACAACCACCCCCCCTGGCCAGCGCAGTCGACTGCCCACATCCTCGGCGGCTGTAGCACCTTCCACCCGTGGATATGACACGTGTGGCCACCTCGGGACCCTCTCCCAGTCCACCATTCTGAGTGGGCTGATGAAAACCGCCTCCCAGTTCTGTGCCGATGGCTAAAGCTAACGGGGCATCTTAACCGCCTTTTGGAACGTGCCGCGGGCGCCATACAGCTTTCTTTTGCTGCAATGGACCTGGACGGGCACCCCACCAATGAGGATATGGACTTGGACCTCCTACGGGACTACATGTGTCGTATGCTCGGACCACGAACCCAGGACTCGGACCCAGCCCTTTTGGAGCTTTCAGGTACACTCCCTCCCTTCCTGCTCGAGCAAAGCCTGCCTCTAAGCTTCCTACTTTAACCTGCCCTTAACTGCTTGGTTTGTTCATAGCAATATGTATCCCTCCCTCTTTCAGTTTCTCTACTAAATAGGGGCTCTTCACATGTCGGCACCCCTTGGGGAGCAGAGCCCCCACCCAGTTTGGTGCGATGCACTATGATGGGCGCCTCCATTGTTATGTAGTTAGGGCCCCCCCTTTGGGGGGGCAGCTTGTAATTATGTGATACTGCAGGAATAATTTAAAAAAAAAAAAAAAAAGTAGCCACTACCATCACCCCAGCTCAACTTGAGGCCATGGCGAAAGTCGTGCCAGCAGGAGCGCCAATGACATATGCCCAGTTAGTGGCGATTGCAGCTAACCTCCCCCAGCCCCCAGCAACCCAGACGGCCCCAGCGAAGAAGGCGAAGAAAGTCCGGCAACCACCACCCCCCCCCAAGATGTATGCCAAGGAACCCACCTTGGTCCTAACACCACGGGACCTCGTCGCTCCTGCAGCCATGCATAAGTCAGGCGCCTCCCTCACCGAAATGGCCTGGGGCTTCTTCCGGGCCCTGCCTACTGCTGACGCGGTCACCATGTTGTCCTCTAAGTTCAACGCTAAAGGCAACCTGGTGACCACCTTTGCAGAAAGACCCTCCTCCGCCACACCAACCACATCAGCAATCATTGATCACCATGCGGACACATTCACAAAGTATATGCGTGACCACTGCCTAGCCCTTCCAGTGGACCAGCCCATATCGGACCGGTTCCAACTGACCCCTTCCAGAGTTCGACCCCGATCGACGCTATGCATCTCAATGGTGCCCTGCCAGGACGTCTTCTTTGGGCAAAACCCACATCCAATCATGGAAGCGGCACTCCTCACGGAGGTCCGCCAGAACCCCTCCCTCAAGCACCTCGATTTCGTGGTGCCACCGCACTACACAACGATACCGGAGAAGCTGCCTCTACTGACAGCCTGCCCAGTATCCTTCACCTTTGTCGACCCAGACGGGCAAACCCGAGCACGCCTCCTAAAGAGGAACAGAGTTTACCTATTCGGATCCTCCCTCCACCTCTCAGTCCCACCAGTCTGGCCCAGCCTCACCCAGTGTGAATGCTGCCAAGGACTGGGCCATGGAAAGAAAGGATGCCAAGCCCAGGCTCGTTGTGCCGAGTGTGCCGGACAGCACTTGACAGCCAACCATTGTAAGTCGTGCACATACTGTGCAAATGACACAGTCGAAGGAGATGCCTGCCCCCACCCCTGCCACAGTGCGAATTGCAAGGGCGACCACCCCGCTACCCTTCCCACCTGCCCGAAGAAGAAGCGCTTCTGCGCCATCGACTCTGCCCTACAGGAAGAAGAGGATGCCAACACCTTCATGGAAGAGGACATATGAGTGCACAAATCCGTGTGCTACAGTGGAACACCGCCCGCTCACTTGCGGCGATCCATTCCCTAATACCCGCCCTTACTAACAAACCATCTCCCCCACACCTGATTCTGATACAGGAGCCCCCGTGGTATCAAATCGGACTACAGCCCTCACTCACCAACCCAGACAGGGAAGTGGTACTCAATGTACCAACCATCCCCGGATTTGTACCAGTACTCCCTCCGACCACCCGACCCCGGGTGGTGACCTATGTCTCAAGGAACCTCCCCAATCTTCATGGTCAGTCGTCGGCCCGGCCTCAAGCGGCACCGATGTCATGACGGTGGAGATCCAAGGAAACCTCCCCACCAGAGTGTGCAACTACTACGGTATGCTGCCCCGGATAGGGCGGAACCCAGACAAGGGTACCCAGGTGAGACATTCCTGAGCTCTCTCCCCCTGGCCCTCACCTCCACCCTCACAATTGCTGGCGACTTCAACCGTTGTCACCATTCGTGGTCAACTCTCGACTCCACCCAAGAAGAAAACCGCAGAGCCCAACCTCTGGACGACTTCTTCAGGGAAAACGGCCACGAACCAGCCCACCCACCCGACTGCGACACCCGACCCCTTCCAGGACATCGAAGATGCCCAATCGATATGGTATGGGCCCCACCGTCAATCAACCCGGAGTCCATCATGGACTCCTTCAAAGCAACCCCTTCGCCACTCTCTGACCACCAAATCCTGCGATGGTCAATACCAGTTTCAACACCTCAGCCAACACCTATGACCCGGAAACTCAACAAGGAGGACAAGGACATCTGGACAGAGGCCGCTTTCCCAGCACTCACAAACACATTCGCCTTACCAGTAGTGGATGCTAACTCCCTAGATCTGAAAGCAAGCGCCATCCTCAAAGCCATGACAGACATGCTACAGCCATTCACCAAAATCTGCACTCCATCGAAAACAGCGGTCCCTTGGTGGTCATCCAACTGCCAGGACCTACTAAACATGATTCATAGTGCCCAAACACCAACTGCAAAAGTGGCGGCAAGACGCTCATTCAAACGAGGGGTGCGAGCCGCTAAGCGAACCTACTACTCAGAACAGGCATTGGAGGCCGATCCCTCCAACATCTGGTCATGGGCCAAATGCGGCCTAGGCATCCGCCCAACCCAAGTACCTTCGCTCAAATGCAGGGACAGCACCTTCACCCAGTCGGACGACAAGAAAGGTGAGCTCTTCAGATCCACTTTCTTCCCACTGCCCCCCCCACTCCCGGCTGCGGGCCTTGGCCCCCTGCCTCCCCCTACCCCAGCTGCGCCACCACTACTCTTCAGTGAGCTTACAGGAGCACTGGCCGATACCTCCAACTTGTTGGCTCCGGGCCCCTCGGGGATTGGGTATCACCCCCTGAAATGGGTGGTTGACGCCTACCCAGATGAGGTACTAACGCTTTTCAACGACTGCCTGCGACTGGGCCACCACCCAGCCTGCTGGCGGATGGCAAAAGTCGTTATGCTATGGAAGCCGAACAAGAAGGACCCATTCTCCCCCCGGTCCTATCGCCCCATCACCCTCAAGGAAACCATGGGCAAGTTACTCGAGAAGATGATCGCTAACCGGCTCCAGTACCTTGCAAATGCAAGGAACTGGCTGCCACCAAACCAGTATGGAGGACGTCAGGGCCACTCGGTCTACAACGCCACCCAGCATCTTTTACAGATCGTTGAAGGTGCACACGCAAAAGGCTTGGTATGCTCTATCCTAGCGGTGGACATCCAGGGCTTTTTCGACTCGGTGCACCCAAGATGACTCCACCACCAGCTTTTGGAGATGGGATGCCTGCCAGACATGGCGGAATGGTGTCTCTCCTTCATGACGAAAAGGGAAGTGGCTGTCTCATTCAATGGCACAACCCTACTGACCGCACCCAAACCGGACCTCGGCACCCCACAAGGGTCCCCAGTCTCGCCGATCCTCTTGACAATCTTCGCAGGCATTGTGATGTGACGCTTCCAACAGCGTGGCTCCCAACTGCTAGCATATGTCGACGACCACCTCATTGCCTGTGTAGGCACATCAGTGACAGCTAACTGCCGATCCCTCACACAGGCATACCAACAACTCAACCTCCTCTTCCGCCAAATTGGTCTCAACATCGAGCCAGCAAAGACGGAGGCCCTCCACTTCCACCCGCCCAGGCAGCGAACCGGCTACCATCGCTGGGACACCGCTGGGATTCAAATCGACACTGCAACCCTGGTCCGTCCCACCAACCCCCTGCACTGGCTCGGGATTTGGTGGGATGCGGGCCTCACCTTCAAACCTCATGTGGAACGCATGTGCTCCAAGGGGCTATTAACATTGGCAGCCCTCTGCATTCTTGGCAACACCGAGAAGGGCCTATCAGCCATCCACCTCTGCCGACTCTACACCGCCTGTGTGCGCACCGTCCTATCCTGGGGCACACCAGTATGGTACCATGGACGTCGACAAAAAACCCTAGTCAACCGACTACAGGCCGTGCAGAATACTGCTTGCCGTTGGATATTGGGCATCTATAAGGGCATGTCTCCCCATTCTATGAATTTTCTCTGTTCCACTCCCCCTTTCAGTGCTTATTTTGAGTATTTAAAGACCACCCATGCACTGCGCCTTTGGTGTACCCCCCACCGTGTAGGGCAGAAAAAGTTTAATCCTAATGCTAAAACCCCCTTTTCCCTTTCGTTGCAGGTCAGCGTCCCCCGAGTCCAACAAATCCCAGCATACACACACCCCCCCTGGACGGACCCCCTCGCCTTCGGCAAAGGGCGCATCGTCTTCTCAGTCCCAAGGCAGCCTGTCTCTGCAAACCTACATGACCATTACATTGCCCAGGCCAGGACACTCTGCACCGACACCTCCCTGCAGGTCTTTACGGATGGCTCACACATCGGTAATACCTCAGGATCAGCCATCTGCGGCATGAAGGGATCACTACACACATGCTCCCTCAAGCTCGCCTCTCCCACTTGCACCACAGCAACAGACGCCGAAATATTCTCATTGGCAACTGCCCCAGGCTGGGCGGCAAGACGACTCCACCACCTACTGCCAGATGTCCAGGAGATTTTCTTCCTCTTGGACTCTCTGACGGCACTCGGCCTTTTCCGCACCTGGCCCTCAACCTCGGGGGCCCAGCTCCTCCCACTCTGGAAGGCAGGGGTCAAGACCCTTCTCGACTCGTTTCCGAATCTAACCATTCATTTCTGATGGTGCCCAGGCCACAAGGGCATCCTTGGGAATGAATGGGCGGACTCCAAGGTGAAGCTAGCAACCGAGCTTCCCCCATCTTCCCTCGCCCCCTCTATCTCCGCTCTGAAGGAAGTGGTGACATGCACACTCAGTGAACACTGGTCCCTTCAGTTAGCCCGCCCCCTAGCCTCCACTACCAACAAATACTTGGTGGTAACAGGGCCCCCCACTCGATGACCAAGAAAGCTCATCACGATCTCGGTTGACCACCCTCATGCGGAACTCACTGCAGTAGCACAGGTCCTCTGCCATGCCGGTCCCTATGGGGGTTACTGGCTGAGCTTCGACTCAGCCTACCGGCACAGACATGGCCTGATCTCTCACTGCAGGTGGCACAACCACCCACCCTGGCCAGCACAGACAACCCCTCATATCCTAGGCAGATGCGAAACCTTCCAGCCCTGGATATGCCATGTCTGGCCTAAGAGAGACCCCCTCCCTGTCCACCATACGGAATGGGTGGATGAAAACCACCTACTGGTCCTACAGCGCTGGCTACGCCTTACAGGACACCTCAACCGAATGTCCAACCGCACAGCTGGGGCGATTCACATGGCCTTCGCGGCTATGGAACTGGACAGACTCCCCACCAATAACAACCTCGACTTGGATACCCTCCGGGGCTACGTGCGCAGGTTGCTCAGAACCAGGACTCAGGATGCGGACCTGGCCCTCTTGGAGCTATCAGGTATGCTCCCCCCATTTCCCTCTGACTTGTGACTGCCCTTCGGATTCCCAATCAGTTTCTTCTATGGCAATCACAGCCACTCCTTTCCGCTTCTAAGGGACTCTCTTTTCCTGCCCCCATTTCGATTGGTTCAGGTTCTCCGTAGTCGCGATATGTATTCCTCCCTCTCCCCTTCTCATATTTATCCCTAATAGGGCACGTAAGTACACTAGGCCTCCTTGGAGGCACGCACCCTGCCCAGTTTCACTCAATGAGCGATGATGGGCACCTCAGTAGTTAGGTAGTTTACAGGTGGCCCCTACGGGGCCACAGGTGTATTACATAACACAGTAGGAATAATAAATAAATAAATAAAAAAAAGACCCAGTAGAATACCAGACCAGAGCATGGGTTGCTGCAATGAACCCCGAGACAACCCCCAGTGAAAACCAGAGATGGTGGTGGTAAGAGGACAAGAAGGATGAGCCCCCACTTCTGGATCCGTGATTGTACCAGGATCTCTGTCTCGCATACCCGACCCTGGTGGCAAAGCCATCCCAGGGAGTAGGGGATACTAACCACCTCAAGGGGGTCCAACTCACCCAAGAGGCCCATGGTGCCCTGTCGCTTTTCAGCGTCGGGTGGTTCTTACTGCCACTTTTTATTTATTTATTTATTTATTTATTATTCCTACTGAGCTACGCAATACACCTGCGGCCCCGTAGGGGCCGCCTGTAAACTACCTAACTACTGAGGCACCCGTCATTGCTCATCAAGCGAAACTGGGCGGGGCGCATGCCTCTTGTGGGAGGCCTAGTGTACTCATGCGCCCTATTAGGGGTAAAATAGAGGAAGAAAGGAGGAGGCATACATATCGCAACTACGAAATGCCATACCCAGCAAAGAGCAAGATCAGGCAATGGGGAGTCCCTTAGAAGAGGAAAGGAGCAGCTGCAAGTGCCATAGAAGAAACCGATGGGGAATCCAAATGGCAGTCAAGAGTCAGAGGGAAATGGTGGGAGTGTACCTGAGAGCTCCAAAAGGGCTGGGTCCACATCCTGAGTCCTGGATCCGAGTAACCTGCGCACGTATCCCCAGAGGGTGTCCAAGTCCAGGTCGTTGTCGGTTGGGAGTCTGTCCAAGTCCATAGCTGCAAAGGCAAGGCGAATAGCTCCGGCTGTGCAGTTGGACATTTGGTTGAGGTGGCCTGTAAGACGCAGCCAGCGTCTGAGGACTAGAAGGTGGTTTTTGTCTGCCCATTTGGTGTGGTGGACAGGGAGGGGGTCGCTTTTTGGCCAGACTTGTCGTACCCAAGGCTGGAATGTTTCGCATCCGCCTAGGACGTGGGAGGTTGACTGTGCTGGCCAGGGTGGGTGGTTGTGCCATCTGCAGTGGGAGATCAGGCTGTGTCTGTGTTGGTAGGCCGAGTCGAAGCTCAGCCAGTAGCCCCCATAGGGACCAGCACGACAGAGGACCTGCGCCACTGCAGTGAGCTCCGAGCAGGGGTGGTCGACTGAGATGGTGATTAGCTTTCTTGGTTGCTGGGTGGGGGGCCCTGATACTGCCAGGTATTTGTTGGCTGTAGAGGCTAGGGGGCGGGCCATTTGCAAGGACCAGCACTCACTGAGGGTGTGAGTCGCCACCTCCTTCAGAGTGGAGATAGAGGGAGGGAGGGAGGACGGAGGAAGCTGTGTTGCAAGCTTTGCCTTGGAATCCGCCCATTCGTTCCCTGGAATTGCCTCATGGCCCGGGCACCATTGGAAATGAACGGTTAGATTCGGGAAGGAGTCGAGAAGGGTCTCGACCCCTGCCTTCCATAGGGGGAGGAGCTGGGCCCCCAATGCTGAGGGCCATGTGCGGAATAGGCCTAGGGCTGTCAGTGAATCTGAGAGGAAGTAGATCTCCTGGACTTCTGGCAGCAGGTGTTGGAGTCGGCGTGCAGCCCAGCCTGGGGCAGTCACTAGTGAGAAAATCTCAGCATCTGTCGCTGTGGCACATGTGGGAGAGGCGAGTCTGAGGGAGGTGATGTAGTTGTCCCCCTTCATGCCACAGATGGTGGAGCCCGAGGTGTTGCCAATGTGGGAACCATCAGTGAACACCTGCAGGGATGAGTTGGTGCAGAGAGTCTGGGCTTGGGCGATGTAGTGGTCGCGTGTTTCCTCTGAGACTGGCTGCCTTGGGACTGAGAAGACGATTTGATCTTGGCCGAAGGCAAGGGGGTCCATCCAGGGAGAGTGTGTGTACGCTGGGATCCATTGGACTCGGGGGACACAGACCTGCAACGAAAGTGAAAAAGGTGTGTTAGCATTAGGGTTAAACTTTTTCTGCCCTACTCAGTGGGGGGTGCACCTCTGGCACAAGGCATGAATGGTCTTTAAATACTCGAAATAAGTGAAAAAAGGGGGAGTGGAACAAAGAAAATTTGTAGATAGGGGAGACATGCCCTTATAGATGCCTAGGATCCAACGGCATGCAGTGTTCTGGACCACTTGTAGTCAGTTGACCAGGGTTTTTTGTCGATGTCCATGATACCACACAGGTGCGCCCCATGCTAGGACAGTGCACATGCAGGCAGTGTAGAGTCGCCAGAGGTGGATGGCAGACAGGCCCCTTTCAGTGTTGCCGAGGATGCGAAGGGCTGCCAGTGTTGATAGGCCTTTGGAGTGCATGCACTCTACATGAGGTTTGAAGGTGAGGCCCATGTCCCACCAGATTCCCAGCCAATGCAGGGGATTGGTGGGCTGAACCAGGGTTTCGGCATCGATTTGTATCCCAGTGGTGTCCCAGTGGTGATAGCCAGTTCATCTTCTGGGTGGGTGGAAGTGGAGGGCCTCCGTTTTTGCTGGTTCAATGTTGAGACTGATTTGGTGAAAGAGGAGGTCAAGTTGTTGGTATATGTTCGCTAGGGATTGGCAGTTGGCTGTAACTGAGGCACCTACGCATGCAATGAGGTGGTCATCCATGTAGGCTAGTAATTGTGAGCCTCGCTGTCGAAAGCGCCACATCACTATGCCTGCAAAAATCGTGGATAAGATGGGGGAGACTGGTGATCCTTGAGGTGTGCCGAGGTTGGGTTTGGGTGTGGTCAGTAGGGTTGTGCTATCAAATGAGACCGCAACTTCCCTGTTCGTCATGAATGAGAGACACCACACCACCATGTCCAGTGGGCATCCCATTTCCAATAGCTGGTGGTGGAGTCGTCCTGGGTGCACCAAGTCGAAGAAGCCCTGTATGTCCACTGCTAGGATGGAGCAAACAAGGCCTTTCACATGGGCGCCTTCAACAATCTGTAGGAGGTGCTGGGCGGCATCATAGACCAAGTGGCCTTGGCGCCCCCCATACTGGTTTGGTGGCAGCCAGTTCCTCATGTTAGCAAGGTACTGGAGCCGGTTAGTGATCATTTTCTTGAGTAACTTGCCCAAGGTTTCCTCAAGGGTGATAGGGCAGTAGGAGTGGGGGGAGAATGGGTCCTTCTTGTTTGGCTTCCACAGCATTACGACTTTTGCTGTCCACCAGCAGGCTGGGTGGTGGCCCAGTCGCAGGCAGTCGTTGAAAAGCGTAAGTACCTCATCTGGGTAGGTGTCGACCACCCATTTCAGGGGGCGATACCCGATCCCTGACGGGCCCGGAGCCGACAAGTTGGAAGTATCGGCCAGTGCACCTGTGAGCTCCAAGAAGAGTAATGGCGGTGCAGCTGGGGTAGGGGGAGGCAGGGGGCCGAGGCCTGCAGCCGGGAGTGGGGGAGGCAGAGGGAAGAATGTTGACCTGAACAGCTCACCTTTCTCTTTGTCCGACTGGGTGAAGGTGCCATCCCTGCATTTCAGCGAGGGGACTTGGGTTGGTTGGACACCTAGGCCGTGTTTGGCCCATGCCCAGATGTTAGAGGGGTCGGCCTCTGACGCCTGTTCCGAGTAGTATGTTTGCTTTGCCGCCCTTACTCCTTGTTTAAAGGAGCGTCTGGCTGTAGCTTTAGCTGCGGGTGTTGGGGCACTGTGGATTGCGTTTAGTAAGTCTCGGCAGTTGGACAACCACCATGGGACTGCTGTTTTCGATGGTGTCCAGATTGTGGTGAAAGGTTGGAGTGTGTCTGTCATGGCTTTGAGGACAGCGCTTGCTTTCAGGTCTAGTGAGTTAGCATCCACTGTTGTCATAGCGAATGCTTTTTCGAGGGCAGGGAATGCAGCTTCAGTCCAACTGTCTTTGTCCTCATTGTTGAGTTTTTGCATTGTTGGTGTGGGCCGGGGCATTGATGTTGGTATCAACCAGCATATTATGTGGTGGTCGGAAAGTGGCAATTGGTTGCTGGTGAAGGAGTCCATGATGGACTCTGGGTTGATTGACAGTGGGGCCCATACCATGTCGATTGGGCAGCATCGACGCCCTGGGAGGGGTCGGGTGTCACACTCAGGTGGATGGGCAGGTTCATGGCCGTGTTCCCTGAAGAAGTCGTCCAGAGGTTGCGCTCTGCGGTCTTCTTCGTGGGTTGAGTTGAGGGTTGACCATGAGTGGTGGCGACGGTTAAAGTCACTGGCCACCATGAGGGTGGAGGCGAGTGCCAAGGGGAGAGAGCAAAGGAACGTCTCACCTGGGTACCCTAGTCTTGCTTCCGCCCTGTCTGAGGGCAACATACCATAGTAGTTGCACACCCTGACTGGGAAGTTGCCTTGGATCTCCACTGTCACGACATCGATTCCGCTTGAGGCAGGGCCGACGACCGACCATGAAGACTGGGGGAGGGTCCTTGAAATGTATGTGACCACCCTTGGTCGGGTGGCAGGTGGGAGTACTGGGATGAATCCTGGGATCATCGGCACATTGAGTACTGGATCTCCTTCTGGGTTGGTGAGTGAGGGCTGTAGCCCGATTTGATACCACAGTGGCTCCTGGATCAGTATCAGGTGAGGGGGGGAAGGTTCGTTAGTGAGGACAGGGATTATGGAATGAATCGCCGCAAGTGAGCGGGCAGCATTCCACTGGAGCACACATATTTGTGCACTCATAGGTCCTCCTCCATGAAGGTGTCAGTGTCCTCTTCAACCTGGAGGCCGGAGTCGATTGCGCGGAAGTGCTTCTTCTTCAGGCAGGTGGGAAGGGTGGCGGGATGGTTGCCCTGGCAATTGGCGCAGTGGTGGGGGTGGGGGCAGGCGTCTCCTTCGACTGCATCATTTGCACAATAGGTGCATGATTTAAGATGGTTGGCCATCAAGTGCTGTCCGGCACATTCAGCGCAATGAGCCTGGACTTGGCAGCCTTTCTTTCCGTGGCCGAGGCCTTGGCAGCATTCACACTGGGTGAGGCCGGGTCGGACCGGTGGGACTGAGAGGCGGAGGGAGGATCTGAATAGGTAAACCCTGTTCCTTTTGAGGAGGCGTGCTCAGGTTTGGCCATCCGGGTTGGTGAAGGTGAAGGATACCAGGCATGCCGCCAAGAGTGGGAGCTTTTCTGGGACTGTCACATAGTGAGGGGGCACCACAAAGTCGAGGTGTTTGAGGGAGGGGTTCTGGCGGACCTCTGTGAGGAGGGCTGCTTCAGTGATGGGGTGGGGGTTCTGCCCGAAGAAGACATCCTGGCAGGGCACCATTGAGATGCGTAGCGTTGATCTGGGTTGAACTCTGGAAGGGGTCAGTTGGAATCGGTCTGATAAGGGCCGGTCCGCTGGGAGGGCTAGGCAGTGGTCATGCATGTGTTTCATGAATGCATCCGCATGGTGATCAATGATTGCCGATGTGGTTGGGGTGGAGGAGGCGGGTCTTTCTGCAAAGGTGGTCACCAGGTTGCCTTTAGCGTTGAACTTAGAGGACAACACGGTGACCGTGTCAGCAGTAGGCAGGGCCCAGAAGAATCCCCAGGCCATTTCGGTGAGGGAGGTGCCTGACTTATGCATGGCTGCGGGAGCGATGAGGTCCTGTGGTGTTAGTACCAAGGTGGGTTCCTTGGCATACATCTTGGGGGGGGGTGGTTGCCGGACTTTCTTCGCTTTCTTTGCTGGGGCCATCTGGGTTGCTAGGGGCTGGGGGAGGTTAGCTGCAATCACCACTAACTGAGCGTACGTCATTGGGGCTCCTGCCAGTATGACTTTCGCCGCGGCCTCGAGTTGAGCCGAGGTAATGGTAGTGGCTGCTGTTGCCATGATGGTGGGAGCGGGGGTGGTTCCTCCCATGTTGGTGGGAGTCTGCTGTGGGGCCTGTTGCAGCCACAGGGCAGGGCATGAGGCCATGGAGGATACCTGGCAGGTGAGGTTCCCCATGTTGACTGAGAGCCACTTGACGACGTCCGCTAGCACTGTGATCTGTGAGTCAGGAGGGGTAAGTTGGGCTTGGGCCTGCGGGTTAGTCCTTATGTTGAAGGTAAATGGGGCCCTCATGGCAGAGGAGAAGGGTGTGCCGAGTGAGATTCTTGTGCCCATTGTGGCTTGGGCATATTCCTGTTCCACAGTGCGGGTGGCTATGTGTTCTGGGTCATCCCTGTCTTGCATCCGGTATGTTGTTGACAATGCTTCATGACTGAGGGCCATTAGTTTCCCCAGGAATGCCGCTGTCACCTGTACAACTGCTGTGGAGTTGGCGGCCTGTTCAACTCTGGCCTTGAGGGTGTCGAGTGCTTTTTCCACATTTGGCATGAAGTCTGTCAGTGCTTGTACAAACTCTGATGTGACTGGCCGGTTGCGGGGAGTCTCAGGGGAGAGGACGTTGGTGTTGTGTTTGCCTGTCGACTGAGGGGGTGTGTGTGGTTCATCCCACATCTGGTCGTCTTGCTGTTGCCCTGCTGTGGTCAGGGCTCGAGTGACGTTGAGGGCGGTCTGTGTGCCCCGCTGAGGCCACTGGTTGAGGTCACCTAGCAGGATTTCGCCCATGAGAGCATCATAGTTGGGGGGGGTGAGTCGTGGTGGTGGGGACAGGGAGTGGCTCCGGGGGGCGGTTGGCGACTGACGACGGCCAGGGTTGGCCGCTCCAGACGCCATAGGGCTAACTGTAGATAGGCCTGTAGGTCGTAGTGGATGACCACTGAACCGATCTGCCATGGGAGAGTTTGAGCTGCCTGCGCTAGGGAGATGGTGGTTTTTTTTTTTTTTTCTTTAAATTTATTATTCCTGCTGTACTATGTAATACACCTGCAGCCCCAAAGGGGCCGCCTGTAAACTACCTAACTACTGAGGTGCCCGTCATCGCTCATTGAGTGAAACTGGGCGGGGCGCGTGCCTCCAAGGAGGCCTAGTGTACTTACGCGCCCTATTGGGGATAAATAGGGGGGGGAGAGGGAGGTATACATATCGCAACTACCTGAAAACCAGAACCGTTTGTAATGATGTCAGGAAGAGAGAGTCCCTTAGAAGCAAAGAGGAGTGGCTGCGATTGCCATAGAAGAAACCAAAGGGAATCTGAATGGCAGTCATAAGTCAGAGGGAAATGGGGGGAGCGTACCTGAGAGCTCCAAAAGGGCCGGGTCCGCGTCCTGAGTCCTGGATCCAAGTAACCTATGCACGTAGCCCTGGAGGGTGTCCAGGTCGAGGTTGTTATTAGTGGGGAGTTCGTCTAGGTCCATAGCCGCAAAGGTGAGGCGGATCGCCCCCGCTGTGCGGTTAGACATCCGGTTGAGGTGGCCTGTAAGGCGTAGCCAGCGCCTTAGGACTAGAAGGTGGTTTTCGTCCACCCATTCGGTGTGGTGGACAGGGAGGGGGTCGCTCTTGGGCCAGATGAGTCGTATCCAGGGCTGGAAGGTTTTGCATCCTTTTTTAATATTTTTTAATATTTTTTATTTTATTATTCCTGCAGTATTACATAATTACAAGCTGCCCCCCCAAAGGGGGGGCCCTAACTACATAACAACAGAGGCGCCCGTCATTGCACAATGCACGAAACTGGGTGGGGGCCCTGCTCCCCAAGGGGAGCCAAAGTGGGAAGGGCCCCTATTGATGATGTGACAGAAAGAGGGAGGAATATGTATCACTACAGCCAAGCCAAACGGACGACATCAGGCAAAAGGGGGTAGCTTAGAAATGGAAAGGGGGGGCGAGAGCGCCAGCCAGGACATACACAGGGGAGTCTGAAAGGCATTCACAGAGCAGAGGAAAAGGGAGGAAGCACACCTGAAAGCTCCAAGAGAGCCGGGTCCGGGTCCTGGGTATGGGCTCCAAGCATACGACTCATGTAATCCCAGAGGAGGTCCAAGTCCATATCTTTGTCGGTCAGGTGCCCCTCGAGTTCCATTGTGGCGAAGGCCAGGCAGATAGAGGCGGAGGTGTGGTCAGAAAAGCGGTTAAGATGCCCTGTCAGCTTAAGCCAGTGGCACAGAACCTGGAGGCGGTTTTCATCGGCCCATTCAGCATGGTGGGTCGGAAGTGGGTCACGGGGGGGCCAGACCCTACGGATCCAGGGGCGGAAAGTGTGACATCCACCCAATATGTGGGCAGTCAACTGGGCTGGCCAGGGGGGGTGGTTATGCCATCGGCAGTGTGAGATCAGGCCGTGCCTGTGTCGGTAGGCTGAGTCGAAGCTCAGCCAGTAACCCCTGTAGGGACCGGCGTGACATAGAACCTGGGCAACTGCTGAGAGCTCCTAGCGGGGGTGGTCCACTGACTGCGTCATGAGCTTTCGGGGACGGTGGGAGGGGACACCGCTGACAGCTAGGTACTTATTGGCTGTCGAGGCGAGGGGACGGGCGAGAGAAAGGGTCCATCACTCCATGAGGGTTTGGATGGCGACCTCTTTCAGTGCGGAGGTGGAGGGTGTGAGGGGAGACGGGGGGAGATTTGTTGCGAACTTCGCCTTGCAGTCTGCCCATTCATTCCCCGGGATGTCCGAGTGACCCAGGCACCAGACGAAGTGAATGGAAAGATCCGGGTAAGAGTCCAAGAGAGTCTGGACCCCTGCCTTCCATTGGTGGAGGTGATGTGCACCTGGAACTGGCGCCCATGTTTGGATCAGGTGGAGTGCCATCAGCGAATCTGACAAAAAGAAGATGTCAGATGCAACCGGCAGGTGCTCCCAGAGATGGTGTGTGGCCCAGCTAGGCGCAGAGGTGAGAGAGAAAATTTCTGCGTCCGTAGCTGTGGCACAGGTGGGGGAGGCAAGCCGGCAAGACTTGAGGCAGGTAAGGCCTTCCATGGCACAGACTGCTGAACCGGATTTTGAGCTGATGTGGGAGCCATTGGTGAAAACCTGGAGATGGGGGAGGGTGCTCAGGGAGCACGTGGCACCCACAAATTCCTTGCGGGTGTCTTCGCTGACTGGAGTGATAGGAGTGGCAAACAAAACTTGACCATTCATAAATGCCAGAGGATCCGTCCACGGGGGATGAGTGTATGCAGGAACCGGTTGTACCTGGGGGACCCGGACCTGCAGAGAAGTGGAAAAGGGGCGGTTAGTTACTGATTTATTATATCGTTTTCTACTGACAGAGTGCAGGGTGCGCCAGAGGCACAGAGAATGGAGGGTCTTAGCATATTCAAAATAATAAGAGAGAGGGGGAAGGGAACAAAGAAAATTTGTTGAGAAAGGGGAGGCACCTTTGTAGACACCCAGAATCCATCTGCAGGCCGTGTTTTGCACTGCCTGCAGGCAGCTTACTAGTGTTTTTTGGCACTGGCCATGGTACCAAACTGGGGCGCCCCACACAAGGATGGAGCGGACACAGGCAGTATACAGTCGATGGAGGAGAAGGGCCAAAATTCCGCGTTCTGTGTTGCCAAGGATGCGGAGGGCGGCTAGGGTGGAGAGGCCCTTGGAGCGCATGCATTCCATGTGGGCCTTAAATGTGAGGGCGGGATCCCACCATATTCCCAGCCAGCGAAGTGGGATGGAGGGTCGGATTAGCATGGTGGGGGCGACCCAGACCCCCACAGTGTCCCAGTCAGTGTAGGCGGCTGGGCAGCATCGGGGTGGGTGAAAGTGTTGGCACTCCGTTTTGGTGGCTTCGATGTTGAGACCGATTGCACTGAAATGGGCATTGAGTTGGTGGTATGCATTGGACAGTTGCTGGCAGTTGGATGCCACACTTGGTCCGACGCATACAAGGAGATGGTTATCAACATATGCCAGTGCGGTGGTGCCGGTTTGATGAAATTTCCGGAGGACCACGCCCACGAAAATCATTGAGAGTATCGGAGATACCAGTGACCCTTGGGGGGTGCCAAGGTCGGGTTTCTGGGCGGTTGGGAGGGTAGTGCCATCGAAGGCGATAGCTACCTGCCGATCTGTCATGAAGGACAGACACCAGTTCACCATGTCCGGTGGACACTGGAGGTCCAACAATTGCTGGTGAAGGAGTTGGGGGTTTACCGAGTTGAAGAAACCTTGTATGTCGACCACGAGGGCCGAACAGACTTGGCCCTCGGCATGGGCTCGTTCTGCAATCTGAAGGAGGTGCTGGGCGGTGTCGTAGACAGAATGTCCTTGACGCCCCCTGTATTGGTTAGGTGGCAGCCAGTTTCTCATGTTAGCGAGGAATTGGAGCCGGTTAGCAATGATCTTTTCGAGGAGTTTCCCTAAGGTCTCTTCAAGGGAGATGGGTCAGTATGAGTGGGGTGAGAAAGGGTCCTTCTTGTTTGGCTTCCGAAGCATGACCACTTTTGCCAACTGCCAGCACTTAGGGTGGTGCCCCATGCGCAGGCAGTCGTTGAAAAGGGCGAGGATCTCATTTGGGTAAGCGTCTACTACCCATTTTAAAGGGTGGTATCCGATCCCTGAGAGGCCCAGAGCCAACAAGTTGGAGGTGTCGGACAGTGCCCCTGTAAGCTCTGTGAGGAGGATGGGCAGGGCAGCTGGTTGGGGGGGGGGGCAGTGGTGTGTCGGCCGCTTGTCGTGGTGGTGGGGGCGTGAAGAAAGTAGTGTGGAAGAGCTCACCTTTCTCAGCGTCGGACTGGGTGGAGGTACCGTCATGCTTTCTGAGCGAGGGGATAGGTGTAGGTCGGTTGCCGAGGCCACATTTGGCCCAGCCCCAAATGTTGGAGGCATCTGCCTGGTCTGCTTGCTCGGTGTAAAAGTTTCGCTTTGCTGCTCGGATGCCCCGCTTAAAGGTGTGGCAGGCTGCTGACTGTTGAAGGGGGTGGCGGCCATTGAAATTGCCCTTAGGAGCACTTTGCATGTTGGGGTCCACCATGGGACCTCAGTTTTGGACAGCTTGGTGATTCGGGTGAATGGGGCGAGGGCTGCGATCATAGAGTCGACCACGGCCTGCGCTTTGATGTCTAGGGTGAGGGTGTCATCCGCCTGTAGTGTGAAGGCGGTTTCAAGTAGTGGAAAGGCGATATTGGTCCACTCCTCCCTGTTGGCTGGTGTTAGCCAGCGGGTTTTGGCAGTAGGAGGTGGGGGCCGAGTCGGCAACGACCAGCGTATGATGGCGTGGTCGGATAATGCGGAGGTGGTTGAGGTGCCTGAATCTAGAATAGAGTCAGGGTTGATCGCGGGAGGGGACCAGATCATGTCAATTGGGCACCACCGACGATTGTCGATGGGCCTTGAGTCCAAGTCTGGGAGGTGGGCTGGCGCAGGGCCGTGCTCCCAGAAGAAGTCATCAAGAGGTTGCGCTCTCAAGTCCTCCTGCCAGGAAGCAAGTAGTTCAGACCATGAGTGGTGACAACGGTTAAAGTCGCCTGCCACCAGGAGAGTGGATGCCAACACCAGTGGAATTGCAAAGAGAAACAACTCACCAGGGTAGAGGGGGGTGGCAGTGGTGTGGTCCGGGGCATGCATTCCGTAGTAGTTGCAGAGGCAGATCATCCACTGGGAGCGGATTTCGATGGTGAGTACGTTGGTGCCGGAGGATGCAGCGCCAAGGACGGACCAGGCGGTTGATGGGATGGTCCGGGATACATACGTTATGACCCTTGGCCAGGTGGCTGGGGGAAGCACGGCTATGTAGCCTGGAAGGGATGGGACATTGAGAACCGGCATGCCGGCTGGGTCAGTGAGTGAGGGTTGGAGGCCTATTTGGTACCAGGGCGGTTCCTGTATCAAAATAATGGTGGGTGGGGATGGGTCAGTGGTGAGGATCGGGATAAGGGAATGGACCACGGCTAGTGAGCAAGCGGCATTCCACTGAAGAATAGAGATGTCCCTATTCATTGGTCCTCCATAATTTCATCATCGGTACCTTCAACAGCCTTGAGGATTGCCCCGCCCATACTCCTATCAGAGCTTATGGGGGCACTGGCCGATACATCCAACTTGTCGGCTCCGGGCCTCTCAGGAATAGGTTACCGCCCCCTGAAATGGGTGGTGGAGGCTTACCCCGACGAGATTCTCCTACTTTTCAATGACTGTCTGCACTTGGGGCACCACCCTAAGTGCTGGCAGGCAGCAAAAGTAGTCATGCTCAGGAAGCCCAACAAGAAGGACCCCTTCTCACCACGGTCATACCGACCCATTACCCTCAAGGAGACCTTAGGGAAACTCCTCGAAAAGATAATCGCTAACCAGCTCCAGTTCCTCACAAACATGCGGGACTGGCTGCCACCTAACCAATATGGGGGGCGTCAAGGCCATTCGGTCTACGACGCTGCCCAACACCTTTTATAGATCACGGAATGTCCCCACTCAGAAGGGATTGTCTGTTCGGTCCTTGCGGTCAACATACAGGGCTTCTTCGACTCGGTACACCCCCACCTCCTCCACTGACAACTGTTGGACCTCGGATGCGCTCCCGACATGGCCGACTGGTGCCTTTCCTTCATGACGGACCGGCAGGTAGCTGTCTCATTCGACAGCACCACCCTCCCCACAGCCCCCAAACCCGACTTCGGCACCCCACAAGGATCGCCAGTCTCCCCCATCCTGTCCATGATATTCATGGGGGTGGTCCTCCGGCACTTTCACCAAGCCGGCACCACCGCCCTAGCATACGTAGACGACCACTTACTTATATGCATAGGTCCCTCAGTGGCATCCAACTGCTGCACCCTCGCCCAGGCATACCAGCAACTCGACACCCTATTTGGCACCATCGGTCTCAACATCGAAGCAGCCAAGATGGAGTGTCTCCACTTCCACCCTCCTCGGTGATGCACTGGCTATGACGGCTGGGACACTGCCAGCATCCAGGTCAACCCTAACACCCTAATCTGCCCCTCAATACCCCTCCGGTGGTTGGGGATATGGTGGGATCCGGGCCTCTCTTTCAAACCTCATGTTGAGCGCATGCGCTCCAAGGGGCTCTCAACACTCGCCGCCCTCCACATACTGGGGAACACCCAACACGGCATATCGGCCCTCCTGCTCCGCCGCCTGTATACCTCCTGCATCCGCTCCATCCTGTCATGGGGGGCACCAGTCTGGTACCATGGCCGCTGCCAACATCCTTCTTGTCCTCTTACCACCACCATCTCTGGTTTTCACTGGGGGTCATCTGGGGTTCGTCGCAGCAACCCGTACTCTGGTCTGGTATACTACTGGGTCGATATGAGAGAAGGCTACCAACTGCACACCGGTCCTCCGGAGTGCATGCTCACTGGTCATCCAGTCGCTGTAACGGTGGTTTCGAAGATGCGAAAGGGGCTCTAGGGCTTGCCAGAGGGTATGCAACCCGTCGTTAACATTGCATTGGGGGATAACTCGGTGAGGATGATTCCTCTTCACGTCTGCCATGCCCTCTCAGGGTGTGGTGCCTCGACTGGTCTGCTGGTTGTGCCCTCGGGCCCAGTCAGCGGGGCAAGGTGCAAAGTGTGCCAGTTGGGGGGAACACGACAATAACGTTCCCATGGGAGTCGGGAAACCCTCTGCCCACTAGCAGTCGGTGAAAACCGGGAAACCTCGGGTTCGGCGAAAGTCGGATCTAACCTTCCAGGGTTGATGCGCTTGCATTGAGGCCATGATGACTGGCATGTCATATCAAAAACTGTTCCCCAAATTCCCGAAAGGGTCTCTGATGATGGCACTAGTTGCTAAAAGGAGATAGGGGTCTCATAACACATGGCATGGCAGTAATAACCATCCGACACAGAAATGCGACAGGACACCATGGGCCTCTCGGGTGGGTTGGGCCCCCTTGAGGTGGTTAGTAAGAGGCACTCCCTGGCGGCTGTAAAAAGTGTCGGGGTCCACCCCTCTGCGACATGGAGATTCTGGTATGCTGCGGATCCAGAAGCGGGAAAACCCTTAAATGCAGGCCCTGAGTATTCCCCGTGGAGCGTGTTGGGGTAACACCTGATGCTGATGTGGGTTCTGAAGCGTGTGCCAGGGCACGGGAAACTCAGTGCGCTGAGTGGGCCGTAGCAGCAGGGGATAGTTCCCTCTGTTGGCTTGAGAGGACTAAATCCTCCGTGGGTTCTAATGGGGGTAATTCCCATTTGGGCTTAAGTTGATTCCTTGACACGCAGCAGTGCTTCACATCACCAATCGGGTACGGGGGGGCGTGAGTCCAGGCGGCTGGGGGTGATGGGGTAGTGCCTATGGCACCGCAACCCTCACACTACACCTTTGGTGTGTCGGGTAGCTCTAATCTCACCTTTAGGCCTGTGCAGCATGAAGGACAGTGGGAGGGGTTTGTTGGGCCCCATATCCTGAGGAAGGTGCACGCATATGTTGGGCCCCGCAAGGGCGTCCTTTAGTCAGGTCTTCAGCACCATCAGTCTCAACATCGAAGCCGCCAAGACAGAGTGTCTCCATTTCCGCCCTCCTCGGCGACACACCGGCTATAATGGCTGGGACACTGCTGGCGTACAAGTCGACCCCAACACCCTCATACGACCCTCAATCCCACTCTGGTGGCTGGGGATATGGTGGGACCCAGGCCTCTCCTTCAAGCCCCATGTGGAATGCATGCACTCCAAGGGGCTCTCCACCCTCGCCGCACTCCGCATATTAGGCAACACCCAACGCGGCATATCGGCCCTCCTACTTCGCTGCCTATATACCTCCTGCGTCCACTCCGTCCTGTCATGGGGAGCGCCAGTCTGGTACCACGGCTGCCGCCAAAAAACACTGGTAAACCACCTACAGGTGGTACAAAACACGGCCTGCCGCTGGATCCTGGGTGTCTTCAAAGGCGCCTCCCCCCATTCCACTAACTTTCTCTGCTCCATTCCCCCTCTCTCTTTCTATTTTGAATATATAAAGACAACCCGTTCTCTGCACCTCTGGCGTACCCCGCACTCCATTGGTTGTAAACTTTTTAAAAACGTAACTAATAGACCCTTCTCCCTTTCTTTGCAGGTCCGAGCCCCCCGGGTTCAACAGGTCCCTGCATACATGCATCCCCCATGGACAGACCCACTGGCATTCATGAAGGGCCGGGTTCAATTTACCACCCCCATCACCCCGGTTAGTGCTGACACCAGGAAATCATTCGTCACAGCCGCGCGCCAACTAGGCTCCACCCCCCATGTCCAGGTATTTACTGACGGCTCCCGCATTGACAATAAGTCGGGCTCAGCCATCTGCGCAATGCTGAGCAACACCCAACTCCGGTCACACCAACTCGAGTCCCCCACCTGTGCCACAGCCACAGACGCCAAGGAGTTCTCCCTCGCCACGGCCCCGGGCTGGGTGGCATGCCGTCTCCCAGCCCAACTGCGTGTCGCATCGGACATCTTCTTTTTGTCCGATTCGCTGACCGCCCTCCACCTTTTCCAAACGTGGGCCACCGCCCCTGGCGCCCACCTCCTTCACATTTGGAAAGCGGGTGTGGAGACTCTGCTGGACTCGTACCCCCAGCTCACCATCCACTTCGTATGGTGTCCCAGACACTCGGACATCCCCGGAAATGAATGGGCTGACATGGAGGCAAAGCTGGCAACTGAGCTCCCCCCATCCGACCTTAAACCTTCCACCTCTGCCCTAAAAGAGGTTGCCGTCCACACCCTCATGGAACAATGGACACTCTCACTAGCCCACCCCCTCGCCTCGACCGCTGACAAATACCTGGCGGTCCATGGCCCACCAACATGCCGACCCCGAAAGCTCCTCATGCACTCAATCGACCACCCATGCAGCGAGCTATCCGCAGTCGCACAGGTCCTCTGCCATGCCGGTCCCTACAGGGGATACTGGTTGAGCTTCGACTCAGCCTACCACTGCAGGCATGGCCTGATCTCGCACTGCCGATGGCACAACCACCCCCCCTGGCCCACGCAGTCGACCGCCCACATCCTCGGCGGCTGCAGCACCTTCCACCTGTGGATACAACGTGTGTGGCCACTGCGAGACCCTCTCCCAGTCCACCATTCTGAGTGGACTAATGAAAACCGCCTCCCGGTTCTGCGACGTTGGCTAAAGCTGACGGGGCACCTCAACCGCCTTTCGGAACATGCCACGGGTGCCATCCGGCTATCTTTCGCTGCGATGGACCTTGACGGGCACCCCACCAACAAGGATATGGACTTGGACCTCCTACGGGACTACATGCATCGTATGCTCGGACCCCGAACCCAGGACTCGGACCCAGCTCTTTTGGAGCTTTCAGGTATGCTCCCTCCCTTCCCGCTCGAGTAAAGCCTGCCTTTCAGAATCCCCCATGATACGTCTCGGCCAGCGCTCTTGCCCTCCCTTTCCACTTCTAAGCTTCCTACTTTAACCTGCCCTCAACCGCCTGGTTTGTTCATAGCAATATGTATCCCTCCTTCTCTCAGTTTCATTTACTAAATAGGGGCTCTTCACACACCAGCACCCCTCAGGGAGCAGAGCCCCTGCCCAGTTTTGTGCGATGCGCAATGATGGGCGCCTCTGTTGTTATGTAGTTAGGGCCCCCCCTTTGGGGGGGCAGCTTGTAATTATGTAATACTGCAGGAATAATAAAATAATTAAAAAAAAAAAAAAAAACAGCCTCGAGGATCTGGTGGAATCGCTGTTTCTTGGGGCATTGAGGGAGGGTGGCAGGGTGGTCGCCTTTGCAGTTCGTGCAGTAGCGAGGGTGAGGGCACTGGTTGCCCTCGATGGCTTCGGTTGCACAGGATGCGCATGACTTACGGTGGTTGTGGGAGAGATGACCTCCTCCACAGTCGGCACAGCATGGCTGGGCTTGGCACCCTTTCGTCCCATGGCCTAGGCCCTGGCAGCGCTCACACTGGGTGAGGCTTGGGCGGTAAGGAGGGACGGAGAGGGGAGGGAGGCGCTGAACAACCAAACTTGTGGGTGCTTGAGGAGCTGCACACGAATTGATCTGTCAGGGTTGGAGAAGGAGAAAGCCACTGGGCACTTCTGAAGGGTTGGGAGGTGGTCCTCGGTGGTGGCAAAGTGGGGGTCGACAACGAAGTCAAGGGTGCGGAGCGCCGGGTTATTCCGGATTTCGGCCATCAGGGCCTTCGGGGAGATGGTGTGGCTGTTCTGGCCAAATAGGTAGTCCACACATGGCACCATGGAGATGCGGAGGGCGGACTGGGGACGGACTCAGACTGGGGTGAGGGTGAACCAGGCGGAAATTTGATCGGCCATCGCGGATAGGCACCTGTCGCGCATGTGGGCCGCAAATGCCGCTGAGTGTTGATCGATGATCGTGTCAGTGGCAGGAGAGGCAGAGGAGGGGCGCTTGGCGAATGAGGTCACGAGATTTCCCTTCACATTGAAGGAGGATGCGAGGACCATGACCTGGTCAGCAGTGGGAAGGGAGGAGAAGAACTCACGGGCAGTGGCGGTGAGGTGCATGGCGGGAAGTTGCAGCTCTGTCTTTGGGACAACGGCAGGGATTAGGACCAGAGTTGGGTCCTTGGCATATACCGGGGGCAGGGGTGGAACCTGGTGTTGCTTCTTCTTCTTTTTGTGGGTCACTGTCATGAAGACCATGCCTGAAGTCGGTGCAACCGGGTTGGGATTGGAGGCGGTGGGTGGGGCTGGGGCGGTCACCACCTGGGTGTAGGAGGATGCCGGTGCCGTGGTGTTAGCAGGCTGGGCGGTGGTAGTGGTGGTAGTGGCCTGGGCCTTCTGGGGCTGTGGGGCCCGGGGCCTGGGCCAGTTGACCAGGGTTGAGACCTGTCGGGAGATGGAAGCTACTTCTGTGGATAGCTGTTTGACAATATTGGTCAGTGCCACCACATCTGGTGAAATGTTAGTGGTTCTGGGGGTCCTGGTGAGGGCGGAGGGTTGGGTGGCGGTGATCGGGGTCCTTTGTTGGGGGCGAACTGGGGCAAAGGGCACTGGCAGGGAGGCTTCCACCCCCCCCCTTGTGATGTTGTAGGCCATCTCAATATTGCATGAGATGATGTGTTGGGGGTCCTTCTCGTCCCTCAGAACACCGGTGATGGTCTGTTGGACATTCCAGAGGAGGTTGCCAATAAACTTAGCCGCTGCTCGGTCAATTTCTTCGGGATTGTAGCAGTGGGTCTTCCTGTCGAAGTCCTCTAGCGCTCGGGAAATGGCGTACATGAAGCCCAATGTGTGCGGTTCGAACTGAGCTCGAGGGCGGGGTTGGGGGGGTGTGCGGTGACAGGTTTTCGGATGACCTCTTGTTGGTGAGTGGCGGTGAAGGTGTGTGCGGGTTCTCGAGGATGTCCTCCATTTCGCCTGGCTCGTTGGAGCTGGCCGGTGGGTTGGAGCCTTTGGACGGGGGGCGGCTGACGTGCTCGAATGTGCAGGTGAATTCCGTGTTCGATACTCCGATAGCGGGGGAGGGTGCGAGGCGGAGCGCGTCTGGGGACGACACTGGGAGGCCTGGGTCTATTTGGGCAGGGGTGGGGGTGGTGCCGTGCATAGCTGTGGCAACATTGCCAGTGGCCACCCAGTTGGCGGCGGCCCTGGCGGCCCTGTCGGCATCGGCCCTGGCCGATGAGGGAGGTGGGAGGGGTGGTCGAGTCGAGCGGAGAGCATTCCTGTATCCACTGGGGTTCGACATGGGGGAGTTTTAGCTGCCCACACTAGTTGATGGTGGTGGTTACTGGTCAAGAAGGATGGAAGGTTTCGCATCCACCAAGGATATGGGAGGTTGACTGTGCCGGCCAGGGGGGGTGGTTGTGCCACCTGCAGTGGGAGATCAGGCCGTGTCTGTGCCGGTAGGCTGAGTCGAAGCTCAGCCAGTAGCCCCCATAGGGACCGGCACAGCAGAGGACCTGTGCCACCGCAGTGAGTTCTGCACGATGGTGGTCGACCGAGATTATGATGAGCTTTCTCAGTCTTCATGTGGGGGGCCCTGTCACTGCCAAGTATTTGTCGGTGGTGGAGGCCAGGGGGCGGGCCAGCTGAAGGGACCAACGTTCGCTGAGTGTGCATGTCGCCACTTCCTTCAGAGCAGAGATAGAGGGGGCTAGGGAAGATGGGGGAAGCTCGGTTGCTAGCTTCGCCTCAGAGTCCGCCCATTCATTCCCGGGGATGTCCTCATGCCCCGGGCACCATCGGAAATGAACAGTTAGATTTGGGAATGAGTCGAGGAGGGTCTCGACCCCTGCCTTCCAGAGGGGGAGGAGCTGGGCCCCTGAGGTGGAGGGCCAGGAGCGGAAGAGTCCGAGTGCTGTCAGGGAGTCCGAGAGGAAGAAGATCTCCTGGACGTCTGGCAGTAGGTGGTGGAGTCGTCTTGCTGCCCAGCCTGGGGCAGTCGCCAATGAGAAGATCTCGGCGTCTGTTGCTGTGGCACAGGTGGGGGAGGCTAGCTTGAGGGAGCTGATTTGGAGTGTCCCCTTCATGCCGCAGATGGCTGACCCTGAGGTATTCCTGATGTGTGAGCCATCGGTGAAGAATTGTAGGGAGGTGTTGGTGCAGCATATCCTGGCCTGGGTGATGTAGTGGTCACATAGGTTCACCGAGACAGGCTGCCTTGGAACTGAGAAGACGATGTGCCCTTTACCAAAGGCAAGGGGGTCCGTCCAGGGGGGGTGCGTGTATGCTGGGATCCGTTGGACTCGGGGGATGCAGACCTGCAACGAAAGGGAAAAAGGGGTATTAGCATTAGGATTGAACTTTTTCTGCCCTACTCGGTGGGGGTGCGCCAAAGGCACAGTGCGTGGGTGGTTTTTAAATATTCGAAATAAGCGAAAAAAAGGGGGGTGGAACATAGAAAATTTGTTGAATGAGGAGACGTGCCCTTGTAGACGCCCAATATCCAACAGCAAGCAGTGTTCTGCATGGCCTGTAGTCAGTTGACTAGGGTTTTTTGTCGATGTCCATGATACCATACTGGTGCGCCCCATGCTAGGACTGTGCGCATGCAGGCGGTATAGAGTCGGTGGAGGTGGATGGCTGAGAGACCCCTCTTGGTGTTGCCGAGGATGCGGAGGGCCGCCAGTGTTGATAGTCCCTTGGAACGCATGCATTCCACATGTGGTTTGAAGGTGAGGCCCGCATCCCACCAAATCCCGAGCCAGCGCAGGGGGTTGGTGGGTCGGACTAGGGTTGCGGCATCGATTTGAATCCCAGCAGTGTCCCATCGGTGGTAGCCGATTCGTCGCCTGGGTGGGTGGAAATGGAGGGCCTCTGTCTTTGCTGGCTCAATGTTGAGGCCGATTTGGTGAAAGAGGAGGTCGAGTTGTTGGTAGGCCTGTGCAAGGGATCGGCAGTTAGCTGTAACCGATGTGTCTACACAGGCAATGAGATGGTCGTCGACATATGCTAGCAGTTGGGAGCCACGCTGTTGGAAGCGCTGCATCACGATGCCTGCGAAGATTGTCGATAGGATTGGTGAGACCAGTGACCCTTGTAGGGTGCCGAGGTCGGGTTTTGGTGCAGTTGGTAGGGTTGTGCCATCGAATGAGATGGCCACTTCCCTGTTTGTCATGAAGGAGAGACACCACTCCGCCATGTCTGGCGGGCATCCCATCTCCAGTAGCTGATGGTGGAGTCGTCTGGGGTGCACCGAGTCGAAAAAGCCCTGGATGTCTACCACTAGGATAGAGCAAACTAGGCCTTTTGCATGTGCGCCTTCGACAATCTGTAAAAGGTGCTGGGTGGCATCGTAGACCGAATGGCCCTGATGTCCTCCATACTGGTTTGGTGGCAACCAGTTCCTCGTGTTTGCGAGGTACTGGAGCCGGTTAGCAATCATTTTCTCGAGTAACTTGCCCAGGGTTTCCTCGAGAGTGATGGGGCGATAGGACCGGGGGGAGAATGGGTCCTTCTTGTTCGGCTTCCGCAGCATCATGACTTTTGCTGTCCGGAGCCTGCCCATCTTCCCGACTCTGATTCACGGCCTGACAGCAATCACCGTCGGTGCCCCATTGACATGATCTGGGCCCCACCCGCAGTCAACCCCGACTCTATCTTAGATACGGCTACCTCCGACCCATCACCTCTGTCCGACCACACCATCCTGTGGTGGTCACTGCCATTTCGGCCCCCCCCTCCGGTCCTAAAGACACGCTGACTACTCCCAGCCGACAAGGAGGAATGGACCGACATAGCCTTCCCTCTCCTCGAAACAGCCTTCCGTCTACCAGGGCACAACACCCATTCCCTGGACATTAAAGCCAAAGCGGTCGTCAACTCCATGGTCGAAGCCCTCCAGCCGTTCACCCGCCTCTCCAAGCCATCGAAAACGGAAGTCCTGTGGTGGTCACCCCACTGCAAGACCCTGCTATCCGCCATCACAACGGCCACCACCCCCCTCCAGCGTGCAGCAGCAAGAAGAGCCTTTAAAAGAGGCGTAAGAACAGCCAAACGACATTTCTATGCAGACCAGGCATCAGAAGCGGACGCATCCAACATCTGGAACTGGGCCAAATGCGGCCTCGGCAACCGACCCACCCCCATCCCCTCGCTGAAATGGCGAGATGGCACATTCACACAAATGGACGATGAGAAAGGTGAGCTTTTCTGTGAAACTTTCTTCATGTCCCCCCCCACCCAGGCAGCAGCCAACACTCTGCCGCCACCAATCCAACCAGCTGCCCCGCCCATACTCCTCATGGAGCTTACGGGGGCACTGTCAGACACATCCAACCTGTCGGCCCCAGGCCTCTCGGGAATAGGTTATCGCTCCCTGAAATGGGTGGTGGACGCCTCCCTGACGAGATACTTACCCTTTTCAATGATTGTCTGCATGTGGGGCATCACCCCAAGTGCTGGTGAGTGGCAAAAGTAGTAATGCTCAGGAAGCCAAACAAGAAGGACCCCTTCTCCCCACGATCATACCGGCCCATCACCCTCGAGGAGACCTTAGGGAAACTCCTCGAAAAGATAATTGCTAACCGGCTCCAATACCTCATGAACACGAGGGATTGGTTGCCACCTAACCAATACAGGGGGCGTCAGGGACACTCGGTCTACGATGCTGCCCAACACCTTTTACAGATCGCGGAACGTGCCCACTCAGAAGGCCGGGTTTGTTCGGTCCTTGCGGTCGACATCCGGGGCTTCTTCGACTCGGTTCACCCCCAGCTCCTCCACCAACAACTGTTGGACCTTGGTTGCGCCCCAGACATGGCCAACTGGTGCCTGTCCTTCATGATGGACCGGCAGGTAGCCGTCGCTTTCGACGGCACCACCCTCCCCACCGCCCCCAAACCCGACTTCGGCACCCCGCAGGGATCGCCAGTCTCCCCCATACTGTCAACAATATTCGCAGGGGTGGTCCTCCAGCGCTTTCACCAAGCCGGCACCACAGCTCTGGCATACATTGACGACCACTTACTTATTTGCATAGGTCCCTCAGTGACATCCAACTGCCACACCTTAGCCCGCGCCTACCAACAACTCGACACCCTCTTTGGCACCATCGGTCTCAACATTGAAGCCGCCAAGACGGAATGCCTCCACTTTCACCCTCCTTGGCGATGCACTGGCTATGACGGCTGGGACACGGCCGAGGTACAGGTCGACCCCAACACCCTGATCCATCCTTCTTGACCAGTAACCACCACCATCAACTAGTGCAGGCAGCTAAAACTCCCCCATGTCGAACCCAGGCAATTACAGGAATACTCTCTGTCGGACAACCTGAACCAACCCCCCACCTGCCCCACCGGCCAACGCCAACCCCGACAGGGTCACCAGGATGACCGCCAACTGGGCCTCCGCCGGCGCCAGCGCTGCCACGAGGCATGGCACCGCTGCCCCCACCACCCCCCAACAGGCACCCCTGACCGACTTCCCACCATTGACCTCCTCCCCGGACGTCCTGGCACCCTCCCCAGCCATTGGTGACTTGCAACTGATCTCAGCCTACGACTTCACTGCCCAAGCGCACACGGAATCCAGGGCAGCATCCCGAGCCGGCTCCCCAACTGCCTCGGTAGGGTTGATCCATGGCTCCATCAAAACCGGTGAGACAGCCCCAGCAATGGCGGTTGACCCCCATACCCCCCTGCAACAGGTGGGAGGTGCAAGCCTCAGGCAGAAATGCTCCTTGGCCGCCATGTTGCCTCTCACACCGAGAGGACCCCCCGCCCAACAACATGAACAGCACATGGCAGGGTTCATGTACTCCCTCACCCGCGCCCTGGATGACTTCGACCAGCAAACCAGGGATGCCACCACCAAGACGATCGACATCAAGGCTGCGCAGTTTGTGGGCAACCTCCTATGGAATGTCCAATGGACGCTGGCCAACATTGAGCAAGACAGGACATACCCACAGAACATCATCTACCGCAATGCAGTGATGGCCTACAACTTCGCGAGGGAGGGGGCAGTAATCACCCTCCCGGAACCCTTCGCCCCAGCTCGCCCCCCCCAAAGGGCCCCGGCCACCGCTGGGACCCCCGGCACCGCCCCTGTGACCCCAGAAATGAGGGCACTGACTGAGGCAGTCAAGCGTCTGACTACTGACGTGGCTTCTATTTCACAGCAGATGTCTTCCATCAGCTCTAGGCCTGCCCAGCACCAACAGCAACAACAACCGCAACAACCGGCCCCCCAAGCCGCCATCCAGGCCGCCCCCACCTCCTATGCCCAAGTGGCTGCAGCAGCGGCCCCCCCGACAACCGCCAACCCATCCCCAGTGGCTCCAACCACTGGGGCGGTCATCAACCTGGTGCAAAAGAAGAAGAAGCGCCAGAGGAAGGTACCCCTGCCACCTACAATGTACGCCAAGGACCCAACCTTGGTCCTCACCCCCACAGTCGGCATACGGGCCGAGAACCAGAAGTCAGCAATGGCCCTGACAAAAACGTCCCATGAGTTTTTCGCCTCCCTCCCCACTGCAGACCAAGTCCTGGTCTTGTCCTCTTCCTACAACGTAAAGGGGAACATCGTGACCACATTTGCGGCATGCCCATCCTCAGCTAACCCGACCATGGAAACGATCATTGATCGGCACTCTGCGGCCTATGCCTCCCATATGTGCACAGAGTGCATTGCGACGGGAATTAACGTCCCAGCCGCCTTCTCCCTAACCCCCTCCAGAGTCCGCCCCCGGTCCGCATTGCACATCTCCATGGTGCCCTGCAAGGACTTTTTGTTCGGCCAAAACAGACACACCATAAATGAGAAGGCCCTCATGGCCGAAATCCGGCATAACCCGGCACTCCACAACCTTGACTTTGTAGTCACCCCCCACTTTTCCGCCACTGAAGACCACCTGCCGACACTCGACAGATGCCCAGTGGTATTCTCCTTCATCGACCCCGACAGCTCCATCCGCGAGCGCCTCCTCAAGAGGCCATGCATCTGGATGTTCGGATCCACCCTCCGCCTCTCAGTCCCACCCGTCCACCCCACCCTCACTCAATGTGAGCGGTGTCAGGGCCTCGGTCATGGAACCAAGGGCTGCCGAGCCCAACCCTGTTGCACCGATTGTGCAGGTGCCCACCTGACCCGCAATCACCGCAAATCATGTGCCCACTGCACAACTGACGCAGTGCCTGAAGGCGACACCTGCCCTCACCCCCGCCTCTGCAACAACTGCAAGGGCGACCACCCTGCCACCCTGCCGGCCTGCCCTAAGAAGAGGCGATACCACCAAATCGAAGAGGCCCTCGCCACTGACCCTACCGACGACCAGATGGAGGAAATATGATAGAGACAATCTCTGTCTTGCAGTGGAACGCTGCCTGCTCTCTAGCGGTGATACATTCCCTAATCCCTGTCCTTACAACTGACCCCTCCCCCCCACACCTAATTCTCATACAGGAACCCCCCTGGTATCAAATAGGCCTGCAACCATCACTCACCAACCCGACTGGCACCCCGGTCCTCAACATCCCCACCATCCCGGGCTACATCCCCGTCCTACCACCAGAGGTTCGCCCTCAGGTAGTTACGTATGTATCCAGGGCCCTCCCTCCCACCTCCTGGTCGATCCTCGGAGCCGCATCTTATGGCACTGATGTACTGATGGTGGAAGTACAATCCCAACTCACCCTCCAGGTGTGCAACTACTATGGCATGCACCCCCCGGATCAAGAGAACGCCTCCCCCCAGTACCCCGGTGAGTCCTTTTTATTCTCACTCCCCTCGGCACTAGCCACCACTCTACTTGTGGTGGGTGACTTCAACCGTCGCCACCACACATGGTCCGATTTCTCCATCCCATGGCAGGAGGACTTGGGGGCACAACCCCTTGATGACTTCTTCCATGGGCATGGCCTGGTGCCTGCTCACCTCCCTGACTCTGACTTGTGACCCGACGGTAACTGCCGCTGGTGTCCCATTGACATGATCTGGGCCCCACCCATGGTCAACCCAGACTCTATTTTAGACTCGGGCTCCTCCGACCCCTCACCACTGTCCGACCACACCATGTTGCATTGGATGGTGCCATCTCGACCACCCCCTCCTGTCCTAAAGACATGCTGGCTACTTCCAGCCGACAAGGAGAAATAGACCGAAATAGCCTTCCCTCTCCTCGAAACAGCCTTCGGTCTTCCGGGGCACAACACCCATGCCCTGGACACCAAAGCGAAAGCGGTCCTCGACTCCATGGTCGCCACCCTACAGCCATTCACCCACATCTCAAAGCCGTCGAAAACGGAAGTCCCATGGTGGTCACCCCACTGCAAGACCCTCTTATCCACCATTACAATGGCAACCACCCCCCTCCAGCATGCATCAGCAAGAAGAGCCTTTAAAAGGGGCGTTAGGACGGCCAAACGGCAGTTCTACGCCGACCAGGCATCAGAAGCAGACACCTCCAACATCTGGAACTGGGCCAAGCGTGGTCTAGGCAACTGACCCACTCCCATCCCATCGCTGAAACGGCGAGATGGCACCTTCACCCAAACAGGCGAGGAGAAAGGTGAGCTCTTCCATGAAACTTTCTTCATGCCCCCCCCCCCAGGCAGTGGCCAACACCCCACTGCCACCACCCCAACCAGCTGCCCTGCCAATACTCCTTTCAGGGCTTACAGGGGCACTGTCCGACACATCCAACTTGTCAGCACCGGGCCTCTCGGGAATAGGTTACTGCCCCCTGAAATGGGTGGTGGACGCCTACCCCGATGAGATTCTTACACTTTTCAACGACTGCCTGTGTTTGGGGCACCACCCCAAATGCTGGCAGGCAGCAAAGGTGGTAATGCTCCAGAAGCCAAACAAGAAGGATCCCTTCTCGCCACGGTCATACCAGCCCATCACCCTTGAGGAGACCCTAGGGAAACTCCTCGAAAAAGTCATCGCTAACAGGCTCCAGTACCTTGCGAACATGAGGGACTGGCTGCCACCCAACCAATATGGGGGACGTCAGGGCCATTTGGTCTACAACGCTGCCCAACACCTTTTACAGATCACGGAATGCACCCACTCAGAGGGCCTTGTGTGCTCGGTCCTTGCGGTCGACATTCAGGGCTTCTTCGATTTGGTGCACCCATGGCTCCTCCACTGACAATTGCTGGACCTTGGTTGCGCCCCAGACATGGCCAACTGGTGCCTGTCCTTCATGATGGACCGGCAGGTAGCCGTTGTCTTCAACGGCACCACCCTCCCAACTGCCCTGAAACCCGACCTCGGCACCCCCCAGGAATCACCAGTCTCCCCCATCCTGTCAACGATATTCGCAGGGGTGGTCCTCCGGCACTTTCACCAAGCCAGCACCACCACCCTAGCATACATTGATGACCACTTACTTATCTGCGTAGGACCTTCAGTAGCATCCAACTGCCGCAAGCTCGCACGCGCCTACCAACAACTCGACACCCTTTTCGGCACCATCGGTCTCAACATCAAAGCCACCAAGACAGAGTGTCTCCACTTTCACCCCCCTTGGCGACACATTGGCTATAATGGCTGGGACACTGCCGGGGTACAGGTTGACCCCAATACCCTTATCTGCCCCTCAATCCCACTTAGATGGCTAGGGATATGGTGGGACCCTGGCCTCTCCTTTAAGCCCCATGTTGAGCGGATGTGCTCCAAGGGGCTCTCCACCCTCGCCACACTCCACATCCTGGGCAACACCCAACGTGGCATATCAGCCCTACTACTCCACCACCTATACACCTCCTGCGTTCGCTCCATCCTGTCATGGGGAGCACCGGTATGGTACCATGGCTGCTGCCAAAAAACCCTGGTAAACCGCCTCCAGGCTGTGCAAAACACGGCCTGCCGATGGATCTTGGGTGTCTTCAAAGGTGCCTCCCCCCATTCCACTAATTTTCTATGCTCCATTCCCCCTCTCTCTTTCTACTTCAAATATATAAAGACTACCCATTCCCTTCGCCTCTGGTGCACCCCTCACTCTATTGGCCGTAAATTATTTAAAAACGTAGCTAACAGACCCTTCTCCCTTTCTCTGCAGGTCCGAGCCCCCCGGGTTCAACAGGTCCCTGCATACACGCATCCCCCATGGACGGATCCCCTGGCCTTTACTCAGGGCAGGGTTCGATTTTCTGCCCCCTCCACCCCGGTTAGCGCCGACACACGAAAGTCTTTCATAACGGCGGCACGTCAACTGGGGTCCACTCCCCATGTCCAGGTATTCACGGACGGCTCCCGCATTGACAATAAGTCGGGCTCGGCCATCTGCGCTATGCTCGGCAATACCCACCTCCGGTCTCGCCAACTAGAGTCCACTACCTGCGCCACAGCCACGGATGCCGAGGAATTCTCCCTCGCCACGGCCCCAGGCTGGGTGGCACGCCACCTCCCGGCTCAACTGCATGTCGCATCAGACATCTTCTTCCTGTCTGATTCGCTGACTGCACTCCACCTCTTCCGAACGTGGGCTGCCGCCCCTGGTGCCCACCTCCTCCACATTTGGAAAGTGGGTGTGGAAACTCTGCTGGACTCGTACCCCCAGCTTGCCGTTCACTTTGTATGGTGCCCCGGTCACTCGGACATCCCCAGCAATGAATGGGCCGATGTGGAAGCGAAACTTGCAACAGAGCTCCCGCCATCCGACCTTAAACCGTCCACCTCCGTGCTAAAGGAAGCCGCCATCCGCACTCTCATGGACAGGTGGACTTTCTCGCTAGCCTGCCCCCTAGCCTTAACCACTGACAAATACCTGGCGGTACATGGCCTCCCTACTCGCCGACCCAGGAAGCTGCTCATGCACTTGGTCGACCACCCACGAAGCAAGCTATCGGCAGTCGCCCAAGTCCTCTGTCGAGCCGGTCCCTATGAGGGCTACTGGCTGAGCTTCGACTCAGCCTACCGGCGTCGACATGGCTTGATCTCACATTGCAGATGGCACAACCACCCCCCATGGCCTGCGCAGTCGACCGCCCACATCCTAGGCGGCTGTAGCACCTTCCAACCTTGGATACGATGTGTATGGCCACCTCGGGACCCTCTCCCAGCCCACCATTCTGAGTGGGCAGATGAAAACTGCCTCCCAGTTCTGCACTGCTGGCTAAGGCTAATGGGGCATCTCAACTGCCTCTCCGATCGCGCTGCAGGTGCCATCCGGCTGTCTTTCGCCATGATGGACCTAGACGGACACCCAACCAACGAGGATATGGACCTGGACCTCCTATGGGATTACATGCATCGTATGCTCGGACCTCAAACCCAGGACTCGGACCCAGCCCTTTTAGAGCTATCAGGTACACTCCCCCCATTTCCACTTGAGTAAAATGCCTGCCTTT
Source organism: Coniferiporia sulphurascens (assembly GCA_002794785.1). Lineage (NCBI taxonomy): Eukaryota > Fungi > Basidiomycota > Agaricomycetes > Hymenochaetales > Hymenochaetaceae > Coniferiporia > Coniferiporia sulphurascens. The sequence continues at coordinate 43,660 of NBBA01000026.1, forward strand.
CGGACTCCCACACGATCTGTCTCAGCCGGCGCTCTCGCCCCCCCTTCTCACTTCTAAGCTTCCTACTTTAACCTGCAGTCATACACCTGGTTTATTCATAGCGATATGTATCCCTCCCTTGTGTTGTCCTCTTTTACTTAATAGGGGCTCTTCACACTTTGGCACCCTCAGGGAGCAGAGCCCCCGCCCATTTTTGTGTGATGCGCAATGATGGGTGCCTCTGTTGTTATGTAGTTAGGGCCCCCCCCGAAGGGGGGGCAGCTTGTAATTAGGTAATACTGCAGGAATAATAATAATAATAATTTTAAAAAAAGCGGTGCAAAACCAGGAGGCGGTTTTCATCAGCCCACTCTGAATGGTGGACTGGGAGAGGGTCCCAAGGTGGCCATATGCGTCATATCCATGGTTGGAAGGTACTACAGCCGCCTAGGATGTGGGTGGTCAACTGCATGGGCCATGGGGGGTGATTGTGCCACCTGCAATGCGAGATCAGGCCATGCCTGCGCTGGTAGGCTGAGTCGAAACTCAGCCAGTAACCCCTGTAGGGACCAGCATGGCAGAGGACCTGAGCGACTGCAGATAGCTCGGTGCATGGGTGGTCGACCGAATGCATGATCAGCTTTCTAGGTCGGCGTGAGGGGAGGCTGTGGACTGCCAAGTACTTATTGGCGGTTGAGGCTAGGGGGCATGTGAGCAAGAGGGTCCATCAGTCCATGAGGGTGTGGATGGCAACTTCCTTTAGCATGGAGGTGGAGGGCTTGAGGTCAGATGGAGGGAGCTCCATTGCCAGTTTTGCTTCTGCATCAGCCCATTCATTGCCATGGATGTCCAAGTGACCAGGACACCATACAAAATGAACGGTGAGCTGGGGGTATGAGTCCAGCAGAGTCACCACACCTGCTTTCCAGATGTGAAGGAGGTGGGCACCGGGGTGGTGGCCCATGATTGGAAGAGGTGTAGGGCAGTCAGCAAATCGGACAGAAAGAAGATGTCCGATGCGATATGCAGTTGTGCCAGGAGGCGGTGTGCTACCCAGCCTGGGGCCGTGGCGAGGGAGAATTCCTCAGTGTCCATGGCTGTAGCGCAGTTGGGGGACTCTGGTCAGCATGACCAGAGGTGGGTGGGGCCCAGCATTGTGCAGATGGCAGAGCCCGACTTGTTGTTGATGTGAGAGCCATCCATGAATACTTGGACATGAGGGGTGGAGCCTAAGGCCTGTGCAGCGCTCACAAATTGCTTGCAGGTGTCAGCACTGACTGGGGTGATGGGGGTGGTGAAGTGGACTCGGCCATTGGTAAAGGCCAGGGGGTCCGTCCATGGGGGATGTGTGTATGCAGGGACCTGTTGAACCCGGGGGGCTCGGACCTGCAAAGAAAGGGAGAAAGGTCTGTTAGCTATGTTTTTTTTTTTAAAGTTTTCGGCTAATAGAGTGAGGGGTGTGCCAAAGGTGAAGAGAATGGGTAGTCTTTATATATTCAAAATAGAAAGAGAGAGGGGGGACAGAGCAAAGAAAATTGGTGGAGTGGGGGGAGGCGCCTTTAAAGATGCCCAAAATCCAGTGGCAGGCCGTGTTTTGCACAGTCTGGAGGCGGTTTACCAAGGTTTTTTGGTGGTGGCCATGGTACCAAACTGGTGTGCCCCAGGAAAGAACAGAGCAGATGCAGGAGGTGTATAGGCAGTGGAGGAGGAGGGCCGATATGCCACATTGGGTGTTGCCCAGAATGTGGAGGGCAGCAAGAGTAGAGAGCCCCTTGGAGTGCATGTGCTCAACATGGGGCCTGAAGGAGAGGCCTGGGTCCCACCAAATCCCCAACCATCTTAGTGGGATTGAGGGGTGGATCAGGGTGTTGGGGTTGAGCTGGACCCCGGCAGTGTCCCAGCCGTCATAGCCAGTACATTGCTGAGGGGGGTGAAAGTGGAGGCACTCCATCTTGGTGGCTTTGATGTTGAGACCAATGGTGCCGAAGGGGGTGTCGAGTTGGTGGTAGGCATGGGCGAGGGCGTGGCAGTTGGATGTCACTGAGGGACCTACACATATTAGTAAGTGGTCATTGACATATGCTAAGGCGGTGGTGCCGGCTTGGTGAAAGCGCCAGAGGACCATGCCTGCAAATATCGTTGACAGGATGGGGGACACCAGGCCATGCCCACGGAAAAAGTCGTCAAGGGGTTGCGCCCTCAATTCCTCTGGCTGTGAGGTGGAGAGTTCAGACCATGTGGGGTGGCAATGGTTGAAGTCGCCTGCCACCAGGAGGGTAGTGGCCGTCGCTGAGGGGAGCAAGAAGAGGAAGGACTCACCTGGGTACTGTGGAGGGGCCCCAACGCAGTCTGGGGGTGACATACCATAGTAGTTGCACACCCATACCGTGAGGGAGGGTCTTGCCCCATCCCCTGTCATTGGCATCTCGAACAATGAGTTCACTCAGACCTTCGAGCACGTTAGCCACCCCCCCTCCATAGGATCCAATGTTTCGGAAGAAGTCCAAGGACGCGAAATGGAGGACATCCTCAAGAACCTGCACACTCCCTCACTGCCACTCACCCACAAGCACTCGTCTGAAGGCCTGTCCCCACACACCCCCTGACCCTGCCCTCGAGCCCAGTTTGAGCCACACATGTCGAGCTTCATGTACTCCATCTCCCAGGCACTGGAAGACTTCGACTGGAAGACCCACCGCACCAGTGCTGCAGAGACCGATCGGGCAGCCAGCCAGTTCATTGGCGACCTCCTCTGGAACATCCAACAGACCATCGCCGGCGTTTTTAGGGATGAGAAGGACCCCCAACACATCATCTCTCACAACTTGGAGATGGCCTACAACATCGCAAGGGGGGGAGCAGAAGCCTCCCTGCCAGCACCCTTCACCCCAGCTCACCCCCAACAAAGGACCCCAACCACTGCCCCCCAACCCTCTGCCCTGACCAGGACCCCTGGAACCGCTAACCTGTCACCCGATGTGGCTGCGCTGACAAACATTGTTAAACAGCTCTCCACAGAGGTTGCCTCCATTTCTTGACAAGTCTCAACACTTGTCAACCAGCCTGTGCCCCGTGCCCCACAGGCCCAGAAGGCCCAGGCTCCCACCACCACTGCCCAGACTGCTACCACCATGGCACCAACCTCCTATGCCCAGGTGGCAGCCACCCTGGCCCCACCTACTGCCTCCAACCCCAACCCAGTGGCTCCAGTTCCAGGCACAGTCTTTACAATAGTGACCCACAAGAAGAAGAAAAAGCAACACCAGGTCCTGCCCCCGCCCCCAATGTACGCCAAGGACCCGACCCTGGTCCTCCTGCCAACCATCATGATTAAATCCGAAGTCCAGCTCCCGGCCATGTGCCTCACTGCCACAGCACATGAGTTTTTCTCCTCCCTTCCCACTGCTGACCAGGTCACGGTCTTGGCTTCCTCCTTCAATGTAAAGGGGAACCTCGTGACCTTGTTCGCCAAGCGCCCCTCCTCAGCCACCCCAGCCACAGATATGATCATTGATCAGCACTCCGTGGCCTTTGCAGCCCACATGCATGAGAAGAGTCTGTCCATGGAGGTCGACAAGATCCCCAGGATGTTCTCGTTCAACCCTGTCCATGTCCGCCCCCGGTCTGCACTCCACATCTCCATGGTGCTGTGCAAGGACTACCTCTTCGGCCAGAACGGCCACACCATCACCCAGAAGGCCCTCATGGCCGAAGTCCAGCACAACCCAGCCCTCCACCTCCTTGACTTCATTGTCAACCCTCACTTCGCCACCACTGACGATCACCTGCCGACCCTTGATAGGTGCCCTGTGGCATTCTCCTTCTCTGACCCCAATGGATCCATCCATCCACCCCATACCCAGGATCCGGACCCGGCTCTCTTGGAGCTTTCAGGTGCACTTCCCCCCTTTTCCTCTGTTTAATGCCTGCCCTTCAGACTCCTCCTTGCATGTCCTAGCTGGCGCTCTTGCCCTCCCTTTCCAATTCTAAGCTACCCCCTTTGCCTGATGTCGCCCGTTTGGCTTGGCCATAGTGATATGTACTTTTTTTTTTTTTTAATTTAAAAAAAATATTATTCCTGCAGTATTACATAATTACAAGCTGCCCCCCCGAAGGGGGGGCCCTAACTACGTAACAATGGAGGCGCCCATCATGGCGCATCACACCAAACTGGGTGGGGCTCTGCTCCCCGAAGGGTGCCGACATGTGAAGAGCCCCTATTTAGTAGAGAAACTGAGAGAGGGAGGGATACATATCGCTATGAACAAACCGAGTGGTTGAGGGCAGGTTAAAGTAGGAAGCTTAGAAGTGGTAAGGGAGGGCAAGAGCGCCAGCCGGGACGTATCGTGTGGGATTCCGAAAGGCAGGCTTTACTTTACTCAGGCAGGAAGGGAGGGAGCGTACCTGAAAGCTCCAAAAGGGCTGGGTCCAAGTCCAGGGTTCGTGGTCCGAGCATATGACGCATGTAGTCCCGTAGGAGGTCCAAGTCCATATCCTCATCAGTGGGGTGTCCGTCCAGGTCCATTGCGGCAAAAGACAGTCGGATGGCGCCTGCGGCGTGGTCAGAAAGGCGGTTAAGGTGCCCTGTTAGCTTAAGCCAGTGGCGCAAAACCAGGAGGCAGTTTTTGTTAGCCCACTCTGAGTGGTGGACTGGGAGAGGGTCCCAAGGTGGCCAAACACGTCATATCCACGGGTGGAAGGTGCTGCAGCCGCCTAGGATGTGGGCGGTCGACTGCGCTGGCCAGGGGGGGTGGTTGTGCCATCTGCAGTGCGAGATCAGGCCATGCCTGCAGCAGTAGGCCGAGTCGAAACTCAGCCAGTAACTCCTGTAGGGACTGGCGCAGCAGAGGACCTGTGCGACTGCGGATAGGTCGCTGTGTGGGTGGTCGACCGAATGCATGAGGAGCTTTCGAGGTCGGCATGATGGTAGGCCATGGACTGCCAGGTATTTATCAGTGGTTGAGGTGAGGGGGTGGGCTAGTGAGAGCATCCATCATTCCATGAGGGTGCAGATGGCAGCTTCTTTTAGGGCGGAGGTGGAAGGTTTGAGGTCGGATGGGGGGAGCTCAGTTGCCAGCTTTGCCTCCATGTCAGCCCATTCATTTCCGGGATGTCCAAGTGTCCGGGGCACCATATGAAATGGATGGTGAGCTGGGGGTACGAATCCAGCAGAGTCTCCACACCTGCTTTCCAAATGTGGAGGAGGTGGGTGCCGGGGGCGGCGGCCCATGTTCAGAAAAGGTGTAGAGCAGTCAGCGAATCGGATAGAAAGAAGATATCCGATGCGACACGTAGTTGCGCTGGGAGATGGCATGCTACCCAGCCCGGGGCTGTGGCGAGGGAGAATTCCTCGGCATCCATGGCTGTGGCGCAGGTAGTGGACTCTAGTCGGCAAGACCAGAGGCGGGTATTGCCGAGCATAGCGCAGATGGCTGAGCCCGACTTATTGTCAATGCAGGAGCCGTTGGTGAAGACCTGGACATGGGGGGTGGAGCCTAGTTGGTGTGCCGCCGTTATGAATGATTTCTGGGTGTCAGTGCTAACCGGGGTGACGGGGGTGGTGAACCAGACTCGGCCCCCATGAAAGCCAGTGGGTCCGTCCATGGGGGATGTGTGTATGCAGGGACCTGTTGAACCCGGGGGCTCGGACCTGCAGAGAAAGGGAGAAGGGTCTGTTAGCTACGTTTTTAAATAATTTACGGCCAATAGAGTGAGGGGTGTGCCAGAGGCGAAGGGAATGGGTAGTCTTTATATATTTGAAGTAGAAAGAGAGAGGGGGAATGGAGCATAGAAAATTAGTGGAATGGGGGGAGGCACCTTTGAAGACACCCAAGATCCATCGGCAGGCCGTGTTTTGCACAGCCTGGAGGCGGTTTACCAGGGTTTTTTGGCAGCAGGCATGGTACCATACCGGTGCTCCCCATGACAGGATGGAGCGAACGCAGGAGGTGTATAGGTGGTGGAGTAGTAGGGCCGATATGCCACGTTGGGTGTTGCCCAGGATGTGGAGTGTGGCGAGGGTGGAGAGCCCCTTGGAGTGCATCTGCTCAACATGGGGCTTAAAGGAGAGGCCAGGGTCCCACCATATCCCTAGCCATCTAAGTGGGATTGAGGGGCGGATAAGGGTATTGGGGTCAACCTGTACCCCAGCAGTGTCCCAGCCGTTATAGCCGATGTGTCGCCAAGGGGGGTGAAAGTGGAGACACTCTGTCTTGGTGGCTTTGATGTTGAGACCAATGGTGCCGAAAAGGGTGTCGAGTTGGGTACAGGGTCCGAGCATATGATGCATGTAGTCCCGAAGGAGGTCCAAGTCCATGTCCTCGTCAGTAGGGTGGCCGTTGAGTTCCATCACAGCGAAAGCCAGGCAGATGGTGCTTGCGGTTCTGTTGGAGAGGTGGTTCAAATGCCCCATTAGCCTAAGCCAGTGGCGCAGAACCGGAATAAGGTTCTCCTCAGCCCATTCTGAGTGGTGGGCTGGGAGGGGGATTTTGGCTGGCCAAATGCACCAAATCCAGGGTCAGAATGTAGTGCACCCGCCCAAAATGTGGGCAGTCATCTGCGCTGGCCATGGTGGGTGGTTATGCCACCTGCAGTGGGAGATCAAGCCATGCCTGCGCCGGTAGGCTGAGTCGAGGCTCAGCCAGTAGCCCCCATAGGGACCAGCATGGCAGAGGACTTGCATGACTGCAGAGAGGTGATGGCGAGGGTGGTCCGCAGAGTGGATGAGGAGTTTCTGTGGGCGGCGAGAGGGGATGCTATGCACTGCCAAGTATTTGTCAGTGGTGGAGGCGAGAGGGTGGGCCAATGATAGTGTCCACCATTCAACCAGGGTCTTGGTGGCCACTTCCTTTAGGGCGGAGATGGAGGGCACAAGTTGTGAGGGGGGGAGCTCCGTGGCGAGTTTCACTTCGTCATCCACCCATTCATTTCCAGGGACATCCGAGTGGCCCGGACACCACACGAAATGGATGGTGAGGCCTGGATGCGAGTCCAGAAGCGTCTCAACCCCTGCCTTCCAAAGGTGAAGGAGGTGGGCGCCTGGTATGGCGGCCCAGCTGCGGAAAAGGTTTAGTGCCATCAGCAAATCGGACAGGAAGAACACGTCCGATGCGACAGGCAGGTGGGTGAGGCAGCGGTGGGCGGCCCAGCCGGGGGTGGTGGCGAGAGAGAAGATTTCCGCATCGGTGGCCATGGCACAGGTGGGGGAGGCCAGTCGGCATGACCATAATTTGGTGAGGCCACGCATGGCGCAGATGGCAGATCCCAAGGTGGTTCCAATGCGGGAGCCATCAGTGAAGACCTGGAGGTGGGGAGTGGTGCTGAGGGCTAGGGCGGCCTGTATGAACTCATTGCATGTGTCGCCTGTGACCAGGAGGGAGGGGAGGGTGAAGGTGACCTGTCCGCCTGTAAAGGCCAGAGGATCCGTCCAGGGGTAGTGATATGTACTCCTCCCTCTTTCTGTCCGCTTACTAATAGGGGCCCTTCACACTGTGGCACCCTTTGGGGAGCAGGGCCCCGCCCAGTTTCATGCATTGTACAATGACAGGTGCCTCCGCTGTTATGTAGTTAGGGCCCCCCCTTCGGGGGGGCAGCTTGTAATTATGTAATACTGCAGGAATAATAATAATAATAATAAAAGACGGATCCATCCGAGTGCAGCTCCTCAAGTGCCCGTGAGTGTGGATGTTTGGTGCCTCCCTCTCCCTCTCGGTCCCCCCCTTCCACCCCAGCCTCACCCAATGTGAGCGCTGCCAGGGCCTAGGACACGGAACGAAAGGATGCCGAGCCCAGCCATGTTGCACCAACTGTGGAGGAGGACACCTCTCCCACAATCACTGTAAGTTGTGCACATCCTGCGCCACTGAAGCCGTAGAGGGCGACCACTGCCCTCACCCTCGCTACTGCACCAACTGCAAGGGCAACCACCCCACTACCTACCCTCAGTGCCCCAAGAAATGGTGTTACCGCCAGATCAAGACTGCCCTTGAAGGACCCAAAGACGAAATGATGGAGGACTCATGAATAGAGACATCTCTATTCTTCAGTGGAATGCTGCCCACTCTCTAGCCATGGTCCATTCCCTCATCCCAATCCTTACCACTGACCCATCCCCACCCACCATTATTTTAATCCAGGAACCACCCTGGTATCAAATCGGCCTCCAGCCATCCCTCACTGACCCCACCAGCATGCCGGTCCTCAATGTCCCATCCCTCCCAGGGTACACAGCCATCCTTCCCCTGGCCACCCAGCTGAGGGTCGTCACATATGTATCCAGTGCCATCCCCTCGACCGCTTGGTCAGTCTTAGGTGCCACCTCCTCCGGCACCAACATCCTCACCATCAAAATCCACTCCCACCTGATGATCTGCCTGTGCAACTATTATGGCATGCATGCTCCGGACCACACCACCACCACCCCCCTCTACCCCAGTGAGTCGTTTCTTTTCACAATCCCACTGGCAATAGCCTCCACTCTACTGGTGGCAGGCAACTTCAACTGTTGTCACCACTCATGGTCCGAACTCCTTGCCGCATGGCAGGAGGACCTGAGGGCACAATCCCTCGATGACTTCTTCCGGGAGCATGGCCTTGCGCCAGCTCACCTTCTGGATTCTGACTCATGGCCCATCGACAATTGTTGATGGTGCCCAATTGACATGATCTGGTCCCCCCCCATGATCAACCCCGACACGATTATAGATTCAGGCACCTCAACCACCTCCCCTTTGTCGGACCACACCATGCTGCGCTGGTCCCTACCCTTTCGGTCCCCAGTCCCAGTCATTAAAACACGCTGGTTACTCCTGGCCGACAGGGAAGAATGGACCGAGATCGCCTTCCCACCCCACTACCCTAGTCCGACCCTCCATCCCACTCCGATGGCTCGGGATATGGTGGGATCCCGCCCTCACCTTTAAGGCCCATGTCGAGCGAATGCATTCCAAAGGCCTCTCCACCCTTGCCACCCTCCGCATTCTTGGCAACACCGAAAGCGGCATATCGGCCCTTCTCCTATGTCGCCTATATATCGCCTGCATCCGCTCGGTCCTCACATGGAGCGCACCAGTATGGTATCACAGCCGACACCAAAAAACTCTAGTAAGCCGCCTGCAGGCTGTGCAAAACACGGCATGCAGATGGATTCTTGGTGTCTACAAAGGCGCCTCGCCATTCTCCACAAATTTTCTTTGTTCCCTTCCCCCCCTTTCTTACTATTTCAAATATGCTAAGACCCTCCATTCTCTGCACCTATGGCACACCCCACATTCTGTCGGTAGAAAACGTTTTTATAAAACCGTAACTAATCGCCCCTTTTCCACTTCTCTGCAGGTCCAGGTCCCTCAGGTTCAACCGGTCCCTGCATACACTCATCCCCCATGGACGGATCCCCTGGCATTTATGAATGGTCGAGTTTTGTTCGCCTCTCCTATCACTCCAGTCAGCAAAGACACCCACAAGGAATTCATGGAAGCTGCACGCTCCCTGAGCACGCTCCCCCACCTCCAGGTCTTCACTGATGGCTCGCGCATGGGCACGAAGTCTGGCTCAGCAGTCTGTGCCATGATGGGCCTCACCCACCTCAAATTGCACCGACTAGCCTCCCCCACCTGTGCCACTGCCACGGATGCAGAGATTTTCTCCCTCACCTCCGCTCCAACATGGGCCGCACACCACCTCCGGGAGCTACTGCCCATCGCATCAGACATCTTCTTTCTGTCTGATTCGCTGACGGCCCTCCACCTTGTCTGCACATGGGTGCCAGTCCCAGGTGCCCACCTCCTTCCTCAATGGAAGGCTGGGGTCCAGACCCTCTTGGACTCATATCCGGATCTTTCTGTTCACTTCGTCTGGTGCCCGGGTCACTTGGACATCCCCGGGAATGAATGGGCCGATAGCGAGGCCAAGTTTGCCACAAACCTACCCCCGTCTTCCCTCGCACCCTCCACCTCTGCATTGAAAGAGGCCACTGCTACCACACTAATGGAACACTGGTCACTCTCACTTGCCTGCCCTCTGGCCTCGACAGCCGACAAGTATCTCGCTGTCAATGGGGCCCCCTCCTGCCAACCCTGGAAGCTGTTAATGCACTTGGTTGACCACCCACGAAAAGAGCTTGCGGCGGTTGCCCAGATCCTCTGCCATGCCGGTCCCTATGGGGGTTACTGGCTGAGCTTTGACTCAGTCTACCAACGCAGACATGGTCTGATCTCACACTGCCGATGGCACAACCATCCCCCCTGGCCTGCTCAATCCACTGCCCATGTTCTGGGTGGCTGCCGTACTTTCTGGCCATGGATCCGTAAGGTTTGGCCACCACGTGACCCTCTCCCGACCCACCACACTGAATGGGACGACGAAAACTGCCTCCAGGCTCTGCGTCGCTGGCTAAAGCTGACAGGACACATGAACCGCCTCTCTGACTGCACCTCTGCCACCATCCGCTTGGCCTTTGCCATGATGGAACTGGAGGGACACCCGACTGACAAACGATATGGACTTGGACCTCCTCCAGGACTACATGAGTTGTATGCTTGGACCCCGCTCCCAGGACCCGGACCCGGCTCTCTTGGAGCTCTCAGGTACGCTTCCGCCCTTTCCCTCTACTCTGTGACCGCCTTTCGGACTCTCCCACATATGTCCCGGCCAGCGCTCTCACCCTCCCTTTCCTATTCTAAGCTACCCCCTTTACCTGCCCTCATCCACTTGGTTTAGTCATAGCGATATGTATTCCTCTCTCCTTCTCATTCTCTTCTCATCAATAGGGGCCCTTCCCACCTTGGCACCCTTCAGGGAGCAGGGCCCCCACCCAGTTTTGCGCATAGTGCGATGACGGGCGCCTCCATTGTTATGTAGTTAGGGCCCCCCCTTTGGGGGGGCAGCTTGTAATTATGTAATACTGCAGGAATAATAAAATTAAAAATTAAAAAAAAATTAAAAAAAGAGATCACCTTTCACCTCCTGGTGGACAGCACCCTCACCCTTGACAGTAAAGTGCAGGCATGGTGGACCAAAATCCGCCTCCACCCCCACAACCAGCTGCCCCTCTTTATTTTATTTTATTTTATTTTATTTTATTTTATTATTCCTGCAGTATTACATAATTACAAGCTGCCCCCCTGAAGGGGGGGCCCTAACTACATAACAATGGAGGCGCCCATCATTGCGCATTGCACAAAACTGGGTGGGGGCTCTGCTCCCCAAGGGGTGCTGAAGTGTGAAGAGCCCCTATTTAGTAAAAGTAACACAAGAGGGAGGGATACATATCGCTACTAACAAACCACATGGGTAAGGGCAGGTAAAAGTAAGAAGCTTAGAAGTGGGAAGGGAGGGCAAGAGTGCCAGCCAAGACATATTCAAAGGAATTCGAAAAGCAGTCGCTATTTGGGGGGGAAGGGAGGAAGCATACCTGAGAGCTCCAAAAGGGCTGGGTCTGAGTCCTGGGTTCGGGGTCCGAGCATACAACACATGTAGTCCCATAGGAGGTCCAAGTCCATGTCCTCATCGGTAGGGTGGCCATCTAGATCCATCGTGGCAAAAGAGAGCCTGATGGCGCCTGTGGCGCAGTCGGATAGGCAGTTCAGGTGCCCTGTCAGCTTGAGCCAATGGTGCAGAACCAGGAGGCGGTTTTCATCAGCCCACTCTGTGTGGTGGACTGGGAGGGGGTCACAAGCATCCTTCTTGACCAGTAACCACCACCATCAACTAGTGTGGGCAGCTAAAACTCCCCCATGTCGAACCCAGGCGATTACAGGAACACTCTCCATCGAACAAATCGAACCAACCCCCCTCCGCCCCATCGGCCAACGCCGATCCAGACCGGGTCGCCAGGATGGCCGCAAACTGGGCCTCCGCAGGTGCCGCTGCGGCCGCAAGACATGGAGCGACTGCCCCCACCACTCCCACCCCCAACCCCCCCCATGAACCGACGTCCTCACCAGACGTCCTGGCCCCCTCCCCCCGCCATTGGCGACTCCCAATTGATATTGGCCTACGACTTCACTGCCCAAGCGCGGACGGAATCAAGGGCAGCATCCCGAGTTGGCTCCCCAGCCATATCGGTAGGATCAATCCATGGCTCCATTGAAACTGGTGAGACAGCCCCAGAAATGGTGGCTGACCCCCATACCCCCCTGCAACAGGTAGGAGGTGCAAGCCTCGGGCGGAAATGCTCCTCAGCCGCCATGTCGCCCCTCACACCGAGGGGTCCCCCCGCCCAAAATCATGAACAGCACACTGCAGGGTTCATGTACTCCCTCACCCATGCCTTGGACGACTTTGACCAGCAAACCAAGGACGCCACCACTGAAACAATCGACATCAAGGCAGCGCAGTTTGTGGGCGACCTCCTCTGGAACGTACAACAGATGCTGGTCAACATAGAGCAAGACAGGACATACCCCCAGAACATCATCTACCACAATGCAGTGATGGCCTACAACTTTGCGAGGGAGGGGGCAGTAATCGCCCTCCCAGAACCCTTCGCCCCAGCTCGCCCCCCCCAAAGGGCCCTGGCCACCACCGGGACCCCCGGCACCACCCCCGTGACCCCAGAAATGAGGGCGCTGACAGATGCAGTCAAGCACCTGACAACTGATGTGGCTTCTATTTCACGTCAGATGGCTTCCATCAGCTCTAGGCCCACCCCCTGAAAACAGCAACAACAACAACAACAACAGCAGCCCGCCCCCAGGCCGCCCCCACCTCCTACGCACAAGTCACAGCAGCAGCGGCCCCCCGACAGTGACCAACCCAACCCCGGTGGCCCCGGCCACTGGAGCGGTCATCAACCCGACACAGAAGAAGAAGAAGCACCAGAGGAAGGTGCCCCCACCCCCAACCATGTATGCCAAGGACCCAACCTTGGTCCTCACCCCAACAGTCGGCATATGGGCCGAAAATCAGAAGTCAGCAATGGCCCTGACAAAAACGTCCTGTGAGTTCTTCGCTTCCCTTCCCACTGCAGACCAAGTCCTGGTCCTGTCCTCCTCCTACAACATAAAGGGGAACATCGTGACCATGTTTGCGGCGCACCCACCCTCGGCTAACCCGACCACGGAAACGATTATTGATTGTCACTCCGCGGCCTACGCCTCCCACATGCGCACAGAGTGCATCGCGGCGGGAATTAATGTCCCGGCTGCCTTCTCCCTGACCCCCTCCAGAGTCCGCCCCAGGTCCGCCCTATGCATCTCCATGGTGCCATGCAAGGACTTCCTGTTCGGCCAGATCGGACACACCATCACCGAGAGAGCCCTCATGGCTGAAATCCGGCACAACCCGGCACTCCGCAACCTCGACTTTGTAGTCACCCCCCACTTCGCCACCACCGAGGACCACCTGCCAACACTCAACAGGTGCCCAGTGGTCTTCTCCTTTGTCGACACCGATGGGTCCATCTGCAAACACCTCCTCAAGAGGCCACGTGTCTGGATGTTCAGTTCCACCCTCCGCCTCTCAGTCCCACCCGTCTGCCCCACCCTCACCCAATGTGAGCGGTGCCAGGGCCTCGGACACGGAACCAAAGGATGCCGAGCCCAACCATGTTGCACTGACTGTGCGGGTGCCCATCTGACCCACAATCACTGCAAATCGTGCGCCCACTGCGCAACAGATGCAGTGCCTGAAGGCAACAATTGCCCCCACCCCCACCTCTGCAACAACTGCAAAGGCGACCATCCTGCCACCCTGCCGGCCTGCCCCAAGAAGAGGCAATACCACCAAATTGAAGAGGCCCTCGCCACCAACCCTACAGACGACCAGATGGAGGAAATATGATAGAGACAATCTCTGTCATGCAGTGGAACGCTGCCCGCTCCTTAGCGGCGATACACTCCCTAATCTCTGTCCTTACAACTGACCCCTCCCCTCCACACCTAATTCTTATCCAGGAACCACCTTGGTACCAAATAGGCCTGCAGCCATCACTCACTGACCCGACCGGCACCCTGGTCTTCAACGTACCCACAATCCCGGGCTACATACCCATACTACCGCCAGAGACCCGCCCTCGAGTAGTCACGTATGTATCCAGAACCCTCCCCCCCACCTCCTGGTCAATCCTCGGAGCCGCATCCTATGGCACCAACATACTGACAGTAGAGGTACAATCCCAACTCACCCTCCAGGTGTGCAACTATTACGGCATGCACCCCCCGGACCGAGAGAGCGCCCTCCCACGGTACCCAGGTGAGTCCTTTTTAATCTCACTCCCCTCGGCACTAGCCAGCACGCTACTCGTGGCGGGCGACTTCAACCATCGCCACCACATGTGGTCCGACTTTGCTGTCCCATGATGGGATGACTTGGGGGTGCAACCCCTTGACGACTTTTTTTGTGGGCATGGCCTAGCGCCTGCCCACCTTCCTGACTCTGACTCACAGCCCGATGGCAAGCGTCGCCGGTGCCCCATTGACATGATCTGGGCCCCACCCTCGGTCAACCCCGACTCTATATTAGATTCGGCCACATCTGACCCCTCACCTCTGTCCGACCATGCCATCTTACATTGGTCAGTGCCATCTCAGCCCCCCCCTCCTGTCCTAAAGACACACCGGCTACTCCCAGCCAACAAGGAGGAATGGACCAACATTGCTATTAAATAAATATAACGAACAATATAAATATAGTACGTGGTCATATGAACAACCACCTTACTAAGTGAACGATAATGCAACGATAATGCCATATGATATAGGGGCTAGATAGTTATAGTAGTACTAGCTCACAGAACGTGTATATAAGGGGAGCTGGTCTCGCCCTAGAAATACATCGGTTTACGCTGATAACTCACCTTTGCCTCTACTTCACCACTGCACCTCATCATCTACCACAACGTGCGTAGATTTTAAGAATCACCTTCCCTCTCCTCAAAATAGCCTTCAGTCTTCCGGGGCATGACACCCATATGCTGGACATTGTTACAATTTTCCTTTACTTTCCCTTATGTGCTGACTCACTTCCTCTTCGTCATCATCAGTCAGCACAACTCCCCCATTTCTCTGCCTTACTCATCCTTATTCGCCCTACGCCATAAGACGCCATGATGACGCCTTATTGCACCATCATGACGTGCTTTGCTTACTGATCACCGAACTTGTATTACCAAGGCCTTCCTTGAGTTTCCATGACCTTCCTTAGTCTGGTAAACATACCTAACCAAGTCGCTACAGTAGCAAACACTTAGAGTAGCATATAAGCATGTAACTTCAGTAGCACAAGCCCTAAGCTTGTGCTCTTTGTTCATACAAGCCCATTATCTGCTACCACCAGTCTACTGTGTGCCACTTGGCCAATAGTTGCTTCGTCGTAACCCGACTTGCTATAGAAGCCCACCGCGTCCACATCGTCGATCAGGAAGCCCCACCGACGATCACCCTCGACTTACGACATCTAGGAAGCCCCGTTGCCGTACTACCAGAACAGACGATCAGGAAGCCCCGACGTCGATCATCGCGTAACCGTTGAGCTTAACAGACATCAAAGCCAAGGCAGTTATCAACTCTATGGTCGCTGCCCTTCAGCCGTTCACCCACCTCTCAAAGCCATCGAAAACGGAAGTCCCATGGTGGTCACCCCACTGCAAGACATTACTATCCGCCATTACAATGGCCACCACCCCCCTCCAGCGTGCAACAGCAAGAAGAGCCTTCAAAAGGGGCATATGGACGGCCAAACAGCAGTTCTATGCGGACCAGGCATCGGAAGCAGACGCCTCCAACATCTGGAGCTGGGCCAAACGCGGCCTTGGCAACCGACCTACCCCCATCCCATCGCTGAAACGGCGAGATGGAACCTTCACCCAAACGGATGACGAGAAAGGTGAGCTCTTTTGCAAAACCTTCTTCATGCCCCCACCACCCCAGACAGCAGCCAACACCCCGCTGCCACCACCTCAACCAGCTGCCCCGCCCATACTCCTTACGGAGCTCATGGGGGCACTATCCGATATGTCAAACTTGTCGGCTCTGGGTCTCTCAGGAATAGGTTACCACCCCCTGAAATGGGTGGTGGACGCCTACCCTGATGAGATTCTTACACTTTTCAATGACTGTCTATGCTTGGGGCACCACCCTGAGTGCTGGCGGGTGGCAAAGGTGGTAATGCTCTGGAAGCCAAACAAGAAAGACCCATTTTCGCTGCGCTCATACCAGCCCATCACCCTCGAGGAGACCCTAGGGAAACTCCTCGAAAAGATAATAGCTAACCGGCTACAGTACCTCGTGAACACGAGGAACTGGCTGCCACCTAACCAATATGGGGGGCGACAGGGTCATTTGGTCTATGACGCTGCCCAACACCTCTTACAGATAGCGGAACGTGCCCACTCAGAGGGCCTTGTGTGCTCGGTCCTCGCAGTCGACATCCAGGGTTTTTTCGACTCGGTGCACCCACACCTCCTCCACCGACAACTGTTGGACCTCAGTTGCACGCCAGACATGGCCAACTGGTGTCTGTCTTTCATGACGGATAGGCAGGTCGCAGTCGCATTTGACGGCACCACCCTCCCAACCGCCCCTAAACCCGACTATGGCACCCCCCAGGGCTCACCAGTCTCCCCCATCCTGTCAACAATATTTGCAGGTGTGGTACTCTGGTGCTTTCACCAAGCCGGCACCACGGCCCTGGCTTATGTTGACGACCACTTACTTATATGCGTAGGACCCTCAGTAGCATCCAACTGCCGCGAGCTCGCCAAAGCATACCAACAACTCGACACCCTCTTCGGCACCATCAGTCTCAACATCGAAGCAGCCAAGATGGAATGTCTCCACTTCCGCCCCCCTGGCGACGAACCGGCTATAATGGCTGGGACACAGCCAGCGTACAGGTCGACCCCAACACGCTAATCTGCCCCTCAATCCCACTCCAGTGGTTGGGGATATGGTGGGATCCAGGCCTCTCCTTTAAGCCCCACGTTGAGCGGATGCGCTCCAAGGGGCTCTCCACCCTCGCCGCACTCCACATCCTGGGCAACACCCAACGTGGCATATTGGCCCTCCTCCTCCGCCGCCTCTATACCTCCTGCGTCCGCTCCGTCCTGTCATGGGGAGCGCCGGTGTGGTACCATGGCCGCCGCAAAAAAACTCTGGTAAACCACCTACAGGCTGTGCAAAACACGGCCTGCCGCTGGATCCTGGGCGTCTTCAAAGGCGCCTCCCCACATTCCACTAATTTTCTTTGCTCCGTTCCCCCTCTCTCTTTCTATTTTGAATATATAAAGACTACCCATTCCCTCCGCCTCTGGTGAGCCCCGCACTCTGTTGGATGAAAAATTTATAAAAACGTAACTAATAGACCTTTCTCCCTTTCTATGCAGGTCCAAGCCCCCCAGGTTCAACAGGTCCCAGCATACACACATCCCCCATGGACGAACCCACTGGCATTTGCAAAAGGCCGGATCTGCTTTACCACTCCTACCACACCGGTTAGCGCTGACACCCGAAAATCCTTTGTGGCAGCTGTGTGCCAACTAGGCTCCACCCCCCATGTCCAGGTATTTACCAACAGCTCCCGCATTGACAATAAGTCGGGCTCGGCCATCTGCGCAATGCTGGGCCACACCAGACTCTGGTCACGACGACTGGAATCCCCCACCTGTGCCACAGCCATGGACGCCGAGGAGTTCTCCCTCGCAACGGCCTCCGGCTGGGTGGCACACCGCCTCCCGGCTCAACTGCGTGTTGCATCGGACATCTTCTTCCTGTCTGATTCACTGACTGCTATACACCTTTTCCATACCTGGGCCGCCACCCCCAGTGCCCACCTCCTGCACATCTGGAAAGCGGGTGTGGAGACTCTTCTGGACTCGTACCCCCAGCTCACAATTCATTTCATATGGTGCCCTGGTCACTCGGACATCCCTGGGAATGAATGGGCTGACACAGAGGCAAAGCTAGCCACGGAGCTCCCCCCATCCGACCTTAAACCCTCCATCTCCACGCTAAAAGAAGTCGCCATCCGCACCCTCATGGAGCGATGGACACTCTCGCTAGCCCACCCCCTGGCCTCAACTGCCGATAAGTACCTTGCAGTTCATGGCCTCCCTTCATGACGACCAAGAAAGCTGCTCATGCACTTGGTCGACCACCCACGAAGCGAGCTTTCTGCAGTTGCGCAGGTCCTCTGCTGCACTGGTCCCTATGGGGGATACTGGCTGAGTTTTGACTCAGCCTACCATTGCAGGCATGGCCTGATTTCGCATTGCAGGTGGCACAACCACCCCCCCTGGCCCGTGCAGTCGACTGCCCACATCCTAGGTGGCTGCAGCACTTTCCACCCATGGATACAACACATGTGGCCACCTCGAGACCCTCTCCCAACCCACCACTCAGAGTGGGCTGATGAAAACTGCCTCCCGGTTTTGCGCTGATGGCTTAAGCTGACGGGGCACCTAAACCGCCTTTCTGACCATGCCCCAGGCGCCATACGGCTCTCCTTCGCTGCAATGGACCTAGGTGGACACCCAACCGACGAGGATATGGACCTGGACCTCCTACGGGATTACATGCATCGTATGCTCGGACCCCGAACCCAGGACTCGGACCCAGCCCTTTTAGAGCTCTCAGGTACGCTCCCCCCCTTTCTGCTTGATTAGGGCCTGCCTTTCGAATTCCCTTGAATATGTCTCGGCCGGCGCTCTCACCCCCCCTTTCCAATTCTAAGCTTCTTACTTTTACCTGCCCTTAACCACCCGGTTTGTTTGTAGTGATATGTATTCCTCCCTCTCCCCTTGCCTCCTTACTAAATAGGGGCTCTTCACACACCGGCACCCGTCTAGGGAGCAGAGCCCCCGCCCAGTTTCGTGTGATGCGCGATGACAGGCGCCTCCGTTGTTATGTAGTTAGGGCCCCCCCTTCAGGGGGGCAGCTTGTAATTATGTAATACTGCAGGAATAATAATAATAATAATAAAAATAATAAAAAAAGAGGGGGTCACAAGGTGGCCACACATGCCTTATCCACAGATGGAAGGTGCTACAGCTGCCGAGGATGTGAGCAGTCAACTGTGCGGGCCAGGGGGGGTGGTTGTGCCACCTGCAATGCGAAATCAGGCTGTGCCTGCATCAGTAGGCTGAGTCAAAACTCAGCCAGTAACCCCCATAGGGACCGGCCCAACAGAGGACCTGTGCAACTGCAGATAGCTCGCTGTGTGGGTGGTCAACTGAATGCATGAGCAGCTTTCTAGGTCGGCAGGAAGGGAGGCCATGTACCACCAAATATTTGTTGGCGGTGGAGGCAAGTGGGTGGGCAAGCGAGAGCATCCACCGGTCCATGACACCGACCACCTCCTGTCATTCCCAGTGAAGGGTTCATGAGTAGGGGCCTGCCATCTCCCCCAAGGGCCCGTGGTGGCCTGTTGCTCTCGCATCGGCTGGTTATCACTGACGACGCCACATGTTATGAGACCCCTATGTCCTTATAGCATCTAATGCCATCATCAGACACCCTTTTGGGAATTTGGGGAGGCAGTTCTTTGATAAGTCATGCCAAGGACTTCGTGGCCCCATGACCGAGGTCACTACCCAAGGGTATGCCATCCCTTCTTGACCTCTTACCACCACCATCTCCCTAGAGCAGGTAGCTCAAACTCCCCCATGGCAGATTGGTTTGGTGGTCGTCCCCTACGACCCACAGGCCTCTCCACTGCTAGTTCTACAGTGTCGGGCACGGCCAATCCAGGCCGCTGTCAGTCGCCAACTGCCCCCTGCAGCCGCTCGCTGTCCCCACCAGCACGACTAACCGCCCCCGACTACGACAACCTAACAGGAGTCACCCCCATCGGCAACCTAAATGAGTGGCCGCAAAGGGGGACTCAAACCGCCCTTGATGTCGCCTTGGTCCAGCAAACCACCAACCAAGACACTGACGACCAGATGCAGGACAACCCGCAGACACCCCCCCAGTCGACTGGCAAATGCAGAGCCGACGTCCTATCCCCCAAGACCCCCCGCAACCGACTGGTCACCTCAGAGTTCATAAGAGCACTGACAGACTTCGCACCAAACGTAGAAAGGGCCCTCGACAACCTCAAAGCCGACATCGAAAAGGCTGCCAGCTCCACATTGGTCGTACAGGCAACAGCAGCATTCCTGGGGAAACTAACGGCCCTCAGCCATGAAGCGCTCTCGACAACATACCAGATGCAAGATCGGGATGACCCGGAACACATTGCCACTCATGCAGTGGAGCAGGAATATGCCCAAGCCACGATGGGCATGAGAATCTCACTTGGTGCACCATTCTCCTCAGCCATGAGAGCCCTGTTCACCTTCAGCATGAGGACTAACCAGCAGGCTCAAGCCCAACCTACTCCCCCTGACTCACAGATATCAGCATTAGTGTTAGTAAATTGATGAAAATCATTTTCATCAGATCGACAGATTATCAAGATTGACATGGCAAGACCCATAACTCTAATCAATACCAGGAATCTATGCCAATGCTGTAAAGATGCAGATCAAGTAGCATGGAAAGCGTTTAACATTGCATGTGCAACAGTAGGACAGAATGCAGGATATGACAACTGTCAAATTACATTCGATCATACTACAAGGGAACAACAAGTGGCGGAAAGGCTAGAAGTAATAATCAAACATAGAGCAACTATGTTCTCATACCAATTGAATAGATATGTAATCAGTGCTTACACAAGAACCAAGATTTATAATCAGCCACATAATGAATTATGTTATCAAAGGGCGGTTATTACATCAACCGATTATGCAGAAGCGGCACACCAAATAGTTCATACTATCAATAAACAACTATGAGAACAACTATTCGCATACAAAGCCAACTTCATAGCCAAAGGACACACAACAGTAGATTGAAAGGAACCAAGACCAGGACAGGAGTTAATACCAATAGATAAAGAGATTATAATACAGTGGTTCAATGATGAACCTTCATATAGAGTTACACCAGGGTATAGTAGGATAACAAATATAAATGCTATGGGACCTGAAGCGCTCTTTATGCCAATAGATGATAGGACACCAGAATGAACCCCTTTCAATGACATTATGGAAGGAATGACTCAATCTTAGTCTACGGTAATAAGTAACAAGCCACAACAAGATAAGATTAAGAAGGCTAGCATAATCTCTGAGCCACACAAGTATATCTAAGTGTTCAGCTAAGAACAGCTGATGGAAGCATGGCGATCAATTAGAAGACACAATTGATGGGAGCCAAGTATAGCGCATCGCACAGCAGAACCAATTAGGAAATAAGGAGAAGCATCATAGGTATAGTAGTATCTGAGAATGGTTAACTTAGGTATTATACTGTATGACTCAATGGAAACTCAGGGAAGGTTCTGGCATAAGATAAAGATAGCATGGTAGGCTGTAGAATGTACCGGAATATGTAACTGACTCATAAGAAGCTAAGAATAGTAAAAAGCATGTACAGGATGGTACTGGAACATTCTTATGACTTATAAAGTGAGAGTAGTATGTTGTAGTATCTACCGGAACATGGTAAATAGACTACAACATGTAGGGTATAAAAGCCCAACATAAAATTGCAGTAAAAAGCAGTTTAATTCATCTCTTGTCTCTTACCACCATCATCAGCTCTAACACTCTAGCAAGTAGAGGGTAACAAGCCTACCCTAAACTAACTAGCATTATTGTGTGAATCTGTTATTACTTGCTTCAATCCCTTAATCAGGGAGCGAATCTAACAGTTAGCAGACGTAGTGAAGCAGCTCTCAGTCGATGTGGGGAACCTCACCCGCCAGGTCTCCTCCCTGGCTTCATGCCCTGCCCTGTGGCCTCAGCAGGCCCCACAGCAGACTCCCACCAACATGGGAGGAACCACCCCCGCCCCCACCACCATGGCAATGGTCGCCACAACCATCACTCCGGCTCAGCTTGAGGCCACAGCAAAAGTCGTGCTGGCTGGAGCCCCAATGACGTACGCTCAGTTAGCAGTGATAGCAGCTAACCTCCCCCAGCCCCCCGCAGCCCAGACAGCCCCAGCAAAGAAGGTGAAGAAAGTCCGGCAACCACCACCCCCCCCAAAATGTACACCAAGGAACCTACCTTGGTACTAACACTGCGGGACCTAGTCACCCCTGCAGCTATGCATAAGTCAGGCGCATCTCTCATGGAAATGGCCTGGGGTTTCTTCTGGGCCCTACCTACTGCTGACATGGTCACCGTGCTGTCCTCCAAGTTCAATGTGAAGGGCAACCTGGTGACCACCTTTGCAGAAAGACCCACCTCCTCCACTCCCACCACATCAGTGATCATTGACCACCATGTGGATGCATTCACAAAGTACATGTGTGATTGCTGCCTAGCCCTCCCAGCAGACCAGCCCATTTCGGACCAATTCCAACTAACCCCCTCCAGAGTTCGCCCTAGATCGACATTACACATCTCTATGGTGCCCTGCAGGGATGTCTTCTTTGGGCAAAACCCCCACCCCATCACCAAGGCAGCACTCCTCATGGAAGTCCACCAAAACCCCTCCCTCAAGCACCTCGATTTCATGGTGCCACCCCACTACACGACGGTTCTGGAAAAGCTTCCCCTCTTGGCGGCATGCCCGGTATCCTTCACCTTTGTTGACCCAGACAGGCAAACCTGAGCACACCTCCTCAAGAGAAACAGGGTTTACCTATTCGGATCCTCCCTCCGCCTTTTGGTCCCACCAGTCCGGCCCGGCCTCACCCAGTGTGAGCACTGCCAAGGACTCGGCCACAGAAAGAAGGGCTGCCAAGCCCAGGCTCGTTGCGCCGAATGTGCTGGACAGCACTTGACGGCCAACCATCGTAAGTTGTGCACATACTGTGCAAATGATGCAGTCGAAGGAGACGCCTGCCCCCACCCCTGCCACTGTGCTAACTGCCAGGGTGACCACCCCACCACCCTTCCCACCTGCCCGAAGAAGAAGCGCTTCTGCATCATCGACTCCACCCTCCAGGTTGAAGAGGACACTGATGCCTTCATGGAAGAGGACCAATGAGTGCACAAATCCATGTACTGTCAACAGGGTCCCCTCCCGCCATCCCCGAAAGCTTATCATGCAGTCGGTGGACCACCCTTGCCACGAGCTCTCTGCAGTTGCTCAAGTCCTCTGCCACGCCAGTCCCTATGGGGGCTACTGGCTGAGTTTTGACTCAGCCTACCGACGCAGGCATGGCCTGATCTCACACTGTAGATGGCACAACCACCCCCCCTGGCTGGCCCAGTCAACTGCACATGTTTTAGGCGGTTGCCTCACCTTCCAACCTTGGATACGAAAGATCTGGCCCCCCTGTGACCCCCTTCTGACCCACCACACTGAGTGGGCTGATGAAAACCGTCTCCAGGTTCTGCGCTGCTGGCTTAAGCTGATGGGGCACCTCAACTGCCTCTCAGACCATACCTCAGCCACCATCCGCCTGGCCTTTGCCATGATGGAGCTTGAGGGACACCTGACTGACAAAGATATGGACTTGGACCTCCTCAGGGAATACATGAGTCATATGCTTGGAAGCCATACCCAGGACCCAGACCTGGCTCTCTTGGAGCTCTCAGGTGCGCTTCCTCCCTTTTCCTCTGGTCTATGACTGCCTTTCGGACTCTCCTGCATATGTCCTGGCTGGCGCTCTCGCCCTCCCTTTCCAATTCTAAGCTACCCCCATTTGCCTGATGTCGTCCTTTTTGGCTTGGCCATAGTTACATGTATTCCTCCCTCTTTCTTGGTTTTGTAACTAATAGGGGCCCTTCCCACTCTGGCACCCTTCGGGGAGCAGGGCCCCTGCCCAGTTTTGTGTGCTGTGCGATGATGGGTGCTTCTGTTGTTATGTAGTTAGGGCCCCCCCTTCGGGGGGCAGCTTGTAATTATGTAATACTGCAGGAATAATAAATAAATAAATAAATAAAAAAACGAGGACATCCCTGGGAATGAATGGGCAGACTCCGAGGTGAAGTTAGCAACTGAGCTTCCCCCTGCCACCTTAGCCCCCTCTATCTCCGCTCTGAAGGAAGTCGCCACCCGCACACTTAGCAGACGCTGGTCCCTTCAGCTGGCCTGCCCCCTGGCCTCCACTGCTGACAAATACTTGGCAGTAACAGGGCCTCCCACTCAATGACCGAGAAAACTCCTCACCATCTCAGTCAACCACCCCTGATCAGAGCTCACTGCAGTGGTGCAGGTCCTCTGTCAAGCCGGTCCCTATGGGGGCTACTGGTTGAGCTTTGACTCAGCTTACCAGCAAAGACATGGCCTGATCTCCCACTGCAGGTGGCACAACCACCCACCATGGCCGGCTCAGTCAACCTCCCACGTCCTAGGCGGATGTGAAACATTCCAGCCCTGGATAAGATGAGTATAGCCAAGAAGCGACCCCCTCCCTGTCCACCATTTGGAATGGGCAGATGAAAACCACCTCCTGGTACTAAGGCGCTGGCTATGCCTCACAGGCCACCTCAACTGAATGTCCAACTGCACAGCCGGAGCGATTCGCCTCGCCTTCACAGTTATGGAATTAGACGGACTCCCCATGGACAATGACCTCGACTTGGACACCCTCCAGGGTTATGTGCAAAGGTTGCTCGGATCCAGGACTCAGGACGCAGACCCAGCCCTCTTGGAGCTTTCAGGTACGCTCCCACCATTTCCCACTGACTCTTGATTGCCCTTCGGATTCCCCATTGGTTTCTTCTATGGCACCTGCAGCCACTCCTTTCCTCTTCTAAGGGACTGCCTTTTCCTGATCTCGCTTTGACTTGGTTGGGTTAGAAATAGTCGCAATATGTATGCCTCCCTCCCCCCTTTTTCTCCTCTTTCCCCTAATAGGGTGTGTAAGCCCACTAGGCCTCCCTAAGGAGGCATGTGCCCTGCCCAGTTTCGCTCGATGAGTGATGATGGGCGCCTCGGTAGTTAGGTAGTTTACAGGCGGCCCCTACAGGGCCGCAGGTGTATTGTGTAGCTCAGTAGGAATAATAAAATTTAAAAAAATAAAAAAAAGGCCATGCCTGCAGCGGTAGGCTGAGTCGAAACTCAGCCAGTAGCCCCCATAGGAACCGGTGCGGCAGAGGACCTGAGTGACTGCGGTTAGCTCTTTGCATGGGTGGTCGACCAAATGCATGAGTAGCTTTTGAGGTTGGTGTGATGGGAGGCCATGGACTGCTAGGTACTTATTGGCAGTTGAGGCAAGAGGGCAGGCTAGCGAGAATGTCCATCGCTCCATGAGGGTGCAGACGGTGACCTCTTTTAGTGCCAGAATTAAAGGGTGCCCTTGTGGGGCCCCACTACGTGTGCACCTTCCTTGTGACATAGAAGCCTGACCGGTAGGACTTACACCTGACATGCTGTCCTCTACGACACACTGGATTGGGAAGGGCGTGCCATGCCAGGGAGACATTCCGAGTGGGGGTCGCGGCGCTGTAGGCACTACCCCACCCATTGGGTGCCCCCCCTACCTTACACATTCCCCCCCTTACCCTGCTTTCCATTGTAGAGTGCCACTTGTTTCTGGGAATCAACTTAAGCACACAATAGGACTTACTCCTGAGTGTCTTGAGCGTGACATAAGCTGTCTACCCAAGGAGTTGCGCCGCTGCCTGTTTGTGGCTTTCGCCGGGGGCGGTGTTGGCCACAGCTTCGAAGTAGCTGGAGCGCAGGTCGGTGATGGCGTCCAGGAATCCGTCCAGTGGGCTGCGAGCCATGCTTGGGCAGGGGCGGGGGGTGTGGGGCGACAGGGCCGTTGTATCCCGCTTTTGTGACGCGGCAGGCGAGGGTGTCTGGTATGGGGGGTCTGAGTTCGGGATGTAGTCCTCTTCATTTCCAGTGTCATAGTTGTGGGGCTCTACGACGTTGGAGGTGGCAGACAGGGGGCGGCTATTAAACTGTTCGAACATAGCTGTGAAGGCCGCATTCGAGACACCTATAGCAGAGGAGGGAGCCAGGCAGAGGGCGTCTGGCGACGATTCCGGGGCGGGTGTCTGGGCGGAGGGCTGGGCGTAGGGTATGGGGGTCGTTTCGCATTGAGCAGCAATGATAGCTTCGGCAGCCAGGTTGGCAGCCGTCTCAGCGGCCCTTGCTGCAGCTAGGCTAGCTGATGAGGATGAGGGGATGGTAGGTCTTGTGCGACAAAAAGCACCACAATAATCTGACATGGGGGAGTTTTAGCTGCCTGCACTAGTGAGATGGTGGTGGTTACTGGTCAAGAAGGATGAGCATACCTGATAGCTCCAAGAGGGCTGGGTCCGAGTCCCGAGTTCTGGGTCTGAGCATAAGACACATGTATTCCTGTAGGAGGTCCAGGTCCATATCCTCGTTGGTTGGGTGTCCATCTAGGTCCATCGTGGTGAAGGCCAGCTGAATGGCACCCATGGCATGGTCAGAGAGGCGGTTTAGGTGCCCCGTCAGCCTTAGCCAATGGCACAAAACTGGGAGGTGGTTTTCGTCAGCCCACTCTGAGTGGTGGACTGGGAGAGGGTCCCAAGGTGGCCACACATGCCATATCCATGGGTGGAAGGTGCTACAGCTGCCGAGGATGTGGGCGGTCGACTGCACAGGCCAGGGGGGGTGGTTGTGCCACCTGCAGTGCGAGATTAGGCCATGCCTGCAACAGTAGGCTGAGTCGAAGCTCAGCCAGTAGCCCCCATAGGGACCGGCACAGCAGAGGACCTGTGCGACTGCAGCTAGCTCACTGCAGGGGTGGTCTACCGAATGCATGAGCAGCTTTCGAGGTCGGCGTGAGGGGAGGCCGTGAACTGCCAGGTACTTGTCGGTGGTTGAGGCAAGGGGGTGGGCTAGTGAGGACATCCATCGCTCCATGAGGGTGTGGATGGCGACCTCTTTTAGTGCGGAGGTGGAAGGTTTGAGGTCGGATGGGGGGAGCTCTGTTGCCAGCTTTGCTTCCGTGTCAGCCCATTCATTGCCAGGGATGTCCGAGTGACTGGGACACAATACAAAATGAATGGTGAGCTGGGGGTATGAATCCAGCAGAGTCTCAACACCCACTTTCCAGATGTGGAGGAGGTGGGCACCAGGGGCAGCAGCCCAGGTACGGAAAAGGTGGAGGGCGGTCAGTGAATCGGATAGAAAGAAGATGTCTGATGCGATGTGCAGTTGTGCCAGGAGGCAGCGTGCTACCCAGCCCAGGGCCATGGCGAGGGAGAATTCCTCAGCATCCATGGCTGTGGCACAGGTGGGGGACTCCAGTCGGTGGGACCAGAGTCAGGTGTGGCTGAGCATTGCGCAGATGGCTGAACCTGACTTATTGTCAATGTGGGAGCCGTCAGTGAATACCTGGACATGGGGGGTGAGGCCTAGTTGGTGCGCTGCTGTTACGAATGATTTCTGGGTGTCGGCGCTAACCGGGGTGATGGGAGTGGTGAAGAGGACTCGGCCTTTCGTGAAGGCCAGAGGTTCCATCCATGGGGGATGTGTGTATGCAGGGACCTGTTGAACCCGGGGGGCTCGGACCTGCAATGAAAGGGAGAAAGGTCTATTAGCTACGTTTTTTAAAAATTTTCAACCAATAGAGTGCAGGGTGCGCCAGAGATGCAGGGAATGGGTCATCTTTATATACTCGAAATAGAAAGAGAGAGGGGGAACAGAGCAAAGAAAATTAGTGGAATGGGGGGAGGCGTCTTTGAAGACACCCAGGATCCAGCGGCAGGCCGTGTTTTGCACGGCCTGGAGGCGGGTTACCAGGGTTTTTTGGCGGCGGCCATGGTACCAGACTGGTGCCCCCCATGACAGGATGGAGCAGACACAGGAGGTGTATAGGCAGCGGAGGAGGAGGGCTGATATGCCGCATTGTGTGTTGCCTAAAATGCGGAGTGCAGTGAGGGTGGAGAGCCCCTTGGAATGCATGCGCTTGATGTAGGGCTTGAAGGAGAGGCCTGGGTCCCACCATATCCCCAACCACTGGAGGGGGATTGAGGAATGGATCAGGGTGTCAGGGTCGACCTGGACGCCAGCAGTGTTCCAGATGTTGTAGCCAGTATGTCACTGCGGGGGGTGAAAGTGGAGGCACTCCATCTTGGCAGCTTCGATGTTGAGACTGATGGTGCCGAAGAGGGTATCGAGTTGTTGGTAGGCGTGGGCGAGAGCACGGCAGTTGGATGCCACTGAGGGACCTACGCAAATGAGTAAGTGGTCGTCAACATATGCATCCTTCTTGACCAGTAACCACCACCATCAACTAGTGCAGGCAGCTAAAACTCCCCCATGTCAAACCCAAGTGATTACCGGAATGCACTCCGTTGCACTTGACCCACCGTCCCCTCAACCTCGTCGGCTAGTCTAGCCGCCACCCGAGCCACTGAAGCAGCCGCCAACATGGCTGCTGAAGCCGCCTCTTAAAATCTACGCACGTTGTGGTAGATGATGAGGTGCAGTGGTAATAGTAGAGAGGGAACAAGGTTATCAGTGTAAACCAATGTATTTCATAGTAGAGACCAGCTCTCCTTATATACATCTACCGTGAGCTACATATACTATAACTATCATAGCTCCTATTTGTATGGCATTATTGTTGTGTTATTGTTTACTTAGTAAGATGGTTGTTCATATGACCACCTTTATATTTAGTACATTCGTTATATTTATTTAATACTGCCGCCTCCGCCCAATGCAAGACAACCCCCACCCCCTACTCACAAAACCCCCTCCTAGCCCCGACCTCCTCCCTGGACGCCCTGGCACCCTCCCCAGCAATCAGCGACTCCCAATTGGTGTCGGCCTATGACTTCACCGCCCAAGCGCATGTGGAAGCAAGGCAGGCATCCCAAGCCGGCTCCCCAGCAGCCTCGGAAGAGTCGATCCAGGGATCCAACAAATTCGGTGAGACAACCTTAGAGATTGTTATTGACCCCCATACCCCCCCACAATGGGCAGGAGGCGCAAGCCTCAGGCAGAAACGCTCCTCAGCCACCATGTCACCTCTCACCCTGAGAGGACCCCCAGCCAAGCAACATGAACAGCACACCGCAGGGTTCATGTATGCCCTTACCCGCGCCCTGGATGACTTCGACAAGCAAACCAGGGAAGCCACCACTGAAACGATCGACATTAAGGCCGCACAGTTTGTGGGCGATCTCCTCTGGAATGTCCAACAGATGCTAGCCAACATAGCACAAGAAAGGAAAGACCCCCAGAACATCATCTACTGCAACACGGTGATGGCCTATAACTTCGCAAGGGAGGGGGCGGAAATCGCCCTCCCGGAACCCTTCGCCCCAGCTCGCCCCCCCAAAGGGCCCTGGCCACCACCGGGACCCCCGGCACCGCCCCCGTGACCCCAGAAATGAGGGCGCTGACTGATGCAGTCAAACGCCTGACCACTGACATGGCTTCTATTTCACACCAGATGGCTTCTATCAGTTCTAGGCCCGCCTCTCACCAACAACAGCAACAACAGCAACAACCTGCCCCACTGGCCGCCACCCAGGCCGCCCCCACCTCTTATGCCCAGGTGGCCGCAGCAGCGGCCCCCCCGACAGCCACTAACCCAGCCCCAGTGGCACCAGCCACCGGAGCAGTCATCAGCCCAGCACAGAAAAAGAAGAAGTGCCAACGCAAGGTGCCCCCCCACCCACAATGTACGCCAAGGACCCAACCTTGGTCCTCACACCAACAGTCGGCATATGGGCCGAAAATCAGAAGTCAGCAATGGCCCTGACAAAGACATCCTGTGAGTTCTTCGCCTCCCTCCCAACCGCAGACCAAGTCCCGGTCTTGTCCTCCTCCTACAATGTAAAGGGGAACATTGTGACCACATTTTCAGTGCGCCCGTCCTCAGCTAACCCGACCATGGAGACGATCATTGATCGCCACTCTGCAGCATATGCCACCCACATGCACACAGAGTGCATTGCAACAGGGATTAACATCCCAGCTGCCTTCCCACTCACCCCCTCGAGAGTCCGCCCCTGGTCCACCCTCTGCATCTCCATGGTGCCTTGCAAGGACTTCCTGCTCGGACAGAATGGACACACCATCACTGAGAAGGCCCTCATGGCCAAAATCCAGCACAACCCAGCACTCCGCAACCTTGACTTTGTAGTCACCCCCCACTTCGCTGCCACTGAGGACCACCTGCCAACACTCAACAGGTGCCCAGTGGTCTTCTCCTTTGTTGACCCTGACAGGTCCATCCGCGAACACCTCCTCAAAAGGCCACACATCTGGATGTTCAGATCTGCACTCCGGCTCTCGGTCCCACCCATCTGCCCCACCCTCACCCAATGCGAGCGGTGCCAGGGCCTCGGCCATGGAACCAAGGGCTGCCGAGCCCAACCCTGCTGCACAGAATGCGTGGGTGCCCACTTGACCTGCAATCACTGCAAATCATGCGCCCACTGCACAACCGATGCAGTGCCCGAAAGCGACACATGCCCACACCCCCGCCTCTGCAACAACTGCAAGGGCGACCACCCCGCCACCCTGCCAGCCTGCCCCAAGAAGAGGCGATACCGCCAAATCGAAGAGGCCCTCACCGCCAACCCCACCAACGACCAGATGGAGGAAATATGATAGAGAAACTCTCTATCCTACAGTGGAACGCCGCCCGCTCACTAGTGGCAATACATTCCCTGATCCCCATCCTTACAACTGACCCCTCCCCCCTGCACTTAATTCTTATTCAGGAACCTCCCTGGTACCAAATAGGCCTGCAACCCTCACTCACGAACCTGACCGGCACCCCAGTCCTCAACATCCCCACCATCCCAGGCTACATACCTGTCCTACCACCAGAGGTCCGCCCTCAGGTAGTCACATATGTATCCATGGCCCTCCCCCCCACCTCCTGGTCGATCCTCAGAGCCGCATCGCACAGCACTGATGTACTGACGGTGGAGGTTCGATCCCAACTCACCCTCCGTGTTACAATTTTCCTTTAAATTCCCTTTATGCACTGACTCACTTCCTCTTCGTCATCATCAGTCAGCGCAACTCCCCCATTTCTCTTCCTTACTCATCCTTATTTGCCTTGCGCCATAAGACGCCATGATGATACCTTATCACACCATCATGACGTGCTTTGCTTACTGATCAGCGTACTTGTATTACCAAGGCATTCCCTTGAGTTCCATGACCTTCCATAGTCTGGTAAACATACCTAACCAAGTCACTACAGTAGCAAACACATAGAGTAGCATATAAGTGTGTAACTTCGGTAGCACAAGCCCTAAGCTTGTGCTCTTTGTTCATACAAGCCCATTATCTGCTACCACCAGTCTACTGTGTGCCATCTAGTCCAAAACCGCTTCATCGTAACCCGACTCGCTACAAGAAGCCTACCGCGCCCACATCGTCGATCAGGAAGCCCCACTGACGATCATCCTCGACTTACGACATCTAGGAAGCCCCATTGCCGTTCAATCAGTTCCGATGATCAGGAAGTCCCGATGTCGATCACCATGTAACCGTTGAGCTTAACACTCCGGGTGTGCAACTATTATGGCATGCACCCCCCAGATTGAGAGAACACCTCCCCACAGTACCCAGGTGAGTCCTTTCTATTCTCACTCCCCTCGGTGCTAGCCACCACCCTACTTGTGGCAGGCGACTTCAACCGTCGTCACCACACATGGTCCGAATTCTCTGTCCCACGACAAGATGACTTGGGGGCGCAACCCCTCAATGACTTTTTCCATGGGCATGACCTAGAGCCTGCCCATCTTCCTGACTCTGATTCCAGGCCTGATGGCAATTGCCATCAGTGCCCCATTGACATGATCTGGGCCCCACCTGTGGTCAACCCCAACTCTATTTTAGACTCGGCTACCTCCAACCCTTCACCACTGTCCGACCACGCCATCCTATGGTGGTCAATGCCGTTTCAGCCCCCCCCTCCTGTCCTAAAGACACACTGGCTATTACCAGCCGACAAGAAGGAGTGGACCGACATAGCCTTCCCTCTCCTCAAAGCAGCCTTCCGCTTACCGGGGCTCGACACCCAGGCCCTGGACATCAAAGCCAAGGCGGTCCTCAACTCCATGATTGCCGCCCTCCAGCCATTCACCCATCTCTCTAAGCCATCAAAAATGGAAGTCCCGTGGTCACCCCACTGCAAGACCCTCCTTTCTGCTATACAGACAGCATCCACCCCCCTCCAGCAATCAGCAGCCCAACGCTCCTTCAAAAGAGGCATCAGGACGGCCAAACGGCAATTCTACACCAACCAGGCATCGGAAGCGGACGCCTCCAACATCTGGAACTGGGCCAAGCATGGCCTAGGCAACTGACCCACCCCCATCCCCTTGCTGAAAAAGCGAGACGGCACCTTCACCCAAATGGATGATGAGAAAGGTGAGCTATTTTGCAAAACCTTCTTCATGCCCCCGCCACCCCAGGCAATGGCCAACACCCCACCGCCACCACCTCAACCAGCTGCCCTGCCCATACTCCCCACAGAGCTTACGGGGGCACTGGCCAACACATCCAACTTGTCGGTACCAGGCCTCTCAGGAATAGGTTACCGCCCCCTAAAATGGGTGGTAGACGCCTACCCTGATGAGATACTTACTGTTACAATTTTCCTCTACTCTTCCCCTACTGCACTGACTCACTTCCTCTTCGTCATCATCAGTCAGCGCAACTCCCCCATTTCTCTGCCTTACTCATCCTTATCTGCCTTACGCCATAAGATGCCATGATGACGCCTTATTGCACCATCATGACGTGCTTTGCTTACTGATAGCCCTACTTGTAGTACCAGGGCATTCCTTGGGTTTCCATGACCTTCCATAGTCTGGTAAACTACCCTACACAGGCCGCTACAGTAGTAAACACATAGAATAGCATATAAGCATGTAACTTTAGTAGCACAAGCCCTAAGCTTGTGCTCTTCATTCATACAAGCCCATTATCTGCTACCACCAGTCTACTGTGTGCCACTCGGCCATTAGTTGCTTCATTGTAATCCGACTCACTCCAAGAAGCCTACCACGTCCACATCACTGATCAAGAAGCCCTTCTCGACGATCACTCTCAACTTATGACATCTAGGAAGCCCTGTTGCCATAACCAACAGTCCCAACGATCAGGAAGCCCCGACGTCGATCACCGCGTAACCATTGAGCTTAACACTTACACTCTTCAATGACTGTCTGCGCTTGGGGCACCACCCCGAGTGCTGGCAGGTGGCAAAAGTGGTAATGCTCAGGAAGCCAAACAAGAAGGACCCATTTTCACTGTGTTCATACTGGCCCATCACCCTTGAGGAGACCCTAGGGAAACTCCTTGAAAAGATAATTGCTAACCGGCTCCAGTACCTCGCAAACACGAGGGACTGGCTACCAACTAACCAATATGGGGGGCGTCAAGGCCATTCAGTCTACGATGCCGCCCAACACCTATTACAGATTGCAGAATGCGCCCACTCAGAAGGCCTTGTCTGTTTGGTCCTTGCGGTCAACATTCAGGGTTTCTTCAACTCGGTGCACCCCCAGCTCCTCCACTGACAACTGTTGGACCTCAGTTGCACACCAGACATGGCCAACTGGTGTCTGTCCTTCATGACGGACCGGCAGGTAGCTGTCGCCTTCAATGGCACCACCCTCCCTACTGCCCCCAAACCCGACTTTGGCACCCCCCAGGGATCGCCAGTCTCCCCCATCCTGTCGATGATATTTGCAGGCGTGGTCCTCCGGCGCTTTCACCAAGCCGGCACCACTGCCCTGGCATATGTTGATGACCACTTACTTATTTGCGTAGGTCCCTCAGTGGCATCCAACTGCCATGCCCTAGCTCACACCTACCAACAACTTGACACCCTCTTCGGCACCATTGGTCTCAACATCAAAGCCGCCAAGACAGAGTGCCTCCACTTTCACCTGCCTCAACGACGAACCGGCTACAACAGATGGGACATGGCCAGGGTACAGGTCGACCCCAACACCCTGATCCGCCCCTCAATCCCACTTCAGTGGCTAGGGATATGGTGGGACCCAGGCCTCTCCTTCAAGCCCCATGTGGAGCATATGCGCTCCAAGGGGCTGTCCACCCTCGCTGCCCTCCGCATCCTGGGCAATACCCAATGTGGAATCTCAGCCCTCCTCCTCCACCACCTGTATACCTCCTGCGCTCGCTCTGTCCTCTCATGGGGAGCACCGGTGTGGTACCACAGCCACCACCAAAAAACCTTGGTAAACCACCTCCAGACCATACAAAATATGGCCTGCTGCTGGATTCTGGGCATCTTCAAAGGCACCTCCCCCCATTCCACAAACTTTCTCTGTTCAGTTCCCCCTCTCTCTTTTTACTTCAAATATATAAAGACAACCCATTCCCTACACCTCTGGTGTACCCCTCACTCTATCAGCTGTAAATTATTTAAAAACGTAGCTAACAGACCTTTCTCCCTTTCTCTGCAGGTCCGAGCTCCCCAGGTTCAACAAGTCCCTGCATACACACATCCCCCATGGACGGATCCCCTGGCCTTCACTAAGGGCTGGGTCCGCTTTACCACCCCTGCCACCCCGGTTAGCACCGACATGCGAAAGTCATTCGTAATGACCACCTGCCAACTCGGTTCCACCCCCCATGTCCAGGTATTCACGGACGGCTCCCACATTGACAATAAGTCGGGCTCAGCCATCTGCACTATGCTCGGCCACACTCGACTCCGGTCTCACTGACTGGAGTCCCCCACCTGTGCCACAGCCATGGACACCGAGGAATTCTCCCTCACCATGGCCCCGGGCTGGGTAGCACACCGCCTTCCAGCGCAACTGCATGTTGCATCAGACATCTTCTTTCTGTCTGATTCGCTGACCGCCCTACACCTTTTCTGCACCTGGGCTGCTGCCCCTGGTGCCCACCTCCTCCACATCTGGAAAGCGGGTGTGGAGACTCTACTGGACTCATACCCTCAGCTCACCATTCATTTCATATGGTGCCCTGGTCACTCAGACATCCCTGGCAATGAATGGGCTGACAAGGAAGCGAAGCTAGCAACAGAGCTCCCCCCATCTGACCTCAAACCTTCCACCTCCGCACTAAAAGAAGTTGCCGTCCGCACCCTCATGGAGCGATGGATGCTTTCGCTAGCCTGCCCCCTTGCCTCAACCGCCAACAAGTACCTGGCAGTTCACGGCCTCCCCTCATGTCGACCTCGAAAGCTGCTCATGCATTCGGTAGACCACCCCTGCAGTGAGCTAGCTGCAGTCGCACAGGTCCTCTGCTGTGCCGGTCCCTATGGGGGCTACTGGCTGAGCTTCGACTCAGCCTACTGTTGCAGGCATGGCCTAATATCGCACTGCAGGTGGCACAACCACCCCCCATGGCCTGCACAGTCGACTGCCCACATCCTTGGCAGCTGCAGTACATTCCACCCATGGATACAACACATGTGGCCACTGTGAGACCCTCTCCCAGTCCACCACTCAGAGTGGGCTGATGAAAACCGCCTCCCAGTTCTGTGCCATTGGCTCAAGCTAATGGGGCATCTGAACCGCCTCTCAGAACGGGCCACAGGCACCATCAGGCTTTCTTTTGCTGCGATGGACCTAGACAGCCACCCTACTGATGAAGATATGGACCTGGACCTCCTATGGGAATACATGCGTCATATGCTCAGACCATGAACTCGGGACTCAGACCCAGCCCTTATGGAGCTATCAGGTATGCTCCCTCCTTTCCTGCTCGAATAGTGACTGCCTTTCAGATTCCCCTGGATACGTCTCAGCCAGTGCCCTCACCCTCCCTTTCCACTTCTAAGCTTCTTACTTTTACCTGCCCTTATCCACATGGTTTGTTCGTAGTGATATGTATCCCTCCTTCTCCTGTCTCTCATACTAAATAGGGGCTCTACACACATCAGCACCCTGCAGGGAGCAGAGCCCCCGCCCAGTTTTGTGTGATGCGCAATGACGGGCACCTCCATTGTTATGTAGTTAGGGCCCCCCCTTCGGGGGGGCGGCTTGTAATTATGTAATACTGCAGGAATAATAATAATAATAAAATATGCCAGGGTGGTGGTTCCGGCTTGGTGAAAGCACCAGAGGACCACCCCTGCAAATATGGTTGACAGGATGGGGGAGACTGGAGATCCCTGTGGGGTGCCAAAGTCGGGTTTGGGGGCGGTAGGGAGGGTGGTACTGTCGAAGGCGATGGCGACCTGCTGGTCCATCATGAAGGATAGGCACCAGTCAGCCATATCTGGGGCACAACCGAGATCCAACAGTTGTCAGTGGAGGAGTTGAGGGTGCACCAAGTTGAAGAAGCCTTGAATGTCGACCACTAGGACCGAACAGACGAGGCCCTCTGAGTGGGCACACTCCGCAATCTGTAGAAGGTGTTGGGCAGCGTTGTAGACCGAGTGGCCTTGGTGCCCCCCATACTGGTTAGGTGGCAACCAGCCCCATGAGTTGGCGAGGTACTGGAGCCGGTTAGCTATAATCTTTTCGAGGAGTTTCCCTAGGGTCTCCTTGAGGGTGATGGGCCAGTATGAACGCAGTGAGAATGGGTCCTTCTTGTTCAGCTTCCTGAGCATTACAACTTTTGCCGCCCACCAGCACTCCAGGTGGTGCCCCAAGCACAGACAGTTGTTGAAAAGTGCAAGTATCTCGTTGGGGTAGGCGTCCACCACCCATTTCAGGGGGTGGTAGCCTATTCCCAAGAGGCCTGGGGCCGACAAGTTGGATGTGTCGGTCAGTGCCCCCATAAGCTCTGCAAGGAGGATGGGCAGGGCAGCTGGTTGGATAGGTGGAGGCAGGGGGTTGGCCACTGTCTGGGGTGGGGGGGCATGAAGAAGGTTTCTCTGAAGAGCTCACCTTTCTCGTTGTCCATCTGGGTGAAGGAGCCATCTCGCCGTTTGAGCGAGGGGATGGGGGTAGGTCGGTTTCCAAGGCCACGCTTGGCCCAGCTCCAGATGTTGGATGTGTCCACTTCTGCTGCCTGGTTGGCATAAAACTCCCATTTGGCTATCCGAACACCCCTTTTGAAGGCGCATCGAGCTGAGGAATGCTGGAGGGGGGTGGTGGCTGTCTTGATGGCGGATAGGAGGGTCTTGCAGTGGGGGGACCACCATGGGACTTCTGTTTTCAACAGTTTGGCAAGGTGGGTGAATGGCTGGAGGGCGGCAATCATGGAGTCGATGACCACTTTTGCTTTGATGTCCAGGGCGTGGGTGTCAAGCCCCAGGAGACAGAAGGCTTCTTTGAGTAGAGGGAAGGCAATGTCAGTCCATTTCTCCTTGTCGGCTGGTAACAGCCAGTGTGTCTTTAGGACAGAAGGGGGGGGCCGAGACGGCAATGACCAGCGCAGGATGGTGTGGTCAGACAATGGTGAGGGGTCGGAGGTGGCCAAGTCTAAAATAGAGTCAGGGTTGACCACAGGTGGGGCCCAGATCATGTCAATGGGACACCTATGGCAGTTGCCATCAGGCCATGAGTCAGAGTCAGGAATATGGGCAGGCGCCAGGCCATGCCTGTGGAAGAAGTCGTCGAGGGGTTGCACCCCCAAGTCATCTTGCCATGTGGCTGAGAGTTCGGACCATGTGTGGTGGCGATGGTTGAAGTCGCCTGCCATGAGTAGAGTGGTGGCTAGCACCGAGGGGAGTGAGAATAAAAAGGACTCACCTGGGTACTGGGGGGAGGCATTCTCCCGTTCTGGGGGGTGCATGCCATAATAGTTGCATACCCAGAGGGTGAGTTGGGATCGTACCTCCACTGTCAGTACGTCGGTGCTGTGAGATGCGGCTCCAAGGATTGACCATGAGGTGGGGGGGAGGGCCCTAGATATGTATGTGACTACCTGAGGGCGAGCCTCTGGTGGTAGCACAGGTACATATCCTGGGAGGGTGGGGACATTGAGAACTGGGGTGCCGGCTGGGTTGGTGAGTGAGGGTTGCAATCCTATTTGATACCAAGGGGGTTCCTGGATAAGAATTAGGTGCAGGGGTGATGGGTCAGTTGTAAGGACAGGGGTTAGGGAATGTATTGCCGCTAGTGAGCAGGTGGCGTTCCACTGCAGGATAGAGAGCATCTCTATCATAGTTCCTCCATCTGGTCATTGGTGGGGTTGGCAGTGAGGGCCTCTTCGATTTGACGATAACGCCTCTTCTTGGGACATGCCGGCAGAGTGGCTGGGTGGTCGCCCTTACAGTTGTTGCAGAGGCGGGGGTGGGGACATGTGTCGCCTTCGAGCACTGCGTCGGTCATGCAGTGGGCACATGATTTGCGGTGATTGCAGGTCAAGTGAGCACCCGTGCATTCAGCGCAGCAGGGTTGGGCATGGCAGCCCTTGGTCCCATGGCCGAGTCCCTGGCACCGCTCACATTGGGTGAGGGTGGGGCGGACTGGTGGGACTGAGAGTCGGAGGGCGGATCCGAACATCCAGACACATGGCCTCTTGAGGAGGCGCTTGCATATGGAGCTGTCGGGGTCGGCGAGGGAGAAGACTACAGGGCACCTGTCGAGCATTGGCAGGTGGTCCTCAGTGGCAGCGAAGTGGGGGGTGACTACGAAGTTGAGGTTGCGGAGTGCCAGATTGTGCCGGATTTCGGCCATGAGGGCCTTTTCGGTGATGGTGTGTCCATTCTGTCCGAACAGGAAGTCCTTGCAGGGCACCATTGAGATGCAAAGGGCAGACCAGGGGTGGACTCTGGAGGGGGTTAGGGAGAAGGCTGTTGGGATGGTGCCATGGTCAACCCTGACTCTATTCTAGATTCGGCAACCTCCGACCCCTCCCCACTGTCTGACCACACCATACTGCAATGGTCAATACCATTTCGGCCCCCCCCCTCCTGTCCTAAAGACACGCCGGCTACTCCCAGCCGACAAGGAGGAATGAACCAACATCGCCTTCCCTCTACTTGAAGAAGCCTTCTGCCTCCTGGGGCTCGACACCCAAGCCCTGGACACCAAAGCTAAGGTGGTCATTGACTCCATGGTTGCTGCCCTCCAACCGTTCACCCACCTCTCAAAGCCATCGAAAACAGAAGTCCCATGGTGGACACCCCACTGCAAGACCCTCCTATCCGCCATCACAATGGCCACCACCCCCCTCCAGTGTGCATCAGCGAGACGAGCCTTCAAAAGGGGCATCAGGACTGCCAAATGGCAGTTCTACGCTGACCAGGCATCAGAAGCGGACACTTCCAACATATGGAACTGGGCCAAGCGTGGCCTCGGCAACCGACTGACTCCAATCCCTTCGCTCAAACGGCGAGATGGCTCCTTCACCCAGACGGACAATGAGAAGGGTGAGCTCTTCAGAGAAACCTTCTTCATGCCCCCCCCACCCCAGACAGTGGCCAACCCCCCGCCTCCACCTATCCAACCAGCTGCCCTGCCCATTCTCCTATTGGAGCTTACAGGGGCACTGGCCAACACATCCAACTCATTGGCTCCGGGCCTCTTGGGAATAGGCTATCGCCCCCTGAAATGGGTGGGGGACGCCTACCCCGATGAGATACTCACGCTTTTCAATGACTGCCTTCGCTTGGGACACCACCCCGAGTGCTGGTGGGTGGCAAAAGTGGTGATGCTCAGGAAGCCAAACAAGAAGGACCCATTCTCACCATGATCATACCAGCCCATCACCCTCGAGGAGACCTTAGGGAAACTTCTCGAAAAGATAATAGCTAACCAGCTACAGTTCCTTGCTAACATGCAGGACTGGCTGCCACCTAACCAATATGGGGGGTGCCAAGGCCATTCAGTCTATGACGCTGCCCAACACCTTTTACAGATTGTGGAGCATGCCCACTCAGAGGACCTCGTCTGTTTGGTTCTAGCGGTCGACATTCAGGGCTTCTTCGACTCGGTACACCCCCATCTCCTCCACTGACAATTGCTGGATCTCAGTTGTGCTCCAGACATGGCCAACTGGTGTTTATCCTTCATGATGGACTGGCAGGTTGATGTCGCTTTCGATGGCACCACCCTCCCCACCACCCCCAAACCCGACTTCGGCACCCCACAGGGCTCGCCAGTCTCCCCTATCCTGTCAACGATTTTCGTGGGGGTGGTCCTCTGGCACTTTCACCAAGCCGGCACCACTGCCCTGGCATATGTTGACGACCACTTACTTATTTGTGTAGGTCCCTCAGTGGCATCCAACTGTCGTGCTCTCACCCGTGCCTACCAACAACTCAACACCCTCTTCGGCACCATCAGTCTCAACATCAAAGCCACCAAGACAGAGTGTCTCCACTTCCACCCCCCTCGACGACGTACCGGCTACAACGGCTGGGACACTGCCAGCGTCCAGGTCGACCCCAACACCCTGATCCGCCCCTCAATCCCCCTATGGTGGCTGGGGATATGGTGGGACCCAGGCCTCTCCTTCAAACCCCATGTTGAGCGCATGTGCTCAAAGGGACTCTCCACCCTTGCCGCACTCCGCATTTTAGGCAACACACAAGGCGGCATCTCGGCCCTCCTCCTCCACCGCCTATACACCTCCTGCGTCCGCTCCGTCCTGTCATGGGGGGTGCCAGTATGGTACCATGGCCACTGCCAAAAAACCCTGGTAAATCGCCTCCAGGCCGTGCAAAACACAGCCTGCCGATGGATCCTGGGCATCTTCAAAGGCACCTCCCCCCATTCCACAAATTTTCTTTGCTCTGTTCCCCCTCTCTCTTTCTATTTCGAATATGTAAAGACGACCCACTCTCTGCATCTCTGGTGCACCCCTCACTCTATTGGTCGAAAACTTTTTTTTTTTTTAAAAAAAAAATTATTCCTGCAGTATTACATAATTACAAGCTGCCCCCTCCCAAAGGGGGGGGCCCTAACTACATAACCATGGAGGCACCTGTCATTGTGCATTGCACAAAACTGGGTGGGGGCTCTGCTCCCCAAGGGGTGCCGAAGTGTGAAGAGCCCCTATTTAGTAAGAAGAAAGCGAGAGGGAGGAATACATATCACTACAAACAAACCACACAGTTAAGGGCAGGTTTAAAGTAAGAAGCTTAGAAGTGGAAAGGGTAGGTGAGAGCACTGGCTGAGATGTATCTTGTAGGAATCCAAAAGGCAGGCTTTATTCAAGTGGAAAAGGAGGGAGCATACCTGATAGCTCCAAAAGGGCTGGGTCCGAGTCCCGAGTTTGAGGTCTGAGCATATGACACATGTAATCCTGTAGGAGGTCCAGGTCCATATCCTCATTGGTTGGGTGTCTGTCGAGGTCCATTGTGGCAAAAGACAGCTGGATAGCACCCGCAGTGCAGTCAGAGAGGCAGTTTAGGTGCCCTGTCAGCTTTAGCCAGCGGCGCAAAACCGGGAGGCGGTTTTCATCAGCCCATTCTGAGTGGTGGACTGGGAGAGGGTCCCGAGGTGGCCACACGTGTCATATCCATGAGTGGAAGGTACTGCAGCCGCCGAGGATGTGGGCAGTCGGCTGCATGGGCCAGGGGGGGTGGTTGTGCCACCTGCAGTGCGAGATTAGGCCATGCCTATGGTGGTAGGCTGAGTCAAAGCTCAGCCAGTAGCCCCCATAGGGACTGGCGTGGCAGAGGACCTGCGTGACTGTGGTTAGCTCTTTGCGTGGGTGGTCAACCAAATGCATGAGTAGCTTTCAAGATCGGCATGATGGGAGGCCATGGACTGCTAGGTACTTATTGGCAGTTGAGGCAAGAGGGCAGGCTAGCGAGAACATCCATCACTCCATGAGGGTGTGGACAGCGACCTCTTTTAGTGTGGAGGTGGAAGGTTTGAGATCAGATGGGGGGAGCTCTGTTGCCAGCTTTGCTTCCGTGTCAGCCCATTCATTTCCGGGGATGTCTGAGTGGCTGGGACACCACACAAAATGAATGGTGAGCTGTGGGTACAAGTCCAGCAGAGTCTCCACACCCACTTTCCAGATGTGGAGGAGGTGGGCACCAGGGGTGGCGGCCCAGGTGTGGAAAAGGTGTAGGGCGGTCAGCGAATCAGACAGAAAGAACATATCCGATGCGACACACAGTTGCACCGGGAGGCAGCGTGCTACCCAGCCTGGGGCTGTGGCGAGGGAGAATTCCTTGGTGTCCGTGGCCGTGGCACAGGTGGGGGACTCCAGTCAGCAAGACCGAAGTCGGGTGTGGCCAAGCATGGCACAGATGGCTGAGCCCAACTTATTGTCGATGTGGGAGCCATCAGTGTATACCTGTACATGTGGGGTGAGACCTAGTTGGCATGCAGCCGTTACAAATGATTTTCGGGTGTCGGTGCTAACTGGGGTGGTCGGGGTGGTGAAACGGACGTGGCCTTGTGTGAAGGCCAGTGGATCCGTCCATGGGGGACATGTGTATGCAGGGACCTGTTGAACCCAGGGGGCTCGGACCTGCAAAGAAAGGGAGAAAGGTCTATTAGCTACGTTTTTAAAAAGTTTTCAACCCCGACTTCGGTCTCACCAACTGGAGTCCCCCACCTGTGCCATGGCCACGGACACCAAGGAATTCTCCCTCGCCACAGCCCCAGGCTGGGTAGCACGCTGCCTCCCGGTGCAACTGTGTGTCGCATCGGATATGTTCTTTCTGTCTGATTCGCTGACCGCCCTACACCTTTTCCACACCTGGGCCGCCACCCCTGGTGCCCACCTCCTCCACATCTGGAAAGTGGGTGTGGAGACTCTGCTGGACTTGTACCCACAGCTCACCATTCATTTTGTGTGGTGTCCCAGCCACTCAGACATCCCCGGAAATGAATGGGCTGACACGGAAGCAAAGCTGGCAACAGAGCTCCCCCCATCTGATCTCAAACCTTCCACCTCCACACTAAAAGAGGTCGCTGTCCACACCCTCATGGAGTGATGGATGTTCTCGCTAGCCTGCCCTCTTGCCTCAACTGCCAATAAGTACCTAGCAGTCCATGGCCTCCCATCATGCCGATCTTGAAAGCTACTCATGCATTTGGTTGACCACCCACGCAAAGAGCTAACCACAGTCACGCAGGTCCTCTGCCACGCCAGTCCCTATGGGGGCTACTGGCTGAGCTTTGACTCAGCCTACCACCATAGGCATGGCCTAATCTCGCACTGCAGGTGGCACAACCACCCCCCCTGGCCCATGCAGCCGACTGCCCACATCCTCGGCGGCTGCAGTACCTTCCACTCATGGATATGACACGTGTGGCCACCTCGGGACCCTCTCCCAGTCCACCACTCAGAATGGGCTGATGAAAACCGCCTCCCGGTTTTGCGCCGCTGGCTAAAGCTGACAGGGCACCTAAACTGCCTCTCTGACTGCACTGCGGGTGCTATCCAGCTGTCTTTTGCCACAATGGACCTCGACAGACACCCAACCAATGAGGATATGGACCTGGACCTCCTACAGGATTACATGTGTCATATGCTCAGACCTCAAACTCGGGACTCGGACCCAGCCCTTTTGGAGCTATCAGGTATGCTCCCTCCTTTTCCACTTGAATAAAGCCTGCCTTTTGGATTCCTACAAGATACATCTCAGCCAGTGCTCTCACCTACCCTTTCCACTTCTAAGCTTCTTACTTTAAACCTGCCCTTAACTGTGTGGTTTGTTTGTAGTGATATGTATTCCTCCCTCTCGCTTTCTTCTTACTAAATAGGGGCTCTTCACACTTCGGCACCCCTTGGGGAGCAGAGCCCCCACCCAGTTTTGTGCAATGCACAATGACAGGTGCCTCCATGGTTATGTAGTTAGGGCCCCCCCCTTTGGGAGGGGGCAGCTTGTAATTATGTAATACTGCAGGAATAATTTTAAAAAAAAAAAAAGGTCGGGATGGTGATTCCCACCATGATGCACTCATTGTGCATGTGGGAAGCATAGGCTATGGAGTGACAATCAATGATCATTTCCATGGTCGGGTTAGCTGAGGACAGTCGCATCACAAACATGGTCATGATGTTCCCCTTCACATTAAATGAAGAGGAGAGGACTGGGACTTGGTCTGCAGTGGGGAGGGAGGCGAAGAACTCACGGGACGTCTTGGTCAGGGCCATTGCTGACTTCTGGTTTTCGGCCTGTATGCTGATGGTGGGGGTGAGGACCAAGGTTGGATCCTTGGTGTACATTGTGGGAGGGGGGGCACCTTACGCTGGCGCTTTCTCTTCTTCTGCACCAGGTTGATGACCGCTCCTGCAGCCAGGGCCACTGGAGATGGGTTAGCGGTTGTTGGGGGGGCTGCTGCTGCGGCCACTTGGGCATAGGAGGTGGGGGAGGCCTGGGTGGCGACCTGGGGGGCGGGTTGTTGTTGTTGTTGTTGCTGTTGTTGCTGGGCGGGCCTAGAGCTGATGGAAGCCATCTGACATGAGATAGAAGCTACATCAGTAGTCAGGTGCTTGACTGCATCAGTCAGCACTGTCATTTCTGGGGTCACAGGGGTGGTGCCAGGGGTTCCGGTGGTGGCCAGGGCCCTTTGGGGGGGTGAGCTGGGGTGAAGGGTTCCAGGAGGGCGATTTCCACCCCCTCCCTCACAA
Source organism: Coniferiporia sulphurascens (assembly GCA_002794785.1). NCBI lineage: Eukaryota > Fungi > Basidiomycota > Agaricomycetes > Hymenochaetales > Hymenochaetaceae > Coniferiporia > Coniferiporia sulphurascens. Next base: position 87,978 of record NBBA01000026.1, read on the forward strand.
AGTTGTAGGCCATGACCACGTTGCGGTAAATGATGTGTTGGGGGTCTTTCCTTTCTTGCACAATTTTGGCCAGCATTGTTTGGACATTCCAGAGGAGATCACCAACAAACTGTGCCGCCTTGATGTCGATGTTGGTGGTGGAGGCGTCCACTGTGTCCTTGTCGAAGTCTTCCAGGGCATGCGAGAGGGAGTACATGAAACCCGTGGTATGGGGTTCATGTTGAGCCTGGGCAGGGGGTCCTCTCGGGGTGAGAGGCGACATGGCGGCTGAGGAGTGTTTCTGCCCGAGGCTTGTGCCTCCCACCTGTTGTGGGGAGGTATGGGGATCAACCACCATTTCTGGGGTGGTCTTGCTGAATTCGTTGGAGCCATGTATCGATCCTACCGAGGCGGCTGGGGAGCCGGCTCGGGATGCCTGCCTAGATTCTGCGTGTGCCTGGGTGGTGAAGTTGTAGGCCAAGATCAGTTGGGAGTCGCCAATGGCTGGGGATGGGGTGAGGATGTCTGGGGAGGAGGTCGGTGCTTGGATTTGAGTGTAGGGGGTGGGCATCATCTCGCACATGGTGGAGGCAGAGGCTTCAGCGGCCATGGTGGCGGCCACTTCGGTGGCTCTTGCGGTGGCTAGGCTAGCCGATGAGGAGGAGGGGACGGTGGGTCAAGTGCGACAAAGAGCATTCCGGTAATCACTGTGGGTCGATATGGGGGAGTTTTAGCTGCCCGCACTAGTTGATGGTGGTGGTTACTGGTCAAGAAGGATGCCACAGAGAGAAGGAATGTCTCCCTGGTGCAGCACACCCTTCCCAATCCAGCGTGTTGTAGAGGACAGCATGTCGGGTGTAAGTCCTACTGGTCAGGCTTCTATGTCACGAGGAAGGTGCACATGTAGTGGGGCCCCACAAGGGTGCTCTTTAATTCTGGCCTCCAGGCTGTGCAAAACATGGCTTGCCACTGGATATTGGGCATCTTCAAAGGCACCTCCCCCCATTCCACCAATTTCCTTTGCTCTGTTCCCCCTCTCTCTTTCTACTTTGAGTATATAAAGACGACCCATTCTCTGCACCTTTGGTGCACCCCTCACTCTATTGGCCACAAATTATTTAAAAACGTAGCTAACAGACCTTTTTCCCTTTCATTGCAGGTCCGAGCCCCCCAGGTTCAACAGGTCCCTGCATACATGCATCCCCCATGGATGGACCCCCTGGCCTTCACCAAGGGCCGAGTCCACTTCACCACCCCCGTCACCCTGGTCAGTGCCAACACTTGCAAACAATTTGTGAGCACCACATGGGCCCTAGGCTCCACCCCTCATGTCCAGGTATTCACAGATGGCTCCCGCATTGACGAAAAGTCGGGGTTGGCCATCTGTGCCATGCTAGGCCCCACCCGCCTCCGGTCATGCCGACTGGAGTCCCCCACCTGTGCCACAACCACGGATGCTAAGGAGTTCTCCCTCACCACAGCCCCAGGCTGGGTAGCATGCCGCCTCCCTGCACAACTGCATGTTGCATCAGACATTTTCTTCCTGTCTGATTCACTGACTGCACTTCACCTTTTTCACACGTGGGCTGCCGCCCCCAGTGCCCACCTCCTTCATATCTGGAAAGTGGGTGTGGAGACTCTGCTGGACTCATACCCCCAGCTCACCATTCATTTCATATGGTGCCCCGGTCACTCGGACATCCCCAGCAATGAATGGGCTGACACAGAAGCGAAAATGGCAACAGAGCTCCCTCCATCTGACCTAAAGCCCTCTACCTCCACACTAAAAGAAGTCGCCATCCACACCCTCATGAACTGGTGGATGCTCTCACTTGCCCGCCCACTTGCCTCCACCACTGACAAATATTTGGCAGTACACGGCCTCCCTTCCCACTGACCTAGAAAGCTGCTCATGCATTCAGTCGACCACCCACACAGCAAGCTATCTGCAGTTGCACAGGTCCTCTGTCGGGCCAGTCCCTATGGGGGTTACTGGCTGAGTTTTGACTCAGCCTACTGATGCAGGCACAGCCTGATTTCGCATTGCAGGTGGCACAACCACCCCCCCTGGCCCGCACAGTCAACTGCCCACATTCTAGGTGGCTGCAGCACCTTCCACTCATGGATACGGCACATATGGCCACCTTGGGACCCTCTCCCAGTCCACCACTCAGAGTGGGCTGACAAAAACTGCCTCCTGGTTTTGCGCCACTAGCTAAAGCTGATGGGGCACCTAAACCGCCTCTCTGACCACACCGCAGGCACCATCCGGCTTTCTTTTGCTGCGATGGACCTAGATGGCCACCCAACTGACAAGGATATGGACTTGGACCTCCTAAGGAACTACATGTGTTGTATGCTTGGACCATGAACCCAGGACTCGGACCCAGCCCTTTTGGAGCTCTCAGGTATGCTCCCTCCCTTTCCCTCTGATTAGCACCCATCTTTTGAATTCCTACAGATACATCTTGGCCGGCGCTCTCGCCTCCCCATTCCCACTTCTAAGCTTCCTACTTTAACCTGTCCTCATCAGTTTGGTTCGTTCATAGTGATATGTATCCCTCCTTCTCAGGTTTCCTCTTTTTCACTCAATAGGGGCTCTCCACACTTTGGCACCCTTCAGGGAGCAGAGCCCCCACCCAGTTTTGTGCGATGCACAATGACGGGTGCCTCCGTTGTTATGTAGTTAGGGCCCCCCCTTTGGGGGGGCAGCTTGTAATTATGTAATACTGCAGGAATAATAATAATAATAATAATAATAATTTAAAAAAAAGGACAGGGTGAGATGGAGGGTGTCTGGGGACGATTCCAGGAGGCCTGGATCGATGTGGGTGGGGGTGGGGGTCGTGCCGTGGAGTGCAGCAGCAGTAGCGCCAGTGGCCGCCCAGTTGGCGGTGGCCCTGGCAGCCCAGTCGGCATCGGCACTGGCCGATGAGGGAGGTGGGAGGGGTGGTCGAGTCAAATGTAGAGCATTCCTGTATCCACTGGGGTTCGACATGGGGGAGTTTTAGCTGCCTGCACTAGTTGATGGTGGTAGTTACTGGTCAAGAAGGATGCGTGCGCCAACAGGCTGGGTGGTGACCCAGTCACAGGCAGTTGTTGAAAAGTGCAAGTACCTCATCCAGGTAGGTGTCAACCACCCACTTAAGGGGGCGATACCCAATCCCTGAAGGGCCCAGAGCCGACAAGTTGGATGTGTCGGCCAGTGCACCTGTGAGCTCAGAAAAGAGTAGTGGTGGTGCAGCTGGGGTAGGAGGAGGCAGGAGGCTGAGGCCTGCAGCCAGGAGTGGGGGGGGTGGCGGAAAGAATGTTGATCTGAAAAGCTCACCTTTCTCTTCATCAGTCTGGGTGAAGGTGCTGTCCCTACGCTTGAGCGAGGGCACTTGTGTTGGGTGGATGCCGAGGCTATGCTTGGCCCACAACCAGATGTTAGAGGGGTCGGCCTCTTTTTTTAATTTTAATTTTCATTTTTTTAAAATTATTCCTGCAGTATTACATAATTACAAGCTGCCCCCCCAAAGGGGGGGCCCTAACTACATAACAACAGAGGTGCCCATCATTGTGCATCACACAAAACTGGGCAGGGGCTCTGCTCCCGGAGGGGTGCCGAAGTGTGAAGAGCCCCTATTTAGTAGGAGGGACACAAGAGGGAGGGATACATATCACTACAAACAAACCATGTGGTTAAGGGCAGGTTAAAGTAAGAAGCTTAGAAAAGGAAAGGGAGGGCGAGAGCGCCAGCCGAGATGTATCTTGTAGGAATCCGAAAGGCAGGCTTTACTCAGGTGGGAAGGGAGGGAGCATACCTGATAGCTCCAAAAGGGCTTGGTCCGAGTCCCGAGTTCGAGGTCCAAGCATACGGTGCATGTAATCCCTTAGGAGGTCCAGGTCCATATCTTCGTCAGTTGGGTGTCCGTCTAGGTCCATCACGGTGAAAGACAGCCGGATGGCACCTGCGGCATGGTCAGAAAGGCGGTTTAGGTGCCCTGTCAGTTTTAGCCAACAGCGCAAAACCAGGAGATGGTTTTTGTCAGCCCACTCTGAGTGGTGGACTGGGAGAGGGTCCCGGGGTGGCCATACACGTCGTATCCATGAGTGGAAGGTACTACAGCCGCCTAGGATGTGGGCGGTTGACTGCATGGGCCAGGGGGGGTGGTTGTGCCACCTGCAGTGTGAGATCAGGCCGTGTCTATGCCAGTAGGCTGAGTCAAAGCTCAGCCAGTAGCCCCTGTAGGGACCGGTGCGGCATAGGACCTGTGCTACTGCAGATAGCTCACTGCATGGATGGTCGACTGATTGCATGAGCAGCTTTCGAGGTCGGCGTGAGGGGAGGCCGTGGACTGCCAAGTACTTGTCGGCGGTTGAGGCAAGGGGGTGGGCTAGCGAGAACGTCCATTGCTCCATGAGGGTGTGGATGGCGACCTCTTTTAGTGCAGAGGTGGAAGGTTTGAGGTCGGATGGGGGGAGCTCTGTCACCAGCTTTGCTTCTGTGTCAGCCCATTCATTGCTGGGGATGTCTGAGTGACCAGGACACCATACAAAATGGACGGTGAGCTGAGGGTACGAGTCCAGCAGGGTCTCCACACCCGCTTTCCAAATGTGGAGGAGGTGGGCACCAGGGGCAGTGGCCCAGGTGCAGAACAGGTGGAGGGCGGTCAGCAAATCGGACAGGAAGAAGATGTCCGATGCGACGTGCAGTTGTGCTGGGAGGCGGCATGCTACCCAGCCCAGGGCCATGGTGAGGGAGAATTCCTCGGTGTCCATGGCTGTGGCACAGGTGGGGGACTCCAATCGGCAGGATTGGAGTCGGGTGTGGCCGAGCATTGCGCAGATGGCTGAACCTGACTTATTGTTGATGCGGGAGCCATCGGTAAATACTTGGATGTGGGGGGTGCTGCCTAGTTGGCACACGGCCGTTATGAACGCTTTTCGGGTGTCGGCGCTGACTGGGGTGGCGGGAGTGGTGGAGCGGACACGACCTTTCATGAAGGCCAGAGGATCCATCCATGTGGCACCTGCCCACCTTCCTGACTCTGACTCACGGCCTGACGGCATTTGTTGTTGGTGCCCCATTGACATGATCTGGGTCCCACCTGCGGTCAACCCTGACTCTATTCTAGACCCTCCCCCCCGCACCTAATCCTTATTCAGGAACCACCCTGGTATCAAATAGGCTTGCAACCCTCACCCTCCGACCCGACCAGCATCCCGGTCCTGAATGTCCCAACCATCCCAGGCTACATACCAGTCTTACCACCAGAGGTTCGTCCTCAGGTGGTCACATATGTATCCAGGGCCCTCCCCCCACCTCCTGGTCGATCCTCAGAGTCACATCCCATGGCACTGATGTATTGACAGTGGAAGTACAATCCATCCTTCTTGACCAGTAACCACCACCATCAACTAGTGCGGGCAGCTAAAACTCCCCCATGTCGAACCCCAGTGGATACAGGAATGCTCTATGTTCGACTTGACCACCCCTCCCACCTCCCTCATCGGCCAGCGCCGATGCTGACAGGGCCACCAGGGCCGCCACCAACTGGGTGGCTGCTGGCAACACTGCTGCCGCAGTACACAGCACAACCCCCACCCCTGCCCAAATCGACCCAGGCCTCCCAGCATCATCGCCAGATGCTCTCCACCTTGCCCCATCCCCTGTAATTGGAGTCTCGAACACCGAGTTTACTCGTGCATTCGAGCACGTCAGCCGCCCCCCCTCGGTAGGTTCCAACACCTTGGAAGAAGTCCAAGGTCGCGAAATGGAGGACATCCTCGAGAACCCGCACACTCCCTCGCTGCTGCTCACCCACAAACGGTCATCCAAGAACCTATCCCCTCACACCCCCTGACCCCACCCTCGAGACCAGTTTGAGCTGCACATGTCGGGCTTCATGTACTCCCTCTCCCGAGCACTAGAGGACTTCAACTGGAAGACCCACCGCTCCAGCTCCACAGAGACTGACCGAGCAGCTGCTCAGTTTGTTGGAGACCTCCTTTGGAATGTCCAACAGACCATTGCCGGCGTTTTTAGGGACGAGAAGGACCCCCAGCACATCATCTCCCACAATTTGGAGATGGCCTATAACTTCGCAAGAGAGGGGGCAGAAGCCTCCCTGCCAGCGCCCTTCACCCCAGCTCGCCCCCAACAAAGGACCCCGACCACCGCCACCCAACCCTCCGCCCCAATAAGGACCTCCGGAACCGCCAACATGTCGCCTGACGTGGCTGCGCTGACTAACATTGTCAAACAGCTATCCACAGAAGTCGCCACCATCTCCAGGCAAGTCTCCATGCTCGTCAACCGGCCCACACCCCATGCCCCACAGGCCCAGAAAGCCCAGGCCCCCACCACCACCACCACCCAGGCCACCATCAATGCAGTGCCAACCTCCTATGCCCAGGTGGCGGCCGCCCTGGCCCCACCCACCACCTCCAACCCCAACCCAGCAGCCCCAGCTCTGGGCACAGTCTTCACAATGGTGACCCACAAGAAAAAGAAGAAGCAGCGCCAGGTACCACCCCCGCCCCCGATGTATGCCAAGGACCCGACCCTGGTCCTCCTGCTGACCATCGCAATCAAGTCCGAAGTCCAGCTCCCGGCCATGCACCTCACCACCACAGCCCATGAGTTCTTCTCCTCCCTTCCCACTGCTGACCAGGTCACAGTACTGGCATCCTCTTTCAACATAAAGGGGAACCTCATGACTTCTTTCGCCAAGCGCCCCTCCTCCGCCACCCCGGCCACAGATATGATCATCGATCAGCATTCTGGGGCCTTCGCAGCCCATATGCGTGAAAGGAGCCTGTCCCTGGAGGTCAACAAGATCCCCAAGACGTTCTCCTTCAACCCCGTCCATGTCCACCCCCGGTCCACACTCTGCATCTCCATGGTGCCATGCAAGGACTACCTCTTCGGCCAGAATGGCCACACCATCAACACGAAGGCCCTCATGGCCGAAGTCCGGCACAACCCGGCTCTCCACAACCTCGACTTCGTTGTCAACCCACACTTTGCCGCCACCGACGACCACCTGCCAACCCTCGATAGGTGCCCTGTGGCATTCTCCTTCTCTGACCCCAACAGATCCATCCGCATGCAGCTCCTCAAGCGCCCGCAAGTATGGATGTTCGGTGCCTCCCTCTCCCTCTCGGTCCCCCCCTTCCACCCCAGCCTCACCCAATGTGAGTGTTGCCAGGGCCTAGGACATGGAACGAAAGGATGCCGAGCCCAGCCCTGTTGCGCCGAATGTGGAGGCCACCTCTCCCACAACCACCATAAGTCGTGCGCACACTGCGCCACTGAAGCCTTCGAGGGTGACCACTTCCCTCACACTCACTACTGCACAAACTGCAAGGGCGACCATCCCCCCACCTACCCTCAATGCCCCAAGAAATGGCGATACCGCCAGATCGAGGCCGCCATTGAAGGACCCAAAGACGAAACAATGGAGGACTCATGAATAGAGACATCTCTATCCTGCAGTGGAATGCCACCCACTCTCTAGCCGCAGTCCATTCCCTTATTCCGATCCTTACCACTGACCCATCCCCACCCACCATCATTTTAATCCAGGAACCACCCTGGTACCAAATCGGTCTCCAACCCTCGCTCACTGACCCCACCGGCACCCCAGTCCTCAATGTCCCATCCCTCCTGGGATACATGGCAGTTCTCCCCCTGGCCACCCGGCTGAGGGTAGTCACCTACATATCCCAAACCATCCCCTCCACTCAATGGTCTGTCCTTGGAGCCGCCTCCTCTGGCACCAACATCCTCACCATCGAAATCCGATCACACCTGACAATCTGCCTGTGCAACTACTACAGCATGCATGCACCACACTGCACCACCGCCACCCCCCTCTACCCAGGTGAGTCATTCCTCTTTACAATCCCACCGGCATTGGCCTCCACACTACTTGTGGCCAGCGACTTCAACCGTTGCCACCATTCGTGGTCTGAACTCCTTGCCTCGCGGCAGGAGGACTTGAGGGCGCAACCCCTCAACGACTTCTTCTGGGAGCATGGCCTTGCGCCAGCCCACCTCCCGGATTCTGACTCACGGCCTGTCGACAATCATTGTTGGTGTCCAATTGACATGATCTGGTCCCCCCCATGATTAACCCTGACACAATAATAGATTCAGGCTCCTCAGCCATCTCACCACTGTCCGACCATGCCATGTTGCGATGGTCCTTGCCTTTTCGGCCCCCACCCCCTGTCATTAAAACATGCCAGCTGCTCCCGGCAGACAGGGAGGAATGGTCCAAGATCGCCTTCCCCCTACTAGAATCTGCCTTCTCACTACCAGTGGACAACTCCCTCGCCCTTGATAAGAAAGCGCAGGCAGTGGTTGACTCTATGATCACCGCCCTCACTCCCTTCATCAGGCTCGCAAAGCCGTCCAAGTCCGAAGTCCCCTGGTGGACCCCAACATGTAAGTCACTCCTCCAGGCGATCTCGACAGCCACCACTGTTACAATTTTCCTTTACTTCCTCTTCCTGTGCTGACTCACTTCCTCTTTGTCATCATCAGTCAGCGCAACTCCCCCATTCCTCTGTCTTACTCATCCCTTATTCGCCTTGCGCCATAAGACGCCATGATGACGCCTTCTTGCACCATCATGACGTGCTTTGCTTACTGATCACTGTACTTGTATTACCAAGGCACTCCCTTGAGTTCCATGACCCCCATGGTCTGGTAAACACACCTAACCAAGTCGCTACAGTAACAAACACATAGAATAGCATATAAGCATGTAACTTCAGTAGCACAAGCCCTAAGCTTGTGCTCTTCGTTCATACAAGCCCATTATCTGCTACCGCCAGTTTACGGTGTGCCACTTGACCATCAGTCGCTTTGTCATAACCCGACGCATTATAGAAGCCTACCATGTCCTTATTGCCGATCAGGAAGCCCCGTCGACGATCACCTTCGACTTACGACATCTAGGAAACCCCGTTGCCGTACCACCAGTCTCGACGATCAGGAAGCCCCGACGTCGATCACCGCGTAACCGTTGAGCTTAACAACCACCCCCCTTCAGTGATCAGCAGCATGCCATGCCTTCAAACGCGGCGTTCAAGCGGCCAAACGGCACTTTTATGCTGAACAGGCCAACCAAGTGGATGCCTCCAACATCTGGAGCTGGGCCAAGCACGGTCTCGGCAACCACCCCACCCCAATCCCATCACTCAAGAAGAGTGATGGCACCTTCACCCAATCAGATGATGAGAAAGGTGAGCTGTTCCACTCCATGTTCTTCATGCCTCCACCACCCCAACCAGCGGCCGACACACCGCTGCCTCCCCCCCAACCTGCTGCCTCACCCATACTCCTCTCGGAGCTTATGGGGGCACTGTCTGACACCTCCAACTTGTCAGCTCTGGGCCTCTTGGGGATCAGCTATCACCCACTCAAATGGGTGATAGACACCTACCCTGACGAGATCCTCACTCTTTTCAACAACTGCTTGCGCATGGGGCACCACCCCAAGTGCTGGTGGGTGGCAAAAGTGGTGATGCTCAGGAAGCCCAACAAGAAGGATCCTGTTAGATTTGCTCCCTGAATAAGGGATTGAAGCAAGTGATAACAGATTCACACAAATAATACTAGTTAGTTTAGGGTAGGCTTTATACCCTTCACTCGCTAGAGTGTTAGAGCTGATGATGGTGGTAAGAGACAAGAGATGAATTAAACTGCTTTTACTGCAATTTTACATTGGGCTTTTATACCCTACATGTTGTAGTCTATTTACTATGTTCCGGTAGATACTACAACATACTACTCTCACTTTATAAGTCATAAGAATGTTCCAGTGCCATCCTGTACATGCTTTTTACTATTCTTAGCTTCTTATGAGTCAGTTACATATTCCGGTACATTCTACAGCCTACCGTGCTATCTTTATCTTATGCCAGAACCTTCCCTGAGTTTCCATTGAGTCATACAGTATAATACCTAAGTTAACCATTCTCAGATACTACTATACCTATGATGCTTCTCCTTATTTCCTAATTGGTTCTGCTATGCGATGCGCTATACTTGGCTCCCATCAATTGCGTCTTCAATTGATCGCCATGCTTCCATCAGCTATTCTTAGCTGAATGCTTAGATATACTTGTGTGGCTCAGCGATTATACTAGCCTTCTTAATCTTATCTTGTTATGGCTTATTACTGTAGACTAAGGTTGAGTCATACCTTCCATAATATCATTAAAAGGGGTTCGTTCTGGTGTCCTATCGTCTACTGGCATAAAGAGTGCTTCAGGTCCTATGGCATTTATATTTGTTATCCTGCTATACCCTGGTGTGACTCTATATGACGGTTCATCATTGAACCATCGTATTATAATCTCCTTATCTATTGGTACTAGCTCCTGTCTTTGATTGGGTTCCTTTCAATCTACTGTTGTGTGTCCTTTGGCTATGAAGTTGGCCTTGTATGCGAATAGTTGTTCTCGTAATTGTTTATTGATAGTATGAACTATTTGGTGTGCCGCTTCTGCATAATCAGTTGATGTAATAACCGCCCTTTGATAACATAATTCATTATGTGGCTGATTATAAATCTTGGTTCTTGTGTAAGCGCTGATTACATATCTATTCAATTGGTATGAGAACATAGTCACTCTATGTTCGATTATTACTTCCAGCCTTTCCGCCACTTGTTGTTCCCTTGTAGTATGATTGAATGTAATTTGACAGTTGTCATATCCTGCATTCTGTCCTACTGTTGCACATGCAATATTAAAAGCTTTCCATGCTACTTGATCTGCATCTTTACAGCGTTGGCACAGGTTCCTTGTATCGATTAAAGTTACAGGTCTTGCCATGTCGATCTTGCTAATCCGTTGATCCAGCGATCACGATTTTCATCAATTTACTAACAGAAACCTTCTTCACGCCCCCCCCCACCCCAAGCAGCAGCCGACCCCCTGCCACCACCCACCCAACCAGCTGCCCCACCCATCCTCCTTGCGGAGCTTACGGGGGCACTGGCCGATACATCCAACTTGTCAGCTCCAGGCCTCTCGGGAATAGGCTACCACCCCCTGAAATGGGTGGTGGACACCTACCCCAATGAGATACTCACACTTTTCAATGACTGCCTGCACCTGGGACACCACCCTGAGTGCTGGCAGGCGGCAAAAGTCATAATGCTCCGGAAGCTGAACAAGAAGGACCCATTCTCGCCATGCTCATACCGGCCCATCACCCTCAAGGAGACCCTTGGGAAACTCCTCGAAAAGATTATAGCTAACTGGCTCCAGTTCCTCACTAACATGTGGGGCTGGTTGCCACCTAACCAGTATGGGGGGCACCAAGGCCACTCGGTCTATGACACCACCCAACACCTCCTACAGATTGTGGAACATGCCCACTCAGAGGGCCTAGTCTGCTCGGTCCTAGCAGTCAACATTCAAGGCTTCTTCGACTCAGTACACCCCCAACTCCTCCACTGACAACTGCTGGATCTCGGTTGCGCCCCAGATATGGTCAACTGGTGCTCATCCTTCATGATGGACCGGCAGGTAGCCGTTGCCTTCGATGGCACCACACTCCCCACTGCCCCCAAACCCGACTACGGTACCCCACAGGGATTGCCAGTCTCCCCCATCCTGTCAACTATATTCGCAGGGGTGGTCCTCCAGCACTTTCACCAAGCCAGAACCACTGCTTTGGCATATGTTGACAACCACTTACTAATTTGCATAGGCCCCTCAGTGGCATCCAACTGCCACGCTCTAGCCTGTGCATACCAGCAACTCAACACCCTCTTCGGCACCATTGGTCTCAACATTGAAGCTGCCAAAATGGAATGCCTCCACTTTCACCCCCCATGGCGACACACCAGCTATGACAGCTGGGACACCGCCGGCGTCCAGGTCAACCCCAACACCCTGATCTGCCCCTCAATCCCCCTCCAGTGGCTAGGGATATGGTGGGAACCAGGTCTCTCTTTCAAGCCCCATGTCGAGCACATGTGCTCTAAAGGGCTCTCCACCCTCGCCACTCTCTGCATTTTAGGCAACACACAACACGGTATCTTAGCCCTCCTCCTCCACTGCCTATACACCTCCTGCATCCACTTGGTCCTTTCTTGGGGGGCACCAGTCTGGTACCATGGCTGCTGCCAAAAAAACTTTGGTAACCCGCCTGCAGGCTGTGCAAAACACAGCCTGCCGATGGATTCTGGGCATCTTTAAAGGCACCTCCCCCCATTCTATAAATTTTCTTTGCTCTGTTCCCCCTCTATCTTTCTATTTCGAATATATAAAGACAACCCATTCCCTGCGCCTCTGGCGCACCCCACACTCTATTGGTCGGAAACTTTTTAAAAACATAGCTAATAGGCCCTTCTCCCTTTCTTTGCAGGCCCAAGCCCCCCAGGTTCAACAGGTCCCTGCATACACACATCCCCCATGGACGGATCCTCTGGCCTTCACAAAAGGTCGTGTCCACTTCACCACTCCCGCCACCCCGGTCAGTGCCGACACCCAAAAATCATTTGTAATGGCCACGCACCAACTAGGCAGCACCCCCCACGTCCAAGTATTCACCGACAGCTCCCGCATCGACAATAAGTCGGGTTCAGCCATCTGCGCGATGCTCGGCCACACCCGACTCCGATCCCACTGATTGGAGTCTCCCACCTGTGCTACAGCCATGGACACCGAGGAATTCTCCCTCACCATGGCCCCGGGCTGGGTAGCACACCGCCTCCCAGCACAACTGCATGTTGCATCGGACATCTTCTTCCTGTCCGATTCGCTGACTGCCCTCCACCTGTTCCACACCTGGGCCACCGCCCCTGGCACCCACCTCCTCCACATTTGGAAAGCGGGTGTGGAGACCCTGCTGGACTCATACCCCCAGCTCACCGTCCATTTTGTATGGTGTCCCGGTCACTCAGACATCCCCAGCAATGAATGGGCTGACACAGAAGCAAAGCTGGCAATGGAGCTCCCCCCATCCGACCCTAAACCTTCCACCTCCGCACTAAAAGAGGTCGCCATCCGCACCCTCATGGAGCAATGGACGTTCTCGCTAGCCCACCCCCTTGCCTCAACCGCCGACAAGTACTTGGCAGTCCACGGCCTCCCCTCACGCCGACCTCGAAAGCTGCTCATGCAATTGGTCGACCATCCACGCAGCGAGCTATCTGCAGTAGCACAGGTCCTATGCCGTGCCGGTCCCTACAGGGGCTACTGGCTGAGCTTTGACTCAGCCTACTGGCATAGACACAGCCTGACCTCACACTGCAGGTGGCACAACCACCCCCCCTGGCCCGCACAGCTGACTGCCCACATCCTAGGCGGCTGTAGTACCTTCCACTCGTGGATACGACGTGTATGGCCACCCCGGGACCCTCTCCCAGTCCACCACTCAGAGTGGGCTGACAAAAACTGCCTCCCAGTTTTGCGCTGTTGGCTAAAACTGACAGGGCACCTAAACCGCCTTTCTGACTGCGCTGCAGGCACCATCCGGCTGTCTTTCACTGCGATGGACCTAGATGGACACCCAACCAATGAAGATATGGACCTGGACCTCCTATGGGATTACATGCACCGTATGCTCGGACCTCGAACCTGGGACTTGGACCCAGCCCTTTTGGAGCTATCAGGTACGCTCCCTCCCTTCCCACTTGAGTAAAGCCTGCCTTTCGGATTCCCACAAGATACGTCTCGGCCAGTGCTCTTGCCCCCCCTTTCCTATTCTAAGCTTCTTACTTTAAACCTGCCCTCACCCACAGAGCCTGTTCATAGTGATATGTATTCCTCTCTCTCACATTTTTCCTACTAAATAGGGGCTCTTCACACTTTGGCACCCCTTGGGGAGCAGAGCCCCTGCCCAGTTTTGTGCAATGCGCAATGACGGGTGCCTCCATTGTTATGTAGTTAGGGCCCCCCTTTGGGGGGGCAGCTTGTAATTATGTAATACTGCAGGAATAATAATAATAATAATAAACCAAATGGACGAGGGTAGGCAAAGGGGGTAGTTTAGAATAGGAAAGGGAGGGCGAGAGTGCCGGCCAGGATGTGCCAGAATTAAAGGGTGCCCTTGCGGGACCCCACTATGTGTGCACCTTCCTCGTGACATAGAAGCCTGACTGGTAGGACTTACACCCGACATGCTGTCCTCTACAGTGCGCTGGATTGGGAAGGGCATGCCGCACCAGGAGGACATTCCGAGTGAGGGTCGCGGTGCTGTGGGCACTACCCCACCCATTGGGTGCCCCCCCTACCCTACACATTCCCCCCCTTACCCTGCTTTCCACTGTGGAGTGCTGCTCATTTCTGGGAATCAACTTAAGCATGCAATAGGACTTACTCCTATGTGCACCCACACCAGATTTAGTGCTCTGGAGCCAGTGGAGGGAACTATCCCCCACCGCTACAGCTTGCTCCATAGTGGAGGGGTTTCCTAGGCCCCCCAGAGTTTCCTGTTCCCCAGCACATGCTTCAGAACCCTGAAGGGGAATACTCAGGCACAAGGCCCACTTCTGGATCTGCAATGTACCAGAGTTGATGTGTTGCCCTCGCTTGGACCCCAGCGCTTGTTACAGCCACCAGGGAGTCTGCTCAGACTAACCACCTCTCGAGGGGTACCAGTGTCCTTCCCACTTCGATGGGAGAGGGCCAGCTACCAGGGACTTCCTGCGAATGCTAGGTGAGCCCCAGCGTTATCCCCCCAAGAGGCCCATGGTGGCCTGTCGCTTTCGCGTTGGCTGGTTCTTACCACAACGCCATGTGTTATGAAGCCCCTATCTCCTTATATCAACTAGTGACGTCATCAGAGACCCTTTTGGGATTTGGGGTGGCAGTTTTTATGGTTTGTCATGCCAGGGACAATGCAGCCCCAGGATTTTAAGTCCCGACCCAAAGGCCAGATCCGAGTTTCCCTGAACCCGAGGTCTCCCAACCAAAGCCAACCACTGAAGGGCAGAGGGTTACCCCCCCCCCCACGTGGGTGTGGGGACGTTAACATCATGTCCCCCCCCGACTGGCAGGCATGCGCCCCTTGCGCTGCCGAGAGGCAGACCAGCGAGTACGCCATCCTTGAGAAGGTCAGTGCAGACGTGAGAGAGGATCATCCTCACCGAGTCTCCCCCCCCAGGAGGATGTTAATGATGGGTCCTCATGCCAGCCGGCAAACACAAGTGCCCATCTCCCATCATCCAGTGACGCCGCTACAGTGCCTTGGTGACCGGCCAGCTGCCCTCCCTATAAGGGTGGGCAGTCGGAGAGCCTTCTCTCATGTTGCCCCAGTAGTATACCAGAGCTAGACTCGGGTTGCTGCAACTGACCAGAGATGACCCCAGAGCGAAGGTGAGACGGTGGTGGTAAGAGGACAAGAAGGATGGGCCAGCAATGCTGCCGACCGGGCTGCCAGAGCCACCGCCAACTGGGCGGCTGCTGGTGCCACCGCCACTGCCCTTCACGGAACAGCCCCCACCACCCCCACCACCAACCCCCCCCCAGGCCCCGACATCCTCACCAGATGTCCTCACCCCCTCCCCTGCCATCGGCGACTCCCAACTGGTGTCAGCCTACGACTTCACCGCCCAAGCACGCAATGAGTCGAGGCAGGCATCCCGTGCAGGCTCCCCAGCAGCCTTGGTTGGGTTGATCCATGGCTCCAATGAATTTGGCGAGACAGCCCCAGAGATGGTGGTCGACCCCCATACCCCTCTGCAACAGGTGGGAGGTGCAAGCCTCGGACAGAAACGTTCCTCTGCCACCATGTTGCCGCTCACCCCTAGAGCAGCCCCTGGTACCTCCAACTATGAACCCCACACCTCAGGGTTCATGTACTCCCTCTCACGTGCCCTGGGAGATTTCAACAAGGAAACAGCGGACGCCTCCACCACCGACACCAACATCAAGGCGGCACAGTTTGTTGGCAACCTCCTATGGAATGTCCAGCAGACACTTGCCCACCTAGTGGAGGAAAAGAAGGACCCCCACCACCTCATTCTCTGCAACATGGAAATGGCCTACAACTTTGCGAAGAGGGGGAAAGTAATTGCTCTCCCAGAACCCTTTGCCCCAGCCCGCCCCAGCAGAACCCCCCGGCCACCACCAGGACCCCCACCACCGCCCCCATGACCCCAGAAATGAAGGTGCTGACTGATGCAGTCAAGCACCTGACTACTGATGTGGCTTCTATTTTGCATCAGATGGCTTCCATCAGTTCTAGGCCTGCCCCCTGACAACAGCAGCAACAGCAACAGCCACCCACTGCCCCGGCTGCCAACACAGCCGCCCCCACCTCCTATGCACAGGTAGCCACAGCCATGGCTCCCCTGACACCCACTAACCCAGCTCCCATGGCCCCAACCACCGGGGCGGTCATCAACCTGGCACAGAAGAAGAAGAAACACCAGTGTAAGGTGCCCCCTCCACCCACAATGTATGCCAAGGACCCAACCTTGGTCCTCACACCAACTGTTGGCATACAGGCCGAAAATCAGAAGTCAGCAATGGCCCTGACAAAGATGTCCTGTGAGTTCTTCGCCTCCCTCCCCACTGCAGACCAAGTCCTGGTCCTCTCCTCTTCATATAATGTGAAGGGGAACATTGTGACCACTTTTGCGGCATGCCCGTCCTCGGCTAACCCGACCATGGAAACGATCATTGATCGTCACTCTGCAGCCTATGCTTCCCACATGTGCACAGAGTGCATCGCAGTGGGAATTACCATCCCAACCACCTTCTTCCTGACCCCCTCCAGAGTCTGCCCCTGGTCCGCCCTCTGCATCTCAATGGTGCCATGCAAGGACTTCCTGTTTGGCCAAAATGGACACACCATCACCAAGAAGGCCCTCATGGCTGAAATCTGGCACAACCTGGCACTCCAAAACCTTGACTTTGTAGTCACCCCTCACTTTGCCGCCACCGAGGACCACCTGCCGGCACTCGACAGGTGCCCAGTGGTCTTCTCCTTTATTGACCCCAATGGTTCCATCCACAAACACCCCCTCAAGAGGCCCCACATCTGGATGTTTGGATCTGCCCTCCACCTCTCAGTCCCACCTGTCCACCCCACCCTCACTCAATGTGAGCAGTGTCAAGGCCTCAGCCATGGAACCAAGGGCTGCCGAGCCCAACCTTGCTGTGCTGACTGCATGGGTGCCCATTTGACCCATAATCACCACAAATTGTGCACCCACTGCGCCACTGATGCAGTACCCGAAGGCGACACATGTCCCCACCCCCGCCTATGCAACAACTGCAAAGGCGACCACCCCGCCACCCTGCCAGCCTGCCCTAAGAAGAGGCATTACTGCCAAATCAAAGAGGCCCTCACCACTGACCCCACTGACAAACAGATGGAGGAAATATGATAGAGACACTCTCTATCTTACAGCAGAATGCCACCCACTCACTTGCAGCAATACATTCCCTAATCCCCACTCTTACAACTGACCCCTCCCCCCCACACCTAATACTTATCCAGGAACTGCCCTGGTACCAAATAGGGCTGCAACCCTCACTCACCAACCTGACTGGCACTCCGGTCCTCAATGTCCCCACCATCCCAGGATACGTCCCCATTCTACCACCAGATGTTTGCCCCCAGGTAGTCACATATGTATCCAGGGCCCTCCCCCCTACCTCATGGTCGATCCTTGGAGCCGCATCCCATGGCACTGATGTACTGACAGTGGAGGTCCGATCCAAACTCACCCTCCAGGTGTGCAACTACTATGGCATGCACCCTCCAGATCAAGAGAACGCCTCCCCTCAGTACCCAGATGAGTCCTTCCTATGCTCACTACCCTCGGTGCTAGCCACTACCCTACTTGTGGCGGGCGACTTCAACCGTTGCCACCACACGTGGTCTGAACTCTCAGCCACATGGCAAGATGACTTGGAGGCGCAACCCCTTGATGACTTTTTCTGTGGGCATGGCCTGGCGCCTGCCCACCTTCCTGACTCTGACTCATGGCCCGATGGCAATCATCGTCGGTGTCCCATTGACACGATCTGGGCCCCACCCATGGTCAACCCCGATTCTATCCTAGATTCGGCTACCTCCGACCCATCACCACTGTCCGACCACGCCATCCTGTGATGGTCACTGCCATTTCGGCCCCCCCCTCCTGTCCTAAAGACCCGCCAGCTGCTACCAGCCAACAAGGAGGAATGGACCGACATAGCCTTCCCTCTACTTGAAGCAACCTTCTGTCTCCCAGGGCTCGACACCCATGCCCTGAACATCAAAGCGAAGGCAGTTATTGACTCTATGGTCACCGCCCTCCAGCCATTCACCCGCCTCTCTAAGCTGTCGAAAACAGAAGTCCCATGGTGGTCACCCCACTGCAAGACCCTCCTATCCACCATTACGATGGCCACCACCACCCTCCAGCATTCCTCAGCTAGACGAGCCTTCAAAAGAGGCATCAGGATGGCCAAATGGCAGTTCTATGCCGACCAGGCATCAGAAGCGGACGCCTCCAACATCTGGAACTGGGCCAAATGTGGCCTCGGCAACCGACCTACCCCCATCCCCTCGCTGAAATGGCGAGACGGCTCCTTCACCCAAATGGACAATGAGAAAGGTGAGCTTTTCCGAGAAACCTTCTTCATGCCCCCTCCACCCCAGGCAGCAGCTACCACCCTGCTGCCACCACCTCAACCAGCTGCCCTGCCCATACTCCTATCAGAGCTTATGGGGGCACTGGCCGACACATCCAACTTGTCGGCTCTGGGCCTCTCGGGAATAGGCTATCACCCCCTGAAATGGGTGGTGGATGCCTACCCCAATGAGATACTTACACTTTTCAATGACTGCCTTCGCCTGGGGCACCACCCCGAGTGCTGGTGGGTGGCAAAAGTCGTAATGCTCAGGAAGCCAAACAAGAAGGACCCCTTCTCGCCATGGTCTTACTGGTGTTAAGCTCAACGGTTATGCAGTGATTGACGTCGGGGCTTCCTGATTGTCGGGACTGATGGTTACGGCAATGGGGCTTCCTAGATGTCGTAAGTCGAAGGTGATCATCGATGGGGCTTCCTGATCGATGATGTGGACGCGATAGGCTTCTGAGGATGAGTTCGGGTTACGATGAGACGATTAAGGGCCAATAAGCACACAGTAGACTGGTGGTAGCAGATAATGGGCTTGTATGAACAAAGAGCACAAGCTTAGGGCTTGTGCTACTGAAGTTACATGCTTATATGCTACTTTAGGTGTTTGCTACTGTAGCGACTTGGTTGGGTGTGTTTACCAGACTATGGAAGGTCATGGAAACTCAAGGAAGGCCTTGGTAATACAAGTTCGGTGATCAGTAAGCAAAGCACATCATGATGGTGCAATAAGGCGTCATCATGGCGTCTTATGGCGCAAGGTAAAATAGGATGAGTAAGGCTGAGAAATGGGGGAGTTGCGCTGACTGATGATGATGAAGGGGAAGTGAGTCAGCGCAAATAAGGGGAAAGTAAAGGAAAATTGTAACAACTGGCCCATCACCCTTGAGGAGACCTTAGGGAAACTCCTTGAAAAGATAATAGCTAACCAGCTCCAGTTCCTCGCTAACACGAGGGACTGGCTGCCACCTAATCAATATGGGGGGCGTCAAGGCCATTCGGTCTGTGATGCCGCCCAACACCTTTTACAGATTGTGGAGTGTGCTCATTCGGAGGGCCTCATCTGCTCGGTCCTTGCAGTCAACATTCAGGGTTTTTTCGACTTGGTGCACCCCCAGCTCCTCCACCAACAACTGTTGGACCTCGGTTGCATGCCAGACATGGCTGACTGGTGCTTGTCCTTCATGATGGACTGGCAGGTGGCAGTTGCCTTCAATGGCACCACCCTCCCCACCACCCCCAAACCCGACTTTGGCACCCCCCAGGGATTGCCAGTCTCCCCCATCCTGTCAACTATATTTGCAGGGGTGGTCCTCTGGCGCTTTCACCAAGCCGGCACCACTGCCCTGGCATATGTTGACAACCATCTACTAATCTGCATAGGTCCTTCAGTGGCATCCAACTGCTGCACTCTCACCTGTGCCTACCAACAACTCGACACCCTCTTCGGCACCATCAGTCTCAACATCAAAGCCACCAAGATGGAGTGCCTCCACTTCCACCCCCCTCAGCAACGCACCGGCTATGATGGCTGGGACACTGCCGGCATCCAGGTCGACCCCAACACCCTGATCTGCCCCTCCATTCCACTCCAGTGGTTGGGGATATGGTGGGACCCAGGCCTCTCCTTCAAACCTCATGTCGAGCACATGCGCTCCAAGGGGCTCTCCACTCTCGCCACCCTCCGCATCCTGGGCAACACCCAACGCGGCATCTCGGCCCTCCTCCTCTGCCGTCTTTATACCTCCTGCGTCCACTCCATCCTGTCATGGGGAGCGCCAGTGTGGTACCATGGCCGCCGCCAAAAAACCTTGGTAAACCGCCTCCAGGCTGTGCAAAACACGACCTGTCACTGGATATTGGGCGTCTTCAAAGGTGCCTCCCCCCATTCCACTAATTTTCTTTGCTCCATTCCTCCTCTTTCTTTTTACTTCAAGTATATAAAGACTACCCATTCTCTGCACCTCTGGTGCACCCCCCACTCTATTGGCTGCAAACTATTTAAAAACATAGCTAACAGACCTTTCTCCCTTTCTCTGCAGGTCCGAGCCCCCTGGGTTCAACAGGTTCCTGCATACACACATCCCCCATGGACGGATCCCCTGGCTTTCACCAACAGCCGTGTCCGCTTCACCACCCCCCCACCCCGGTTAGCGCCGACACCCGGAAACAGTTTGTGAGTGCTGCATGCGAGCTTAGCTCCACCCCCCATGTCCAAGTCTTCACAGATGGCTCCCACATCGACAATAAATTGGGATCAGCCATCTGTGCCATGCTTGGCCCCACCCGTCTCTGGTCTCACTGACTGGAGTCCCCCACCTGCACAACTGCCACAGATGCCGAGGAATTCTCCCTCGCCACAGCTCTGGGCTGGGTTGTGCGCTGCCTCCTGGTGCAACTGCATGTCGCATCAGACATCTTCTTCCTGTCTGATTCGCTGACTGCAATCCACCTTTTCTGTACATGGGCCACCACTCCTGGTGCCCATCTCCTACACATCTGGAGAGTGGGTGTGGAAACTCTGCTGGACTCATACCCCCAGCTCACCATTCACTTTGTATGGTGCCCCAGACACTCAGACATCCCAGGGAATGAATGAGCTAACACGGAAGTGAAACTGGCAACTGAGCTCCCCCTGTTAGGACCAAGGGTAACCATGGTTAGCCAATGGAACAAGTAGTTGAGATAGAGTTGAGGCATGTGATTGAGTCAAGAATAAGTCGGTAGATGTTGGTACTTCGCTCAGGAGAAGTCTGAGAGAATTGAGAAGGTGAATTAAACTGGGGGTCTAGGCTGGTCTAGGCCCTCCTTATATACATGAAGAAGAAGCTCCGCTTGAAAGCGGACACTCCACAAGGCTCTGCAGTTGGAGCTATGATGCCTCACAGTGTCATCATAAGCTCCACTGACTTGGAGCTGCGTACCAGTGCAAATGACCTCATTAGAGGATCATATGAGAATAACTATCTATGATTGGCCGTTGGTGCTCCACTGAGCTCCACTGAGCTCCACTGTGTGTCATGCGCTCCACTATGCTCCACTAGGCTCCACTGAGCTCATAGGGACATCATATGGTATCATAATGACTTCACCATGATGCTTAGGCTGTGCGCATCGCCCCACTGTTCTGCATGCTACCCTGTAGTCTTATGTGCCAGTGGCTTCTTGTTGAGATGCTGCCTAACAGCTTGATGATTGGTAAGTCGTTAACTTGTCTTGTTGGCCTCCTGTACTGGTTCCTCCATGTTGTCTTGTCGTATTGGACACTTTGCCATTTAGAGTTTGTGGCTGGCTTCGGTAAGTGCTTCAGTTCCTGCCAAGTGTGGCTTAATCGCATAATGCGATATCGGCTAAAGGTCCATAGGCGGGTACCTTTTCGGTTGGTGTCCTGTCGTCAATCACATTGTCCGGCGGTTTGTTAATGTGGTTTATCCTAGCGATATGTCGCGTGTATCCTGGAGGTGGCGCCGGGGGTGATCCATTTGATAACCATAGTGTTATCATGTAAAGATTAACATTGCCGATCTGTTGATTGGTGGTCGTCGATCCCTTTGCTGATAGATTCTTGAAGAGGGTGATTACCTTTGTGCATAATCGGTGAGCGTTAGCTAGGAATGTGTTATCCTGCAACGTCCTGTACAGGAAGGATCCTGAGACCACTTGTAGGTCACATTCCTTGTCATGTATGTGCAGGTTCACTATTGTCTGGACATGGACGTTGTGCAAAAACTCCTGTACATCGAAGATGTACATTTGTATTGTGTGCATTACCCTGACCTCTGTGCCATCACCTATAGGGTCTACAGGGTGATCTGTAGTTACCTGGCAGTTCATGTACCCTGCCATGTAAAAGCATTCGGTTATTACCATGTTAAATGCTTCCCATGATTGATTGTATGCAGTCCGGCATTGGTGGCAGAGTCTTGACAAGTCAAGAGTTTTTAGTGGTCACTTGAGCATCGTGATTGGCCTGATGTTCCCAAGAAGTCCTGGTTTTCTAGTTAGTTCCATCCCCATGTTGAATGATCACTGGATAGTCTCCGTGGGAGTCCCTTCCTGTATTGGTAGTCGCTGGTATCGTTGTCTAAGCTTGTAAGCAAGCTTATTCATCAATTCCTAACAGATCAGAGGAAAAGGGAGGAAGCACACCTGAAAGCTCCAAGAGAGCCGGGTCCGGGTCCTGGGAATGGGGTCCAAGCATATGACTCATGTATTCCTGGAGGAGGTCCAAGTCCATATCTTCATCAGTTGGGTGGCCCTCCAGCTCCATCGCAGCGAAGGCCAAGCGGATGGTAGCAGAGGTGTGGTCGGAAAGGCGGTTCAGGTGCCTGGTCATCTTCAACCAGCGGCACAGAACCTGGAGATGGTTTTCATCGGCCCACTCAGTGTGGTGGGTCGGAAGTGGGTTGTGGGGAGGCCAGACTTTGCAGATCCAGGGTCAGAATGTGCAACACCCACCCAGTACATGGGCAGTCAACTGAGCCGGCCAGGGGGGGTGGTTGTGCCATCTGCAGTGCAAGATCAGGCCGTGCCTGTGTTGGTAGGCTGAGTCAAAGCTCAGCCAGTATCCCCTGTAGGGACTGGCATGACATAGGACCTGGGCAACTGTGGAGAGTTCATGGCAGGGGTGGTTGACCAACTGCATTAGAAGCTTATGGGGCCGGCATGAGGGGGTGCCGTTGACAGCCAGGTACTTATCAGCTGTCGAGGCAAGTGGGCAGGTGAGTGAGAGTGACCAGTGCTCCATCAGTGTGTTGATGGTGGCCTCTTTCAGTGCAGAGGTGGAGGGTGCGAGGGAGGATGGGGGTAGGTTCATTGCAAACTTCGCCTTGTGGTCTGCCCATTCATTCCTGGGGATGTCAGAGTGACCCAGGCACCATACAAAATGGATGGAAAGATCTGGGTAGGAGTCCAAAAGGGTCTGGACCCCCGCCTTCCATTGATGGAGGAGATGAGCACCTGGTACCAGTGCCCATGTGCAGATGAGGTGGAGTGCTGTCAGCGAATCTGACAGAAAGAAAATGTCAGATGCGACAGGCAAGAGGTCCCAGAGGTGGTGTGCTGCCCAGCTCGGTGCGGAGGTGAGGGAGAAAATCTCCGCATCCATGGCTGTTGTGCAGGTGGGGGAGGCCAGCCAGCGGGACTTGAGGCGGGTAAGGCCCCTCATAGCGCAGACAGCTGATCCAGACTTAGAACCCATGTGTGAGCCATTGGTGAAAACCTGGAGGTGGGGGAGGGTGCTCAGGGAGTGTGTGGCACCCACAAATTCCTTGCGGGTGTCCTTGCTGACTGGAGTGATAGGAGTGGCAAATGAGACTTGTCCGGTCATAAATGCCAGCAGATCCATCCATGGGGGATGAGTGTATGCAGGGACTGGTTGAACCTGAGGGTGTAAGCCCAGGGCTTACTACTCCAATGCCTATGCATTGGAGACCACCGGGTCCAGACATCACCTGACATGCCGGGTTGTCAGTCACATGATGCGCCGGGCTGTCACCTGACACGCCGGACTGATGGTCACATGATTGTATTTCCTCCGGACTGTACAGATCTATGCTTACATAATTCCCTCACTATTCCCATTCACTTTCTGTGCCTTTGTTGCCTCAGTCTATCTGACAGCAACAAAGGTGAGTAGTTATAGCATGGAATGTATGTAGTCTATCTGACAGCAACAAAGACACCTTTGTCCTTTCTGTCCTAGGCTGAACTTTAGTGTTGCCAACTCCTGGTTGGCTTCCAGAGGGACCTGGACCTGCAGAGAAGTGGAAAAGGGACGGTTAGTTATGTTTTTATAATATTGCTTTCTACCGATGGAGTGCAGGGTGCGCCAGAGACACAGAGAGTGGAGGGTCTTAGCATATTCAAAATAATAGGAAAGGGGGGGAAGGGAACAAAGAAAATTTGTAGAAAAAGGGGAGGCACCTTTGTAGACGCCAAGAATCCATCTGCATGCCATGTTTTGCACAGCCTGCAGGTGAATTACTAGTGTTTTTTGGCATCGGCCATGATACCACACCAGTGCGCCCCATGTGAGGATGGAGCAGACACAGGCAGTGTACAGTCGATGGAGGAGAAGGGCCGAGATTCTGCGCTCAGTGTTACCAAGAATGTGGAGGGCGGCAAGGGTGGAGAGGCCCTTGGAGCGCATGCATTCGATGTGGGCCTTGAAGGTAAGGGCAGGGTCCCACCATATTCCCAGCCAGCATAGCGGGATAAAGGGTTGGATGAGCATGGTGGGGGCGACCCAAACCCCGGCAGTATCCCAGTTGGTGTAGGCGGCTGAACAGCATCGGGGTGGGTGGAAGTGTAGGCACTCCATTTTGGCAGCTTCAATGTTGAGACTGATGGTGCTGAAGTGGGCGTTGAGTTGGTGGTAGGCGTTGGACAATTGCTGGCAGTTGGATGCCACGCTGGGTCCGATGCACACTAGGAGGTGGTCGTCTATGTATGCGAGGGCAGTGGTGCTGGTTTGGTGGAATTTCTGGAGGACCACACCTGCAAATATGGTCGAAAGGATTGGAGACACCAGCGATCCTTGGGGGGTGCCGAGGTCGGGTTTGTGGGCGGTTGGGAGGGTGGTGCTGTCAAAGGAAATGGCTACCTGCTGGTCCATCATGAAGGATAGACACCAGTCTGCCATGTCAGGCAGGCACTGGAGATCCAGCAGTTGTTGGTGGAGGAGTTGTGGGTGGACAGAGTCGAAAAAGCCCTGTATGTCGACCGCTAGGACCAAACATACATGACCCTCAGCATGGGTGCACTCTGCAATTTGTAAGAGGTGCTGGGCGGCATCATAGACAGAGTGTCCCTGACGTCCCCCGTATTGGTTAGGTGGCAGCCAATCCCGTGTATTTGCGAGGAATTGGAGCCAGTTAGCTATTATCTTTTCAAGGAGTTTCCCTAAGGTCTCCTCAAGGGTGATGGGCCAGTAAGACCATGGCAAGAAGTGGTCCTTCTTGTTTGGCTTCCTGAGCATTATGACTTTTGCCACCCACCAGCACTCAGGGTGGTGCCCCATGTGCAGACAGTCATTGAAAAGGGTGAGGATCTCATCAGGGTAGGTGTCTACTACCCATTTAAGGGGGCAGTAGCCGATGCCCAAGAGGCCTGGAGCTGACAAGTTGGAGGTGTTGGACAGTGCCCCCATGAGCTCCGAGAGGAGTATGGGCAGGGCAGCTGGTTGGGGAGGAGGCGGCAGAGTGTTGGCCGCTTGTTGGGGTGGGGGGGGCATAAAGAAAGTAGTGCGGAAGAGCTCACCTTTCTTGTCATCTGATTGGGTGAAGGTGCCATTGCGCTTCTTGAGCGAGGGAATTGGGGTAGGTCAGTTGCCGAGGCCACACTTGGCCCAGCTCCAGATGTTGGAGGTGTCGGCTTGGTCGGCTTGATCAGCATAGAACTGCCGCTTGGCCGCCTGTATACCACGTTTGAAGGCACGGCGGGCTGCTGATCACTGAAGGGGGGTGGTGGCCGTCGAGATCACCTGGAGGAGTGACTTGCATGTTGGGGTCCACCAGGGGACCTCGGATTTTGATGGCTTGGCGAGTCGGGTGAATGGTGTGAGGGCGGCAATCATAGAGTCGACCACTGCCTGCGCTTTGATGTCAAGGGTGAGGGTGTTGTCTGCCAGGAGGTGAAAAGCGGTTTCGAGTAATGGAAAGGCAATGTCGGACCATTCTTCCCTGTCAGCCAGGAGTAACCGGCAGGTTTTTATGACTGGGGGTGGGGGCTGAAAAGGCAAGGACCAGTGCAGCATGGTGTGGTCAGACAGTGGGGAGGCAGTCAATGTGCTCAAATCTATTACTAAATCGGGGTTTATCGAGGGGGGGGTCCAAATCATGTCAATGGGGCACTGTTGACGATTGTCAACAGGCCGTGAGTCAGAATCCGGGAGGTGAGCTGGCGCAAGGCTGTGCCCCCAGAAGAAGTTGTTAAGGGGTTGTGCCCTCAAGTCCTCCTGCCATGAGGCAAGGAGTTCGGACCACGAGTGGTGGCGATGGTTGGATCTCACCTACCACCAGTAGAGTGGAGGCTAGTGCTGGTGGGATTGTGAAAAGAAACGACTCACCAGGGTAGAGGGGGGTGGCGGTGGTGCGGTCTGGTGCATGCATGCCGTAGTAGTTGCACACACAGATTGTCAGGAGTGAGCAGATTTCAATGGTGAGGACATTGGTGCCAGAGGAGGCAGCCCCAAGGACGGACCAAGCGGTTGCAGGGATGGCACAGGATACATACGTGATGACCCTCGGCTGAGTGGCCGGGGGGAGAACAGCCGTGTACCCTGGGAGAGATGGTACATTGAGGACCGGCATGCCGGTGGGGTCAGTGAGGGAGGGCTGGAGGCTGATTTGATACCAGGGTGGTTCCTGGATTAAATGATGGTGGGTGGGGATGGGTTCCTCACCCCAACTGTTGGCATTTGTGCCGAAAACCAGAAATCCGCGATGGCCCTCACTAAAGTGTCACATGAGTTTTTCGCCTCCCTCCCCACTGCAGACCGAGTCCCAGTCCTGTCCTCTGCATTTAATGTGAAGGGGAACATCATGACCACATTTTCGGCATGCCCATCCTCAGCTAACCCGACCACAGAGACAATCATTGATCGTCACTCCATGGCATATGCCTCCCACATGTGCACTGAGTGCATCGCAGTGGGAATTACTATCCCGACTGCCTTTTCCCTAACCCCCTCCAGAGTCCGCCCCCGGTCCACCCTCCACATCTCCATGGTGCCCTGCAAGGACTTCCTGTTCAGCCAGAACAGACACACCATCACTGAGAAGGCCCTTTTGGCCGAAGTCCGGCACAGCCCGGCACTCCTCAACCTCGACTTTGTAGTCGCCCCCAGTTCACCGCCACCGAAGACCACCTGCCAACTCTTGACAGGTGCCCCATGGCCTTCTCCTTTGTCGACCCCAATGGCTCCATCTGCAAATGCCTCCTCAAGAGGCCACAAGTATGGATGTTCAGCTCTGCCCTCCAACTCTCTGTTCCACCCATTTGCCCCACCCTCACTCAATGTGAGCACTGCCAGGGCCTCGGACATGGAACCAAGGGTTTCCACGCCCAACCCTACTGCGCTGACTGCATGGGTGCTCACCTGACCCGCAATCATTGCAAATTGTGCGCCCACTGTGCCACTGACACAGTGCCCAAAGGTGACACATGTCCCCACCCCCGCCAATGCATCAACTGCAAAGGCGACCATCCCGCCACCCTGCCGATGTGCCCCAAGAAAAGGCGCTACCACCAAATCATAGAGGCCCTCAATGCCGACCCCACTGATGAACAGATGGAGGAAGTATGATAGAGATGCTCTCTATCCTACAGTGGAATGCCGCCTGCTCACTCGTGGTGATACATTCCCTTATTCCAGTCCTTACTACTGATCCCTCCCCCCCACACCTAATTCTTATTCAGGAACCACCCTGGTACCAAATAGGGCTGCAACCCTCACTCACCGATCCGGCCAGCACCCCAGTCTGTAATGTCCCCACCATCCCAGGATACATACCTGTTCTACCCCTGAGGTCCGCCCCCGGGTAGTCATGTATGTATCCTGGGCCCTCCCCCTACTTCATGGTCAATCCTCAGAGCCGTGTCCCATGGCACCGATGTACTGACGGTGGAGGTCCGATCCCAACTCACCCTCTGGGTGTGCAACTACTACAGCATGCACCCCCTGGACTGAGAGAACACCTCCCCCCAGTACCCAGGTGAGTCCTTCCTATTCTCACTCTCCTCAGAACTGGCCACCACCCTACTCGTGGTGGGCGACTTCAACCATCACCACCACACATGGTCCGAATTCCCTGTCCCATGACAAGATGATTTGGGGGTGCAACCCCTCAATGACTTTTTCCGTGGGCATGGCCTGATGCCTGCCCACCTTCCTGACTCTGACTCGCAGCCCAATGGCAATCGTTGTCAGTGCCCCATTGACATGATCTGGGCCCCACCCATGGTCAACCCCAACTCTATTTTAGATCCAGCTACCTCCAACCCCTCCCTGCTGTCCGACCATGCCATCCTCTGGTGGTCACTGCCATTTTGGCCCCCCCTCCAGTCTTAAAGACCTGCCGGCTTCTCCCAGCCAACAAGGAGGAATGGACCAACATCACCTTCCCCCTCCTCAAAGCAGCCTTCCACCTCCTGGGGCTTGACACCCATGTCCTGGACATCAAAGCTAAGGTGGTCATCAACTCTATGGTAGCCGCCCTCCAGCCATTCACCCATCTCTCAAAACTGTCGAAAACAGAAGTCCCATGGTGGTCACCCCACTGCAAGACACTCCTAATGGCAATTTCGACGGCCACCACCCCCCTCCAGCGATCATCAGCTCGACGCACCTTCAAAAGGGGTGTAAGAATGGCCAAACACCAGTTCTATGCTGACCAGGCATCAGAAGCAGATGCCCCAACATCTGGAACTGGGCCAAGTGCGGCCTCGGCAACTGACCTACTCCCATCCCCTCGCTCAGATGGCGAGACGGCTCCTTCACCCAGACAGATGACGAGAAAGGTGAGCTCTTCTGCAAAACTTACTTCATGCCCCCCCCCACCCCATGCAGCAGCCAACACCCCGCTGCCACCACCCCACCCAGCTGCCCCACCCATACTCCTATTGGAGCTTATGGGGGCACTGTCCAACACTTCCAACTTGTCAGCTCCGGGCCTCTTGGGAATAGGGTACCGCCCCTGAAATGGGTGGTGGAGGCCTACCCTGATGAGATTCTCTCACTTTTCAATGACTGTCTGTGCTTGGGGCACCACCCTGAGTGCTGGCGGGAAGCAAAGGTGGTGATGCTCCGGAAGCCCAACAAGAAGGACCCTTTTTCGCCATGCTCTTACTGGCCCATCACCCTCAAGGAGACCCTAGAGAAACTCCTCGAAAAGATAATAGCTAACCAGCTCCAGTTCCTCGCAAACATGCGGGACTGGCTGCCACCAAACCAATATGGGGGGCATCAAGGCCATTCGGTCTACGACACTGCCCAACACCTCTTACAGATTGCGGAACGCGCCCACTCGGAGGGCCTCATCTGCTCGGTCCTTGCAGTCGACATTCAGGGCTTCTTTGATTCTTTTTTTTAAAATTTTTTAAAATTATTCCTGCAGTATTACATAATTACAAGCTGCCCCCCCTGAAGGGGGGGCCCTAACTACATAACAACAGAGGTGCTCATCATCGCACAATGCATGAAATTGGGCAGGGGCCCTGCTCCCCAAAGGGTGCCAAGGTGTGAAGGGCCCCTATTAGTAAAAGAGAAGAAAGAAAGAGGGAGGAATACATTTCGCTATGGCAAAGCCAAACAGATGAGAGCAGGCAAATGGGGTAGCTTAGAATAGGAAAGGGAGGGCGAGAGTGCTGGCCAGGACATACACAGGGGAGTCCGAAGGGCAGGCACTAGTCAGAGGAAAAGGTAGGGAGCACACCTGAAAGCTCCAAAAGAGCCGGGTCCAGGTCCTGGGAACGGTGTCCAAGCATACGACTCATGTAGTCCCGTAGGAGATCCAAGTCCATATCTTCGTCAGTTGGGTGTCCTTCCAGTTCCATCATGGTGAAGGCCAAGCAGACGGTGGCTGAGGTGCAGTCAGATAGGCAGTTCAAATGCCCTGTCAGTTTAAGCCAGCAGTGGAGAACCAGGAGGTGGTTTTTGTTGGCCCACTTGGTGTGGTGGGTCGGAAGTGGGAGGCAGGGGGGCCAGACCTTGCGAATCCATGGTCGGAAGGTGCGACATCCACCCAGGACATGAGCGGTTGACTGGGCTGGCCAGGGGGGGTGGTTGTGCCATCAGCAGTGCGAGATCAGGCCATGCCTGCACCAGTAGGCTGAGTCAAAGCTCAGCCAGTAGCCCCCATAGGGACCAGCATGACATAGGACCTGGGCGACTGCTGAGAGCTCCCGGCAGGGGTGGTCGACTGACTGCATGATCAGCAAGAGGGGACAGCAAGAGGGGACCCCATTGACAGCTAAGTACTTGTCTGCTGTCGAGGCTAGGGGGTGGGCGAGTGAGAGGGACCAATGCTCCATGAGTGTGTTAATGGTGGCCTCCTTCAGTGTGGAGGTGGAGGGTGCGAGGGAAGATGGGGGTAGGTTCATTGCAAACTTTGCCTTGCGGTCCGCCCATTCATTCCCGGGGATGTCAGAGTGACCCAGGCACCATACAAAATGAACAGAAAGGTCCGGGTATGAGTCCAGAAGAGTCTGGACCCCCGCCTTCCATTGGTGGAGGAGGTGAGTGCCTGGTACCAGCGCCAATGTGCAAATGAGGTGGAGGGCCGTCAGCAAATCTGACAGAAAGAAGATGTCAGATGCAACAGGCAGGTGCTCCCATAGGTGGTGTGCTGCCCAGCTCGGCGCAGAGGTGAGAGAGAAAATCTCTGCATCCATGGCTGTTGCACAGGTGGGGGAGGCAAGCTGGCGGGACTTGAGGCGGGTGAGGCCCCTCATGGTGCAGACGGCTGAACCAGACTTCGAGCCCATGCATGAGCCATTGGTGAAGACCTGGAGGTGGGGGAGGGTGCTCAGGGAGCATGCGGTGCCCACAAATTCCTTGCGGGTGTCCTCGCTAACCAGAGTGATAGGAGTGGTGAATGAAACATGTCCGGCAGTGAATGCCAGAGGGTCCATCCACAGGGGATGAGTGTATGCTGGGACTGGTTGAACCCGAGGGACCCAGACCTGCAGAGAAGTGGAAAAGGGGCGGTTAGTTACATTTTTATAATATCATTTTCTACTGACAGAGTGAGGGGTGCGCCAGAGGTGCAGAGAGTGGAGGGTCTTAGCATATTCGAGATAATAAGAGAGAGGGGGAAGGGAACAAAGAAAATTTGTAGAGAAGGGGGAGGCGCCCTTGTAGACGCCAAGAATCCATCTGCATGCCATGTTTTGCACAGCCTGCAGGTGGCTTACTAAGGTTTTCTGGCATCGGCCATGGTACCACACCAGTGCGCCCCATGTGAGAACTGAGTGTACACAGGTGGTGTACAGCCAACGGAGGGGAAGGGCCGAAATGCTGTGTTCAGTGTTGCCAAGGATGCAGAGGGCGGCAAGGGTGGAGAGGCCCTTGGAATGCATGTGCTTGATGTGGGCCTTGAAGGTGAGGGCGGGATCCCACCATATCCCTAGCCAGCAAAGCAGGATGGAGGGTTAGATTAGTGTGGTGGGGGCAACCCATACCCTGGCAGTGTCCCAGTTTGTGTAGGCAGCTGATTGTCATCGTGGTGGGTGGAAGTGGAGGCACTCTGTTTTGGCAGCCTCAATGTTGAGACTGATGGCGCTGAAATGGGTGTTTAGTTGGTGGTAGGCATTGGACAATTGCTGGCAGTTGGATGCCACACTGGGTCCGATGCACACTAGGAGGTGGTCGTCAACATATGCAAGGGCAGTGGTGCTGGTTTGGTGAAATTTCCAGAGGACCACACCCACGAATATAGTAGACAGGATTGGGGAGACCAGTGACCCTTGAGGGGTGCCGAAGTCGGGTTTTGGGGCAGTTGGGAGGGTGGTGCCATC
Organism: Coniferiporia sulphurascens; assembly: GCA_002794785.1. NCBI lineage: Eukaryota > Fungi > Basidiomycota > Agaricomycetes > Hymenochaetales > Hymenochaetaceae > Coniferiporia > Coniferiporia sulphurascens. Next base: position 120,069 of record NBBA01000026.1, read on the forward strand.
AAAAGAAACGGTGACCTGCCAGTCCATCATGAAAGACAAGCACCAGCTGGTCATGTTGGGCATGCAACCGAGGTCTAACAATTGTTGGTGGAGGAGTTGGGGGTGCACTGAATCAAAGAAGCGATGGACCAGCAGGTCGCCATCGCATTCGATGGCGCCACCCTCCCAACTGCCCCAAAACCCGACTTCGGCACCCCTCAAGGGTCACTGGTCTCCCCAATCCTGTCTACTATATTCGTGGGTGTGGTCCTCTGGAAATTTCACCAAACCAGCACCACTGCCCTTGCATATGTTGACGACCACCTCCTAGTGTGCATCGGACCCAGTGTGGCATCCAACTGCCAGCAATTGTCCAATGCCTACCACCAACTAAACACCCATTTCAGCGCCATCAGTCTCAACATTGAGGCTGCCAAAACAGAGTGCCTCCACTTCCACCCACCACGATGACAATCAGCTGCCTACACAAACTGGGACACTGCCAGGGTATGGGTTGCCCCCACCACACTAATCTAACCCTCCATCCTGCTTTGCTGGCTAGGGATATGGTGGGATCCCGCCCTCACCTTCAAGGCCCACATCAAGCACATGCATTCCAAGGGCCTCTCCACCCTTGCCGCCCTCTGCATCCTTGGCAACACTGAACACAGCATTTCGGCCCTTCCCCTCCGTTGGCTGTACACCACCTGTGTACACTCAGTTCTCACATGGGGCGCACTGGTGTGGTACCATGGCCGATGCCAGAAAACCTTAGTAAGCCACCTGCAGGCTGTGCAAAACATGGCATGCAGATGGATTCTTGGCGTCTACAAGGGCGCCTCCCCCTTCTCTACAAATTTTCTTTGTTCCCTTCCCCCTCTCTCTTATTATCTCGAATATGCTAAGACCCTCCACTCTCTGCACCTCTGGCGCACCCCTCACTCTGTCAGTAGAAAATGATATTATAAAAATGTAACTAACCGCCCCTTTTCCACTTCTCTGCAGGTCTGGGTCCCTCGGGTTCAACCAGTCCCAGCATACACTCATCCCCTGTGGATGGACCCTCTGGCATTCACTGCCGGACATGTTTCATTCACCACTCCTATCACTCTGGTTAGCGAGGACACCCGCAAGGAATTTGTGGGCACCGCATGCTCCCTGAGCACCCTCCCCCACCTCCAGGTCTTCACCAATGGCTCATGCATGGGCTCGAAGTCTGGTTCAGCCGTCTGCACCATGAGGGGCCTCACCCGCCTCAAGTCCCGCCAGCTTGCCTCCCCCACCTGTGCAACAGCCATGGATGCAGAGATTTTCTCTCTCACCTCTGCGCCGAGCTGGGCAGCACACCACCTATGGGAGCACCTGCCTGTTGCATCTGACATCTTCTTTCTGTCAGATTTGCTGACGGCCCTCCACCTCATTTGCACATTGGCGCTGGTACCAGGCACTCACCTCCTCCACCAATGGAAGGCGGGGGTCCAGACTCTTCTGGACTCATACCCGGACCTTTCTGTTCATTTTGTATGGTGCCTGGGTCACTCTGACATCCCCGGGAATGAATGGGCGGACCGCAAGGCAAAGTTTGCAATGAACCTACCCCCATCTTCCCTCGCACCCTCCACCTCCACACTGAAGGAGGCCACCATTAACACACTCATGGAGCATTGGTCCCTCTCACTCGCCCACCCCCTAGCCTCGACAGCAGACAAGTACTTAGCTGTCAATGGGGTCCCCTCTTGCTGTCCCCTCTTGCTGATCATGCAGTCAGTCGACCACCCCTGCCGGGAGCTCTCAGCAGTCGCCCAGGTCCTATGTCATGCTGGTCCCTATGGGGGCTACTGGCTGAGCTTTGACTCAGCCTACTGGTGCAGGCATGGCCTGATCTCGCACTGCTGATGGCACAACCACCCCCCCTGGCCAGCCCAGTCAACCGCTCATGTCCTGGGTGGATGTCGCACCTTCCGACCATGGATTCGCAAGGTCTGGCCCCCCTGCCTCCCACTTCCGACCCACCACACCAAGTGGGCCAACAAAAACCACCTCCTGGTTCTCCACTGCTGGCTTAAACTGACAGGGCATTTGAACTGCCTATCTGACTGCACCTCAGCCACCGTCTGCTTGGCCTTCACCATGATGGAACTGGAAGGACACCCAACTGACGAAGATATGGACTTGGATCTCCTACGGGACTACATGAGTCGTATGCTTGGACACCGTTCCCAGGACCTGGACCCGGCTCTTTTGGAGCTTTCAGGTGTGCTCCCTACCTTTTCCTCTGACTAGTGCCTGCCCTTCGGACTCCCCTGTGTATGTCCTGGCCAGCACTCTCGCCCTCCCTTTCCTATTCTAAGCTACCCCATTTGCCTGCTCTCATCTGTTTGGCTTTGCCATAGCGAAATGTATTCCTCCCTCTTTCTTTCTTCTCTTTTACTAATAGGGGCCCTTCACACCTTGGCACCCTTTGGGGAGCAGGGCCCCTGCCCAATTTCATGCATTGTGCGATGATGAGCACCTCTGTTGTTATGTAGTTAGGGCCCCCCCTTCAGGGGGGGGCAGCTTGTAATTATGTAATACTGCAGGAATAATTTTAAAAAATTTTAAAAAAAAGGGAGAAAGGGGTGTTAGCATTGGGATTGAACTTTTTCTGCCCAACACAGTGGGGGGTGCGCCAGAGGCGCAAGGCATGAGTGGTCTTTAAATATTCGGAATAAGCGAAAAAAGGGGGAGTGGAACAAAGGAAATTTGTGGAAAGAGGAGACACACCCTTGTAGACACCCAATATCCAACAACAAGCAGTGTTCTGCATGGCCTGTAGTCGATTGACTAGGGTTTTTTGACAATGTCCATGATACCACACTGGTGCACCCCATGCTAAGATGGTGTGCATGCAGGTGGTATAGAGTCGCCGGAGGTGGATGGTGGACAGGCCCCTCTCAGTGTTGCCGAGAATCTTGAGGGCTGCCAGTGTTGAAAAGCCTTTGGAGTGCATGCGCTCCACATGAGGTTTGAAGGTGAGGCCCGCATCCCACCAGATACTCAGCCATCGCAGAGGGTTGGTGGGGTGGACCAGGGTGTTGTTGTTGATTTGGATCCCAGCGGTATCCCAGCAGTGGTAGCCGGTTTGTTGCCTGGGTGGGTGGAAGTGGAGGGCCTCTGTCTTTGCTGGTTCGATATTGAGACCGATTTGGCGAAAGAGGAGGTCGAGTCACTGGTATGCCTGTGCAAGGGATCTGCAGTTAGCCATTACTGAGGTGCCCACGCAGGCGATGAGATGGTTGTCGACATAAGTCAGCAGTTGCGAGCTGCGCTGTTGGAAGCGCTGTGCTACAATGCCTGCGAAGATAGTCGACAGGATGGGTGACACTGGTGATCCTTGCGGAGTGCCGAGGTCAGGTTTTGGTGCAGTTGGTAGGGTTGTGCCATCAAATGAGATGGCCACCTCCCTGTTCGTCATGAAGGAGAGGCACCACACTGCCATGTCCGGCAGGCATCCCATCTCCAGTAGCTGGTGGTGGAGTCATCCTGGGTGGACCGAGTCAAAGAAGCCCTGTATGTCCACTGCTAGAATGGAGCACACGAGGCCCTTTGCATAGGCACCCTCTATGATCTGTAAAAGGTGCTGAGCGGCATCATAGACCGAGTGGCCCTGACGTCCCCCATACTGGTTTGGTGGCAGCCAGTTCCTCGTGTTTGCAAGGTACTGGAGCTGGTTAGCAATCATTTTTTCAAGTAACTTGCCCAAGGTTTCCTCAAGAGTGATGGGGCAGTAGGAGCGGGGGGAGAAGGGGTCCTTCTTGTTCGGCTTCCAGAGCATTATGACTTTTGCTGTCCGCCAGCAGGCTGGGTGGTGACCCAGTCGCAGGTAGTCATTGAAAAGCGCAAGCACCTCATTGGGGTAGGCATTGACCACCCATTTCAGGGGGCGATACCCAATCCCTGAAGGGCCCGGGGCTGACAGGTTGGAGGTGTCGGCCAGTGCTCCTGTAAGCTCTGAGAAGAGTAATGGCGGAGCAGCTGGGGTACATCCTTCTTGACCAGTAACCACCACCATCAACTAGTGCAGGTAGCTAAAACTCCCCCATGTCTGATTCTAGTGTTTACAGGAATGCCCTCTGTCGTACTTGACAACCCCTCCCACCCCCCACATTGGCCAGTGCCGATGCCGACAGGGCCGCCAACTGGGCAGCCACCGGCGCCAATGCTGCCACCCTCGTTCAAGGAACGGCCGCCCCCACCACCCCCAACCCTCAACATCCTTCTTGTCCTCTTACCACCACCATCTCGATTTTGTGACTGGGGTCGGCTGGGGGAAGTTGCAGCTACCCGACCTTGTCTGGACTCTCTGTGACTGGGCATTGTATGAGAGAAGGTTCCGACTCATCCTAGTGCACCAGGGTTGGTCATTGGTCACCGTAATGCGGCAGGAAATGGGCGCGGAGCTCACTGGCGGTCTTGGCAACCTGTCGAAAACATTGCTACTGGTTGGATTCTCGGTGAGCTTGCATCCTTCTGGCATCTGCGCTGTCCTCTCGGGGTGGCATGCTCGTAGGGCCTGTGTTGTATGTGGGCTCAGTGGGGGGGGACACGACATTAACATCCTCACAGGGGGGGGGGAAACCCCCTGCCTCACAGCAGGCAACTTTGGTCGGGAGATCTCAGTTTGGGGCAACTCGGATCATGCCTTCAGGTGCTGAGCAATGCCCTCCTGGGTACCTTGGGGCCTGCATTGTCCCTGGCATGACAAATCAAAAACTGCCCCCCCAAATTCCCAAAAGGGTCTCTGATGACGGCACCTCATGCTAAAAGAAGATAGGGGGCTCATAACACATGGCATGGTGGTAAGAACCACCCAATGTCGAAAGGCAACAGGGCACCATGGGCCTTGTGCCTCCCCCTTTTCCTCTGCTTAATGCCTGCCCTTTGGACTCCCCCTCATACATCCCAGCCAGCACTCTTGCCCACCCTTTCCTATTCTAAGCTACCCCTTTTGCCTGATGTTGTCCGTTTGGCATGGCCATAGTGATATGTATTCCTCCCTCTTTCTCCTTCTCTGGTACTAATAGGGGCCCTTCCCACCTTGGCACCCTTTGGGGAGCAGGGCCCCTGCCCAGTTTCGTGCATTGTGCGATGATGGGCGCCTCTGTTGTTATGTAGTTAGGGCCCCCCCTTCATGGGGGCAGCTTGTAATTATGTAATACTGCAGGAATAATAATTTTAAATTTTAAAAAAGGGCACCATGGGCCTCTTGGGTGGGTTGGACCCCCTTGAGGTGGTTAGTATCCCCTACTCCCTAGGACGGCATTGCCACCAGGGTCGGGTATGTGAGATGGAGATCCTGGTACAATCACGGATCCAGAAGCGGGGGCTGGGGGTTGACTGGGCGCTTGTCCCATGACCTCAGTTCCTGAGTATTCCGGCTGTAATGGCTGTTTCTGAAGTGCGTGCCAGGGCACAGGAAAGGGCCATCATGGAGCATGCATCAGATCATCGGCGCACTGAAGTGATGTGTCTCGGGCCGTAGCACTGTGGGAGAGTTGCCTGCAGTGGCTCCAGAGGACTAAATCGTCCATCGGTTCATGTGGGGGTAATTCCCACTGCGGGCTTAAGTTGATTCCCTTAAACAAAGTGGCGCTTCACATCACCAAGCGGGTATGGGGAGGCGTGAGTCCAGGCGGCTGGGGGCAGTGGGGTAGTGACTACGGCGCCGTGACCCTCACACTACACCCTTGGTGTGTCAGGTAGCTCTAATCCTACCTTTAGGCCTGTGCGGCGTGAAGGACAGCAGGAGGGGTCTGGTTGCCCCATATCCCGAGGAAGGTGCATGCATATGTTGAGCCCTGCAAAGGTGTTCTCAATTTTGGCCCCTGGTGCCACCTCCTTCACATCTGGAAAGCCGGTGTGGAGACCCTGCTGGACTCGTACCCCCAGCTCACTGTTCATTTTGTTTGGTGCCCCAGTCACTCAGACATCCCCGGCAATGAATGGGCTGACAGGGAAGTGAAACTGGCAACAGAGCTCCCTCCATCCGACCTAAAGCCCTCCACTTCTGCGCTAAAAGAGGTCGCCATCTGCACCCTCATGGATAGGTGGATGCTCTTGCTTGCCCACCCCCTTGCCTCAACCGCTGACAAATACTTGGAGGTACACAGCCTCCCCTCTCGCCGACCTCGAAAGCTGCTCATGCATTCGGTCAACCACCCATGCAACGAGCTTTCTGCAGTCGCACAGGTCCTCTGCCACGCTGGTCCCTATGGGGGTTACTGGCTGAGTTTTGACTCAGCCTACCGGCACAGGCATGGCCTGATCTCGCATTGCAGGTGGCACAACCACCCCCCATGGCCAGCGCAGTCGACCACCCACATCCTCGGTGGCTGTAGCACTTTCCACCCATGGATTAGATGCATATGGCCACCTCAGGACCCTCTCCTAGTCCACCACTCAGAGTGGGCTGATGAAAACTGCCTCCCGGTTTTGCACTGCTGGCTTAAGCTGACAGGGCACCTAAACCGCCTTTCTGACCATGCCATGGGCACCATCTGGCTGTCTTTTGCTGCAATGGACCTAGATGGCCACCCAACTGACAAGGATATGGACCTGGACCTCCTACAGGACTACATGCATTGTATGCTCAGACCTCGAACCCAGGACTCAGACCAAGCCCTTTTGGAGCTATCAGGTATGTTCCCTCCCTTTCCTCTTGATTAGTGCCCATCTTTCGGATTCCTACAGATACATCTCGGCCGGTGCTCTCGCCTCCTCATTCTCACTTCTAAGCTTCTTACTTTGCCTGCCCTCACCTGCTTGGTTGGTTGGTAGCAATATGTATCCCTCCTTCTTTTTTTTGTCTTTCTTACTAAATAGGGGCTCTCCACCCTTTGGCACCCTTTGGGGAGCAGAGCCCCTGCCCAGTTTTGTGCGATGTGTGATGATGGGCGCCTCTGTTATTATGTAGTTAGGGCCCCCCCTTTGGGGGGGCAGCTTGTGATTATGTAATACTGCAGGAATAATAATAAATAAATAAATAAATAAAACCCCCAACCCTCAACCCCTCACCGGATTCCCGCCTTTGACCTCCTCCCCAGACGTTCTGGCACCCTCTCCCAACATCGGCGACTCCCAACTGGTGTCGGCCTATGACTTTACTGCCCAAGCATGCAACAAGTTGAGGCATGCATCCCGAGCCGGCTCCCCAGCCTCCTTGGTAGGGTCGATCCATGGATCCAACGAGTTCGGCGAGATGGCCCCAGAGATGGTGGTCGACCCCCATACCCCTCCGCAACAGGTGGGAGGTGCAAGCCTCGGACGGAAGCGTTCCTCTGCTGCTATGTCGCCACTCACCCCAAGAGCAGCCCCTGGCACCTCCAACTATGAACCCCACACCTTGGGGTTCACATCCTTCTTGACCAGTAACCACCACCATCGACTAGTGTGGGCAGCTAAAACTCCCCCATGTCGAACCATAATGATTACCAGAATGCTCTCCATCGTACTCAACAACCCCTCCCACCTCCCTCATTGGCCAGTGATGCTTTCTTATCATTTTATTATTATTATTCCTGCAGTATTACATAATCACAAGCTGCCCCCCCAAAGGGGGGGCCCTAACTACATAATAACAGAGGCGCCCATCATCACACATCGCACAAAACTGGGCAGGGGCTCTGCTCCCCAAAGGGTGCCAAAGGGTGGAGAGCCCCTATTTAGTAAGAAAGACAAAAAAAAGAAGGAGGGATACATATTGCTACCAACCAACCAAGTGGGCGAGGGCAGGCAAAGTAAGAAGCTTAGAAGTGAGAAAGGGATGGTGAGAGCGCCAGCTGGGACATATTCATAGGAATTCAAAAGGCAGGCTCTAATCGGAAGGAAAAGGAGGAAGCGTACCTGATAGCTCCAAAAGGGCTGGGTCCGAGTCCTGGGTTCTGGGTCTGAGCATATGATGCATGTAGTCCCATAGGAGGTCCAGGTCCATATCCTCATTGGTGGGGTGGCCATCTAAGTCCATTGTGGCAAAAGATAGCCTGATGGTGTTAAGCTCAACGGTTACGCGGTGATCAACGTCGGGGCTTCCTGATCGTCGGAACTGATGGTACGGCAACGGGGCTTCCTAGATGTCGTAAGTCGAGGATGATCATCGATGGGGCTTCCTGATCGGCGATGTGGACGTGGTAGGCTTCTATAGCGAGTCGGGTTACGACGAAGCGACTAATGGCCAAGGGGGCACACAGTAGACTGGTGGTAGCAGATAATGGGCTTGTATGAACAAAGAGCACAAGCTTAGGGCTTGTGCTACTGAAGTTACATGCTTATATGCTACTCTAGGTGTTTGCTACTGTAGCGACTTGGTTAGGTGTGTTTACCAGACTATGGAAGGTCATGGAAACGCAAGGAAGACCTTGGTAATACAAGTACGGTGATCAGTAAGCAAAGCACGTCATGATGGTGCAGTAAGGCGTCATCATGGCGTCTTATGGCGCAAGGTGAATAAGGATGAGTAAGGCAAAGAAATGGGGGAGTTGTGCTGACTGATGATGATGAATGGGAAGTGAGTCAGCGCAGTAGAGGAAAGTAAAGGAAAATTGTAACAGATGGCACCTGTGGCATGGTCAGATAGGCAGTTTAGGTGCCCTGTCAGCTTAAGCCAATGGTGCAAAACCGGGAGGCAGTGTTCATCAGCCCACTCTGAGTGGTGGACAGGGAGGGGGTCCCAAGGTGGCCACATGCATTGTATCCATGGGTGGAAAGTGCTGCAGCCGCCTAAGATATGGGTGGTCGACTGCGCGGGCCATGGGGGGTGGTTGTGCCACCTGCAATGCGAGATCAGGCCGTGCCTGCACCAGTAGGCTGAGTCAAAACTCAGCCAGTAACCCCTGTAGGGACCGGCGTAACAGAGAACCTGCGTGACTGCAGATAGCTCGCTGTGGGGGTGGTCGACTGAGTGCATGAGTATCTTCTGCAGTCGGTGAGAGGGGATGCCATGTACTGCCAAGTACTTGTTGGTGGTTGAGGCAAGGGGGCAGGCGAGCAAGAGCATCCACCGGTCCATGAGGGTGCAGATGGCAACTTCTTTGAGCGCAGAGGTGGAGGGCTTTAAGTCGGATGGGGGGTGTTAGGAATTGATGAATAAGCTTGCTTACAAGCTTAGACAACGATACCAGCGACTACCAATACAGGAAGGGACTCCCACGGAGACTATCCAGTGATCATTCAACATGGGGATGGAACTAACTAGAAAACCAGGACTTCTTGGGAACATCAGGCCAATCACGATGCTCAAGTGACCACTAAAAACTCTTGACTTGTCAAGACTCTGCCACCAATGCCGGACTGCATACAATCAATCATGGGAAGCATTTAACATGGTAATAACCGAATGCTTTTACATGGCAGGGTACATGAACTGCCAGGTAACTACAGATCACCCTGTAGACCCTATAGGTGATGGCACAGAGGTCAGGGTAATGCACACAATACAAATGTACATCTTCGATGTACAGGAGTTTTTGCACAACGTCCATGTCCAGACAATAGTGAACCTGCACATACATGACAAGGAATGTGACCTACAAGTGGTCTCAGGATCCTTCCTGTACAGGACGTTGCAGGATAACACATTCCTAGCTAACGCTCACCGATTATGCACAAAGGTAATCACCCTCTTCAAGAATCTATCAGCAAAGGGATCGACGACCACCAATCAACAGATCGGCAATGTTAATCTTTACATGATAACACTATGGTTATCAAATGGATCACCCCCGGCGCCACCTCCAGGATACACGCGACATATCGCTAGGATAAACCACATTAACAAACCGCCGGACAATGTGATTGACGACAGGACACCAACCGAAAAGGTACCCGCCTATGGACCTTTAGCCGATATCGCATTATGCGATTAAGCCACACTTGGCAGGAACTGAAGCACTTACCGAAGCCAGCCACAAACTCTAAATGGCAAAGTGTCCAATACGACAAGACAACATGGAGGAACCAGTACAGGAGGCCAACAAGACAAGTTAACGACTTACCAATCATCAAGCTGTTAGGCAGCATCTCAACAAGAAGCCACTGGCACATAAGACTACAGGGTAGCATGCAGAACAGTGGGGCGATGCGCACAGCCTAAGCATCATGGTGAAGTCATTATGATACCATATGATGTCCCTATGAGCTCAGTGGAGCCTAGTGGAGCATAGTGGAGCGCATGACACACAGTGGAGCTCAGTGGAGCTCAGTGGAGCACCAACGGCCAATCATAGATAGTTATTCTCATATGATCCTCTAATGAGGTCATTTGCACTGGTACGCAGCTCCAAGTCAGTGGAGCTTATGACGACACTGTGAGGCATCATAGCTCCAACTGCAGAGCCTTGTGGAGTGTCCGCTTTCAAGCGGAGCTTCTTCTTCATGTATATAAGGAGGGCCTAGACCAGCCTAGACCCCCAGTTTAATTCACCTTCTCAATTCTCTCAGACTTCTCCTGAGTGAAGTACCAACATCTACTGACTTATTCTTGACTCAATCACACGCCTCAACTCTATCTCAACTACTTGTTCCATTGGCTAGCCATGGTTACCCTTGGTCCTAACATGATCTATGACTGCCTTTTGGACTCTCCCGCGTATGTCCCGGCCGGTGCTCTCACCCACCCTTTCCCATTCTAAGCTACCCCCTTTTTCCTGATATCATCTGTTTGGCTTGGCTGTAGTGATATGTATTCCTCCCTCCTTCTCTTTCTCTCTTACTAATAGGGGCCCTTCCCATTTTGGCACCCTTTGGGGAGCAGGGCCCCTGCCCAGTTTCATGCATTGCACGATGATGGGCGCCTCTGTTGTTATGTAGTTAGGGCCCCCTCTTGGGGGGGGCAGCTTGTAATTATGTAATACTGCAGGAATAATTTAAAAAAAAAAAAAAAAAGAGGACTTGCACCACTGCAGTGAGCTCTGAGCAGGGGTGGTCGACTGAGATGGTGACTAGTTTTCTCAGTCGTTGAGTGGGGGCCCAGTTACTGCCAGGTACTTGTCAGTGGTGGAGGCCAGGGGGCGGGCCAGTTGAAGGGACCAGTGCTCGCTGAGTGTGTGAGTGGCGACTTCCTTCAGAGTGGAGATAGAGGGGGCAAGGGTGGAGGGGGGAAGCTCAGTTGCTATTTTCGCCTCGGAGTCGGCCCATTCATTCCCAGGGATGTCCTCATGGCCCAGGCACCATTGGAAATGAACAGTCAGATTTGGAAACGAGTCAAGGAGGGTCTCGACCCCCACCTTCCAAAGGGGGAGGAGCTGGGCTCCCGAAGTGGAGGGCCAGGTGCGGAATAGGCCAAGTGCCGTCAGAGAGTCTGAGAGAAAGAAGATCTCCTGTACTTCTGGCAGCAGGTGGTGGAGGTGTCTTGCAGCCCAGCCTGGGGCAGTTGCCAAAGAAAAGATTTTGGTGTCTGTCGCTGTGGCGCAAGTGGGGGAGGCGAGCCTGAGGGAGCTGATGTGGAGTGGCCCCTTCATGCCGCAGATGGCTGATCCTGAGGCATTTCCGATGTGTGAGCCATCGGTGAATACCTGCAGGGAGGTGATGGTGCAGCAGGTCCTGGCCTGGGCAACATAGTTGGCGCACATGTCCTCGGAGACCGGCTGTCTGGGAACTGTAAAGACGATTCGACCTTGCCCAAAGGCAAGGGGGTCCATCCAGGGGGGGTGTGTGTATGCTGGGATCCATTGGACTCGGGGGACGCAGATCTGCAATGAAAGGGAAAAAGGAGTGTTAGCATTAGGTTTAAACTTTTTCTGCCCTACACAGTCCAGAATTAAGAGTGCCCTTGTGGGACTCAAACAATGCATGCACCTTCCTCAGGATATGCAGCAGGCGAAACTGCTCCCGCTGTCCTCTCCGACTTATGGACATGTGACACACTAGGGTAAGGTGTGCTGTGCCAGGAGGCCACCCCAGGTGCAGGTTGCGGCACCATAGGCACTACTACACCCATATGGAATGACCCCCCTACCCTACACATTCCTTCCCCGACCATAGAGGTCCTGGAGAGCACTGCTGCGCTTCTGGGAATCAACTTAAGCGACACAGTCGGAATTACCCCAACATGCACCGACAGAGGATTTAGTCCTCTCGAGCCACTGTATGCAACTCTCACACAGTGCTACGGCCTGCGACACATCACTTCAGCAAGCCGGGATGCCGACTCATGCTCCATGATGGCTGTTTCCCGTTCCCAGGCACGTGCTTCAGAAACAAGCCATTACAGCCTGGAATACTCAGGGCCACCAGTCATGAGCGGAAAACGCCCAGTCAAACCCGGCTGCCCTGCTTCTGGATCCGCAATCGTACCTGGATCTCTGCCTTGCATAGCTTGACCCCAGTGGCAAAGCCACCTGAGGAGTCCGCCATACTAACCACTGACTGGGAGACGAAACAGCCCAGCCGACCCGTGCTGCCCTGCGCCCTGCTGGGTTTGGGTGGTTATAACCCACAATAGACACGTGTTACGAGCCGCCTATCTCCTTTTAGCATTAAATGCCATCATCAGAGACCCTGCCGGGACTTGGTGGAGCAGTTTTTGATTTGTCATGCTAGGGACAGCGCAGGCTCCGAGGTGCCCAGGAGGACAGAGCTCAGCACCCAAAGGCGCAATCCGAGTTGCCCTGAACTGAGGTCTCCTGACCGAAGTCACCTGCTGCAGGGCAGGGGGTTTCTCCCCCCCCTGTGAGGACGTTAATGTTGTGTCCCCCCCTGCCAAGCCCACATACAATGCAGGCCCAACGAGCACACCGCCCCGAGAGAACAGTGCAGACGCCAGAGAGAATCATCCTCACCAAGTCATCAATCCAGAGGCAACATTTTCGATGGGTTGCCAAGCCAGCTGGCAAGCTCCACACCTGTTTCCTGCCGCATTACAGCGACTGACAAATGACCCCGGTGCACCGAGGTAAGTCGGATCCCTTCTCTCGCACGATGGCCGAGGCGAGGCCCCAGCGCAAGGTTGGGTTGCTGTGACGTACTGCCAAGAACACCCCAGAGTGAAAGTGAGATGGTGGTGGTAAGAGGACAAGAAGAGATGATCTGGAAAGCGGGTGTGGAGACTCTGCTGGACTCGTACCCCCAGCTCACCATCCATTTCATGTGGTGCCCTGGTCACTCAGACATCCCCGGCAATGAATGGGCTGATATGGAAGTGAAACTAGCAACAGAGCTCCCTCCATCCGATTTAAAGCCCTCCACCTCCACACTAAAAGAAGTCACCATCCGCACCCTTATAGACTGGTGGACCTTCTCGCTTGCCTGACCCCTAGCCTCAACCGCCAACAAATACTTGGTGGTACACAGCCTTCCCTCCCACCGACCCCGGAAGCTGCTTATGCACTTGGTCAACCACCCCCAAAGCGAGCTATCAGCAGTCACTCAAGTCCTCTGCCATGCCGGTCCCTACAGGGGTTACTGGCTGAGTTTTGACTCAGCCTACCACCACAGGCATGGCCTGATCTCGCACTGCAGGTGGCACAACCACCCCCCCTGGCCCACGCAGTCGACTGCCCACACCCTTGGTGGCTGCAGCACATTCCATTTGTGGATATGATGTGTATGGCCACCATGGGACCCTCTCCCAGTCCACCACCTCCCAGTTTTGCGTTGTTGGCTTAAGCTGATGGGGCACCTAAACCGCCTCTCTGACTGTGCTGTGGGCACCATCAGGCTGTCTTTTGCTGCGATGGACCTAGACGGCCACCCAACTGACGAGGATATGGACCTGGACCTCCTATGGGACTACATGCATCATATGCTCGGACCTCGAACCCAGGACTTGGACCCAGCCCTTATGGAGCTATCAGGTATGCTCCCTCCTTTTCCTTCTGATTAGAGCCTGCCTTTCGAATTCCCATGAATACATCCTGGCCAGTGCTCTCACCACCCCCCTTTTCAATTCTAAGCTTCTTACTTTACCTGCCCTCACCTGCTTGGTATGTTTGTAGCAATATGTATTCCTCCTTCTCTTGTTTGTCTCATTTAATAGGGGCTCTTCACACATTGGCACCCCTTGGGGAGCAGAGCCCCCACCCAGTTTTGTGCAATGCACAATGACGGGTGCCTCCGTTGTTATGTAGTTAGGGCCCCCCTTTGGGGGGGCAGCTTGTGATTATGTAATACTGCAGGAATAATAATTTAAAAAAAAAAAGGGTGTCAGCGCTGACTGGGGTGACGGGGGTGGTGAAGTGGACTTGGCCATTGGTAAAGGCCAGAGGGTCTGTCCATGGGGGATGCGTGTATGCAGGGACCTGTTGAACCCAAGGGGCTTGGACCTGCAACAAAAGGGAGAAAGGTCTGTTAGCTACGTTTTTAAATAATTTATGGCCAATAGAGTGAGGGGTGCACCAGAGGTGCAGAGAATGGGTCGTCTTTATATACTCAAAGTAGAAAAAGAGAGGGGGAACAGAGCAAAGGAAATTGGTGGAATGGGGGGAGGTGCCTTTGAAGATGCCCAGAATCCAGTGGCAAGCCATGTTTTGCACGGCCTGCAGTCGGTTTACCAGTGTTTTTTGGTGGCGGCCATGGTACCATACTGGCACTCCCCACACTAGGACAGAGTGTATGCAGGAGGTATATAGGTGGTGGAGGAGGAGGGCCGAGATGCTGCATTGGGTGTTGCCCAGAATGCGGAGGGCGGTGAGGGTGGAGAGCCCCTTGGAGTGCATGTGCTCAACATGGGGCTTGAAAGAGAGGCCTGGATCCCACCAAATCCCCAACCATCGCAGTGGGATTGAGGGGTGAATCAGGGTGTTGGGGTCGACCTGGACCCTGGCAGTGTCCCAGCCGTTGTAGCCAGTGCATTGCCGGGGGGGGTGGAAATGGAGGCACTCTGTCTTGGTGGCTTCAATGTTGAGACCGATGGTGCTGAAGAGGGTGTCGAGTTGGTGGTATGCACTGGTGAGGGAGCGGCAGTTGGATGCTACAGAGGGGCCAACACATATTAGTAAGTGGTCATCGATGTATGCTAAGGCAGTGGTGCTGTCGAAGGCAACGGTGACCTGCCGGTCCGTCATGAAGGACAAACACCAGTTGGCCATGTCAGGCATGCAACCGAGGTCTAGCAATTGTTGGTGGAGGAGTTGGGGGTGTACCAAATCAAAGAAGCCCTGAATGTCGACTGCAAGGACCGAGCAGACAAGGCCCTCTGAGTGGGCACACTCCACAATCTGTAAAAGGTGTTGGGTGGCATCATAGACTGAATGGCCTTGACGCCCCCTGAGGAGGTGTTGGGCAGCATTGTAGACCAAATGGCCTTGACGCCCCCCATATTGGTTTGGTGGCAGCCAGCCCTGCATGTTTGTGAGGAACTGGAGCTGGTTAGCTATTATCTTTTCAAGGAGTTTCCCTAGGGTCTCCTCAAGGGTGATGGGCTGGTAAGAGTGCAGCAAAAAAGGGTCCTTTTTGTTGGGCTTCCAAAGCATCACCACCTTTGCCACCTGCCAGCACTCAGGGTGATGCCCCAAGTGCAGACAGTCATTGAAAAGTTCCCACCATTTTAAAAAAAAAATTATTCCTGCAGTATTACATAATTACAAGCTGCCCCCACGAAGGGGGGGCCCTAACTACATAACAACAGAGGCGCCCGTCATCACACAACACATGAAACTGGGCAGGGGCCCTGCTCCCCAAAGGGTGCCAAGGTGTGGAGGGCCCCTATTAGTGAACGAGAAAGAAGAGGGAGGAATACATATCACTACAGCAAAGCCAAACAGGCAAAGGCAGGCAAGAGGGGTAGCTTAGAATAGGAAAGGGAGGGCGAGAGTGCCGGCCAGGACATACACGGGACATCCTTCTTGTCCAGTAACCACCACCATTGACTAGTGTGGGCAGCTAAAACTCCCCCATGTCGAACCCTAGTGACTACTGGAATGCTCTTCATTGTACTCAACCCTCTGTCTCCTCAAGCTTGTCAGCTAGCATAGCCGCCACAAGATCTGCTGAAGCCGCCGCCTCCGCTATGCATGAGACAACCCCCACCCCCTACTCTCAAAACCCCCTCCTGGCCCCGACCTCCTCCCCAGACATACTGGCACCCTCCCCTAACATTGGTGACTCCCAACTGGTGTTGGCCTACGACTTTACCGCCCAAGCATGCAATGAGTCGAGGCACGTGTCCCGAGCCGGCTCCCCAGCCTCCTCGGTAGGGTCGATCCATGCATCCAACGAGTTTGGTGAGATGGCCCCAGAGATGGCGGTCGACCCCCATACCCCCCCACAACAGGTGGGAGGCACAAGCCTCAGACGGAAACGTTCCTCTGCCGCCATGTCGCTGCTCACCCTGAGAGCAGCCCCCAGCACCTCCAACTATGAACCCCACACCTTGGGGTTCATGTACTCCCTCTTGTGTGCCCTGGAAGACTTTGACAAGGAAATGGCAGACACCTCCACCACCGACACTGACATCAAGGCGGCACAGTTTGTTGGCGACCTCCTCTGGAATGTACAGCAGACTCTAGCCCGCCTAGCAGAGGAAAAGAAGGACCCCCACCACCTCATTCTCCGCAATGCAGAAATGGCCTACAACTTTGTGAAGGGGGGGAAAGTAATTGCCCTCCCAGAACCCTTTGCCCCAGCCCGCCCCAGCAGAACCCCCCGGCCACCACCAGGACCCCCACCACCGCCCCCATGACCCCAGAAATGAAGGCGCTGACTGATGCAGTCAAGTGCCTGACTACTGATGTGGCTTCTATTTCGCGTCAGATGGCTTCCATCAGTTCTAGGCCCACCCCCTGACAACAGCAGCAACAGCAACAGCCACCTGCCACCCCGGCCGCCAACACAGCCGCCCCCACCTCCTATGTGCAGGTAGCCGCAGCCACGGCTCCCCCAACATCCACTAACCCAGCTCCAGTGGCCCTGGTTGCTGGAGCAGTCATCAACCCAGTGCAGAAGAAGAAGAAACGCCAGTGTAAGGTGCCCCCCCCACCCACAATGTATGCCAAGGACCCAACCTTGGTCCTCACACCAACTGTTGGCATATGGGCCGAAAATCAGAAGTCAGCAATGGCCCTGACCAAGACGTCCCATGAGTTCTTCACCTCCCTCCCCACTGCAGACAAGTCCCAGTCCTCTCCTCTTCATATAACATGAAGGGGAACATCATGACCACTTTTGTGGCACGCCTGTCCTCGGCTAACCCGACCATGGAAACGATCATTGATCGTCACTCCACAGCCTATGCTTCCCACATGCACCAGAGTGCATCGCAGAGGGAATTACTATCCCGACTGCCTTCTCCCTAACCCCCTCCAGAGTCCACCCCCAGTCTGCCCTCCACATCTCCATGGTGCCCTGCAAGGACTTTTTGTTTGACCAGAATGGACACACCATCACTGAGAAGGCCCTCATGGCCGAAATCTGCCCATACTCCTTTTGGAGCTTACAGGGGCACTGGCCGACACATCCAACTTGTTGGCTCCAGGCCTCTCAGGAATAGGCTATCACCCCCTGAAATGGGTGGTAGAAGCCTACCCCGATGAGATACTTACGCTTTTCAATGACTGTCTGTGCTTGGGGCACTGTTAAGCTCAACGGTTACGTGGTGATTGACGTTGGGGCTTCCTGATCATCAGGGCTAATGGTTATGGCAACGGGGCTTCCTAGATGTCGTAAGTCGAGGGTGATCGTTGGTGGGGCTTCCTGATCGACGATGTGGACGCGGTATGCTTCTTAGCGGAGTCGGGTTACGACGAAGCGACTAATGGCCAAAGGGCACACAGTAAACTGGTGGTAGCAGATAATGGGCTTGTATGAACAAAGAGCACAAGCTTAGGGCTTGTGCTACTGAAGTTACATGCTTATATGCTACTCTATGTGTTTGCTACTGTAGGGTCGTGTGTAGTGTCGTTTACATGGCTATGGAAGGTCATGGAAACCCAAGGAAGGTCTTGGTAATACATGTTGAGGTATCAGTAAGCAAAGCATGTCATGATGGTGCAATAAGGCATCATCATGGCATCTTATGGTGCAAGGCGAAATAAGGATGAGTAAGGCAGAGAAATGGGGGAGTTGCGCTGACTGATGATGACAAAGGGGAAGTGAGTCAGCGCAATAAAGGAGAAGGTAAAGGAAAATTGTAACAGGCACCACCCTGAGTGCTGGTGGGCAGCAAAGGTTGTAATGCTTAGGAAGCCAAACAAGAAGGACCCCTTCTCGCCATGCTCTTATCGGCCCATCACCCTCAAGGAGACCTTAGGGAAACTCCTTGAAAAGATAATAGCTAACCAGCTCCAGTTCCTCACTAACATGTGGGACTGGTTGCCACCTAATCAATATGGGGGGCGTCAGGGCCATTCGGTCTACAACACTGCCCAACATCTTTTACAGATTGTGGAGCGCGCTCACTCGGAGGGCCTCATATGCTCAGTCCTAGTGGTCGACATCCAGGTGGTCAACATCCAGGGGTTTTTCGACTCAGTGCACCCCCAGCTCCTCCACTGACAACTGTTGGACCTCGGTTGCATGCCTGACATGGCCGACTGGTTCTTGTCCTTCATGACAGACAGGCAGGTTGCTGTCGCCTTCAATGGCACCACCCTCCCTACCGCCCCCAAACCCGACTTCGGCACCCCCCAGGGATTGCCAGTCTCCCCCATCCTGTCAACTATATTCACAGGGGTGGTCCTCCAGTGCTTCCACCAAGCCGGCACCACTGCCCTGGCATATGTTGATGACCATCTACTAATCTGTGTAGGTCCCTCAGTGGCATCCAACTGCCGCGCCCTCGCCCGCACCTACCAACAACTCGACACCCTCTTTGGCACCATCAGTCTCAACATTGAAGCTGCCAAGATGGAGTGCCTCCACTTTCACCCCCCTCGGTGACGCACTGGCTATGATGGCTGGGACACCACCAGCATCCAAGTCGACCCCAACACCCTGATCCGCCCCTCAATCCCACTGCAATGGTTGGGGATATGGTGGGACCTGGGCCTCTCCTTTAAGCCCCATGTCGAGTGCATGCACTCCAAGGGGCTCTCCACCCTCGCCACCCTCCACATCCTGGGCAACACCCAACATGGCATCTCGGCCCTCCTCCTCCACCGCCTATATACCTCCTGCGTCCGCTCTGTCCTGTCATGGGGGGCACCAGTCTGGTATCATGGCCGCCACCAAAAAACCCTGGTAAACCGCCTCCAGGCCGTGCAAAACACGGCTTGCCGCTGGATTTTGGGCATCTTCAAAGGCGCCTCCCCCCATTCCACTAATTTTCTCTGTTCCGTCCCCCCTCTTTCTTTCTACTTCGAATATATAAAGACTACCCATTCCCTGTGCCTATGGCGCACCCCTCACTCTATTGGCCAAAAACTTTTTAAAAATGTAGCTAACAGACCTTTTTCCCTTTCTCTGCAGGTCCAAGCCCCTTGGGTTCAACAAGTCCCTGCATACACACATCCCCCATGGATGGCCCCCTGGCTTTCACCAAAGGCCGAGTCCATTTCACCACCCCCATCACCCCCGTTAGTGCCAACACCCGCAAAAAGTTCATTAACACCGCATGGGACCTAGGCACCACTCCCCATGTCCAAGTATTCATGGACGGCTCTTACATTGATGACAAGTCGGGCTCTGCCATCTGTGCAATGCTGGGCTCCACCTGTCTCCGGCCACGCCGACTGGAGTCCCCCACCTGTGCTACCACCATGGATGCCAAGGAGTTCTCCCTCACCATGGCCCCAGGCTGGGTAGCACACCGCCTCCCAGCGCAACTGCATGTCACATCAGACATCTTCTTTCTGTCCAATTTGCTGACTGCACTCCACCTCTTCTGCACTTGGGCTGCTGCCCCCAGTGCCCACCTCCTCCACATTTGGAAAGCGGGTGTGGAGACTCTGCTGGACTCGTATCCCCAGCTCACCATTCACTTTGTATGGTGTCCTGGCCACTCAGACATCCCCAGAAATGAATGGGCTGACACAGAAGCGAAGCTGGCAACCGAGCTCCCTCCATCCAACCTCAAACCGTCCACCTCCGCACTAAAAGAAGTCACTGTCCACACCCTCATGGACCGATGGACCTTCTCGCTTGCCCGCCCACTAGCATCCACTGCTGACAAATACCTTGTGGTACATGGCATCCCCTCTCACTGACCTAGGAAGCTGCTCATGCACTTGGTCAACCACCCCTGATGTGAGCTGGTGGCAGTCGCTCAAGTCCTCTGTCATGCCGGTCCCTATGGGGGCTACTGGCTGAGTTTTGACTCAGCCTACTGGCATAGACACAGCCTTATTTCGCACTGCCGGTGGCACAACCACCCCCCCTGGCCTGCGCAGTCGACCGCCCACATCCTAGGCGGCTGCAGCACCTTCCACTCATGGATACAATGTGTATGGCCACCATGGGACCCTCTCCCAGTCCACCACTCAGAGTGGGCTGACGAACACCGCCTCCTGGTTTTGCACCATTGGCTTAAGCTGACAGGGCACCTAAACCGCCTCTCTGACCGTGCTGCAGGCGCCATCAGGCTTTCTTTTGCCATGATGGACTTAGACAGCCACCCAACCAATGAGGATATGGACCTGGACCTCCTACAGGACTACATGCACTGTATGCTCAGACCTTGAACCCGGGACTCGGACCCAGCCCTTTTGGAGCTCTCAGGTATGCTCCCTCCCTTTCCCTCTGATTAGCGCCCATCTTTCGAATTCCTATGGATATGTCTCGGCCGGCACTCTCGCCTCCTCATTCTCATTTCTAAGCTTCCTACTTTAACCTGTCCTCATCCACTTGGTTTGTTCATAGTGATATGTATTCCTCCTTCTCGGGTTTTCTCTTTTGTACTAAATAGGGGCTCTTCACACTTTGGCATCCCTAGGGGAGCAGAGCCCCCGCCCAGTTTTGTGCGATGTGCAATGACAGGTGCCTCCGTTTTTATGTAGTTAGGGCCCTCCCTTCGGGGGGCAGCTTGTAATTATGTAATACTGCAGGAATAATAATAAATAAATAAATAAAACCATGACACCATGTCTGGTGGGCATCCCATCTCCAAAAGCTGATGGTGGAGTCGTCTTGGGTGCACCGAGTTGAAGAAGCCCTGAATGTCCACCACAAGGATGGAGCAAATGAGGCCCTTCGCTTGGGTGCCTTCGATGATCTGTAAAAGGTGCTGGGCAGCATCATAGACCGAGTGGCCCTGATGTCCCCCATATTGGTTTGGTGGCAGCCAGTCTCATTGATTAGCGAGGTACTGGAGCCAGTTAGCAATCATTTTTTCGAGTAACTTGCCCAAGGTTTCCTCGAGGGTGATGGGGCGATAGGAGCAGGGGGAGAATGGATCCTTTTTGTTCGGCTTCTGGAGCATTACAACTTTTTCCATCCGCCAGAAGGCTGGGTGGTGGCCCAGTCGCAGGCAGTCATTGAAAAGTGCAAGTACCTTGTCCGGATAGGCATCGACCACCCATTTAAGGGGGCGATACCCAATCCCTGAAGGGCCCAGGGCTGACAAGTTGGAAGTATCGGCCAGTGCGCCTGTAAGCTCAGAGAAGAGTAGCAGCGGTGCAGCTGGGGTAGGGGGAGGCAGGGGGCCAAGGCCCACAGCCGGGAGTGGGGGGGGCAGCAGAAAGAATGTTGATCTGAAAAGCTCACCTTTCTCTTTGTCGGTTTGGGTGAATGTGCCATCCGCACATTTCAGTGAGGGGACTTGGGTTGGTCAGATGCCGAGGTCTCGTTTGGCCCACGACCAGATGTTAGAGGGGTCGGCCTCTGACACCTGTTCCAAGTAGTATGTCCGCTTCACCACACACACCCCTCTCTTGAAGGAGCGCCTTGCCGCAGCTTTTGCTGTGGGTGTTGTGGCACTGTGAATCGAATTCAGTAAGTCATGGCAGTTGGACGACCACCAGGGGACTGCTGTTTTTGATGGAGACTGGATTGTGGTGAAAGGTTGAAGTGCATCTGTCATGGCTTTAAGGATGGCACTGGCTTTGAGATCTAGGGAGTTAGCATCTACAACTGGGAGGGCGAATGTGTCTGAGGGCTGGAAATGCGGCCTCCATCCAGCTGTCCTTGTCCTTGTTGCCGAGTTTTCGGGTTGTTGGTGTAGGCCGGGGCATTGTTGTTGGTATGGACCATCGTAGGATGTGATGGTCAGAGAGTGGTGATTGGGTGTTGGTGAAGGAGTCCATGATGGGCTCTGGGTTGATTGATGGTGGGGCCCATACCATGTTGATTGGGCAACATTGACGCCCTGGGAGGGGCCGGGTTTTTTATTTATTTTTAAATTTATTATTCCTACTGAGCTACATAATACACCTGCAGCCCTGAAGGAGCTGCCTGTAAACTACCTAACTACTGAGGCGCCCGTCATCGCTCATCGAGTGAAACTGGGCGGGGCACATGCCACCCAGGGGAGGCCTAGTGTACTTATGCACCCTATTAGGGATAAATAGAGGGGAAAGAGGGAGGCATACATATCGAGACTACAAAAAGCCAAACCAGGCAAGAAGCATGATCAGGAAAAGAGGAGTCCCTTAGAAGAGGAAAGGAGCAGCTGCCAGTGCCATAGAAGGAACCAATGTGGAATCTGAAGGGCAGTCAAGAGTCAGAGGGAAATGGTGGGAGTGTACCTGAGAGCTCCAAAAGAGCCGGGTCCACATCCTGAGTCCTGGATCCAAGCAACCTGCACATGTAGCCCCAGAGGGTGTCCAAGTCCAGGTTGTTATCCACAATTAAGGGTGCCCTTGCAGGACCCATCACTATGCATACACCTTCCTCATGACATCACTGCCCCCAGGACAAAGGCCTTACACATGACACGCTGTCCTCTATGGCACACTGGGTTGGGTAAGGTGTGCCGCGCCAGGAGAACACCCCAAGTGAAGGTCGTGGCACCATAGGCACTACTCCACCCATTGGGATGCCCCCCCTACCCTACACATTCCCTCTCTTGCCCTGCTTTCCACTGTAGAGCGCTGCTGGATCATGGGAATTAACTTAAGCCCAAGATGGGAATTACCCCCACCTGAACCCACAGAGGATTTAGTCCTCTCAAGCCGAATGAAGGGAACTACCCCCACCGCTACGGCCTGCTCAGAGGTCAGGTTACCCCAACATGAGTCTCCCATTCCCATGCACACGCTTCAGAGCCCAGGGTAAACCCCGGGGAATACTCAGGACTGAGTCCCGCTTCCGGATCCGCAGTGTACACGAGTCTCTGCGTTGCCAGAGGCTTGGACCCCAGCCTATCTCTTTCGAGGCTGCCAGGGAGTCCACTTGACTAACCACCCCCAGTGGAGCACTGACCACCTCCTGTCGTTCCCAGTGAAGGGTTCGTGAGTAGGGACCTGCCATCTCCCCTGAGGGCCCATGGTGGCCTGTTGCTCTCGCATCGGCTGGTTATCACTGATGATGCCACATGTTATGAGACCCCTATGTCCTTATAGCATCCAATGCCATCATCAGACACCCTCTCGGGATTTGGGGATGGCAGTTCTTTGATTAGTCTATGCCAAGGACTATGCAGCCCCAGATCCAAGTTTCCTGACTGAAGCCGACTGCTGGCTGGGCAGGGGGTCCCCCCCCCCCTGTAGGGACGTTAACGTCATGTCCCCCCGACTGGCAGGCATACGCACCCTTGCGCCGCCGAGAGGCGGACCAGCAAGCACACTGCCTCAAGAAGGTCAGTGCAGATGTGAAGAAGGATCATCCTCACCGAGTCACCCCCCCCAATGCAACATTTTCGATGGGTTGCATACCCTCTGGCAAGCGGTTAAGCCCCTTTCGTGCCATCCAACGATGCCGTTACAGCGCCTCGGCGACCAGCAAGCAGCGCTCCTTTATAAAAGGTGCGCAGTTGGATACCTTCTCTCATGATGCCCCAGTAGTATACCAGAGCAGAGCATGGGTTGCTGCAACTGACCAGAGACAACCCCAGAGTGAAGGTGAGATGGTGGTGGTAAGAGGACAAGAAGGATGGGGGAGGGGGTGGTTGCCTGACTTTCTTCACCTTCTTCGCTGGGGCCATCTGGGCTGCCAGGGGCTGGGGGAGGTTAGCTGCAATCGCCGCTAACTGTGCATACATCATTGGTGCTCCTGCTGGCACGACTTTCACCACAGCCTCAAGCTGAGCCAAGGTAATGGTTGTAGCAACAGGTGCCATGCTGGTGGGAGTGGGGGTGGTTCCTCCCACACTTGTGGGAGTCTGCTGAGTGGCCTGTTGGGGCCTCGGGGCAGGGCGAGACGCCAAGGAGGAGACCTGGTGGGTGAGGTTCCCCACATCAACTGAGAGGCATTTGACAATGTCCGCCAGAGCTGTGATCTGTGAATCCGGGGGGGTGGGTTGGGCTTGGGCCTGCAGTCTTGCTCTTGGGGTGAATGAGAATGGGGTTCTGAGGGCTGAGGAGAAGGGGGCCCCGAGCGAAATTCGGGCCCCCATCGTGTTCTGGATGTACACCTGTTCCGCAGTGTGGGTGGCGATGTGGTCCGGATCATCCTGTTCTTGTGTCCGGTATGCTGTCAACAGCATTTCGTGGCTGAGGGCTGTTAAATTCCCCAGGAACGCTGCTGTTGCTTGTACTACTGCAGTGGAGTTGGCAGCCTTTTCGATGTTGGCCCGAAGTGTTTGAAGTGCCCTTTCGATGCTGGGCACGAAGTCCATCAGAGCTCAAACGAACTCCGAGGTGACTGGCCGGTTTCAAGGGGTCTCAGGGGAGAGGACATCGGCATTGCGCTTGCCTGTTGACAGTGGGGGTGTACGTGAGTCGTCTCGCATCTGGTCGTCTCCCTCTGGCCCTGATACACTCTGGGCCTGGGGGGCATTGGGGTTGGGCTGGGCATCCCATTGCGGCCACTGTGAGAGGTCGCCAAGGGGGGCAAAGCGGTTGGGGGAGGGGCGGTGCACCAGTGGGGACAGCAAGCAGCTCCAGGGGGCGGGGGGCGACTGACAGGCTTGATGGGTGGCGCCAGATGTGGTGGAACTGGCTGTTGATAGGCCTGTGGTACGTAGTGGATGACCACCAAAATGATCTGCCATGGGGGAGTTTGAGCTGCCTGTGCTAGAGAGATGGTGGTGGTAAGAGGTCAAGAAGGGATGGACTTGAGTCTGCTGTTTAGGCCTCATGCTAAAAGAAAACAGGGCTCTGAAGGCGGAGGAGAATGGTGCGCCAAGGGAGATTTGCGCCCCCATCATGTTCTGAGCATACACCTGTTCTGCCAAGTGGGGTTTTTATTATTATTATTATTATTATTATTATTCCTGCAGTACTACATAATTACAAGCTGGCCCCCCAAAGGGGGGACCCTAACTACATAACAATGGAGGCACCTGTCATCATGCATCACACAAAACTGGGTGGGGGCTCTGCTCCCTGAAGGGTGCCGAAGTGTGAAGAGCCCCTATTTAGTATGAAGGACGCTAGAAGGAGGAATACATATTGCTACAAACAAACCAAATGGATAAGGGCAGGTTAAAGTAAGAAGCTTAGAAGTGGAAAGGGAGGGCAAGAGCACCGGCTGAGACATATCCGTAGGAATCTGAAAGACAGGCACTAATCAGAAGGAAAGGGAGGGAGTGTACCTGAGAGCTCCAAAAGGGCTGGGTCCGAGTCCTGGGTTTGAGGTCCGAGCATATGACACATGTAGTCCTGTAGGAGGTCCAGGTCCATATCCTTGTCGGTTGGGTGGCCATCTAAGTCCATTGCAGCAAAAGAAAGCCTGATGGTGCCTGCAGCGCCTGACTAAAGGACGCCCTTGCGGGGCCCAACATACATGTGCACCTTCCTTGGGATATGGGGCCCGACAAACCCCTCCCACTGTCCTTCACACCACACAGGCCTAAAGGTGAGATTAGAGCTACTGTTACAATTTTCCTTTACTTTCCCCTTCCTGTGCTGACTCACTTCCTCTTCGTCATCATCAGTCAGCGCAACTCCCCCATTTCTCTGCCTTACCCACCCTTATTCGCCTTGTGCCATAAGACACCATGATGACGCCTTAGTGCACCATCATGACGTGCTTTGCTTACTGATCACCATACTTGTATTACCAAGGCCTTCCTTGAGTTTCCATGACCTCCTATAGTCTGGTAAACACACCTAACCAAGTCGCTACAGTAACAAACACATAGAGTAGCATATAAGCATGTAACTTCAGTAGCACAAGCCCTAAGCTTGTGCTCTTTGTTCATACAAGCCCATTATCTGCTACCACCAGTTTACTGTGTGCCACTGAGCCACTAATCGCTTCATCATAACCCGACTCCGCTAAGAAGCATACTGTGTCCACATCGTCGATCAGGAAGCCCCGCCGACGATCATCTTCGATTTACGACATCTAGGAAGCCCTGTTGTCATCACCATCAGTCTTGACAATCAGGAAGCCCCGACGTCGATCATCACATAACCGTTGAGCTTAACAGCAGCTAAAACTCCCCCATGTTGAACCCTAGTGATTACAGGAACGCTCTCCGTCATACTTGACAGCCCCTCCCACCCCCACATCGGCCAGTGCCAATGCCGATAGGGCTGCCAGGGCCACCGCCAACTGGGCAGCCGCTGGTCCCAATGCGGCCACCCTTGTTCAAGGAACGGCCGCCCCCACCACCCCCAACCCTCAACCCATCACCGGCTTCCCGCCACTTACCTCCTCCCTGGATGTACTGGCACCCTCCCCCAACATTGGCGACTCCCAACTGGTGTCGGCCTATGACTTTACTGCCCAAGCGTGCAATGAGTCGAGGCACACATCCCAAGCAGGCTCTCCAGCCTCCTCGGTAGGGTCGATCCATGGATCCAACGAGTTCGGCGAGATGGCCCCAGAGATGGTGGTCGACCCCCATACCCCTCCGCAACAGGTGGGAGGTGCAAGCCTTGGACGGAAATGTTCCTCTGCTGCCATGTCACTGCTCACCCTGAGAGCGGCCCCCAGTACCTCGAACTATGAACCTCACACCTCAGGGTTCATGTACTCCCTTTCATGTGCCCTGGAAGACTTCGATAAGGAAACAGCGGACACCTCCACCACTGACACCGACATCAAGGCAGCTCAGTTTGTTGGCGACCTCCTATGGAACATACAGCAGACCCTTGCCTGCCTAGTGGAGGAAAAGAAGGACCCCCACCACCTCATACTCCACAATGCAGAGATGGCCTACAACTTCACAAAGAGGGGGAAAGTAATCGCCCTCCCAGAACCCTTTGCCCCAGCTCACCCCCAGCAGAACCCCCCGGCCACCGCCAGGACCCCTGCCACCGCCCCCATGACCCCGGAAATGAAGGCGCTGACTGATGCAGTCAAACACCTGACTACTGACGTGGCTTCTATTTCATGTCAGATGGCTTCTATCAGCTCTAGGCCCACCCCTCGACAACAGCAGAAACAACAACAGCAAACCACCACCCAGGCCGCCATCATGACAGCCCCCACCTCCTATGCCCAAGTGGCTGCAGCAGCGGCCCCCCCAACAACCGCCAACCCAGCCCCAGTGGCCCCAGCTGCCAGAGTGGTCATCAACCCAGCACAGAAGAAGAAGAAGCACCAGCATAAGGTGCCCCCCCCCGCCCACTATGTATGCCAAGGACCCAACCTTGGTCCTCACCCCTACCATCGGCATTCGTGCCGAAAACCAGAAATCCGCAATGGCCCTCACTAAAGTGTCACATGAGTTTTTCACCTCCCTCCCCACCACAGACCAAGTCCTGGTCCTGTCCTCTTCATTTAATGTGAAGGGGAACATTGTGACCACATTTGCGGTGCGCCCCTCCTCGGCTAACCCGACCACGGAGACGATCATTGATCGTCACTCCGCAGTGTATGCCTCCCACATGCACACAGAGTGCATCGCAGTGGGAATTACTATCCTGACTGCCTTTTCCCTAACCCCCTCCAGAGTCTGCACTAGGTCTGCACTCCGCATCTCCATGGTGCCCTGCAAGGACTTCCTGTTCGGCCAGAACGGACACACCATCACCAAGAAGGCCCTTTTGGCCGAAGTCTGGCACAACCCGGCACTCCTCAACCTCGACTTCGTAGTCACCCCCCACTTCACCGCCACTGAAGACCACCTGCCAACTCTTGACAGGTGCCCTGTGGCCTTCTCCTTTGTTGACCCCAACAGTTCCATCTGCGAGTGCCTCCTCAAGAGGCCATGTGTCTGGATGTTCAGCTCTGCCCTCCAACTCTCAGTCCCACCCATTCACCCCACCCTCACTCAATGTGAGCACTGCCAGGGCCTCAGACATGGGACCAAGGGTTGCTGCACCCAACCTTGCTGCACTGACTGCATGGGTGCCCATTTGACCCATAATCACCACAAATTGTGTGCCCACTGCGCCACTGATGCAGTGCCTGAAGGCAACACATGTCCCCACCCCCGCCAATGCATCAACTGCACAGGCGGCCATCCCACCACCCTGCCGGCTTGCCCCAAGAAAAGGCGCTACCGCCAAATTCTAGAGGCCTTCAACGCCAACCCCACCAATGAACAGATGGAGGAAGTATGATAGAGACACTCTCTATCCTGCAGTGGAACACCGCCCACTCACTTGCAGCGATACAGTCCCTAATTCCAGTCCTTACTACTGATCCCTCCCCCCCGCACCTAATTCTTATCCAGGAACTGCCCTGGTACCAAATAGGGCTGCAACCCTCGCTTACCGACTCGGCCAGCACCCCGGTCTCCAACGTCCCCACCATCCCAGGATACATACCTGTTCTACCCCCCAAGGTCTGCCCTTGGGTAGTCATGTACATATCCTGGGCTCTCCCCCCTACTTCATGGTCAATCCTCGGAGCCGTGTCCCATGGCACCAACATATTGATGGTGGAGGTCCGATCCCAACTCACCCTCCAGGTGTGCAACTACTATGGCATGCACCCTCCAGATTGAGAGAATGCTTCCCCCAGTACCCAGGTGAGTCCTTTTTATTCTCACTCCCCTTGGTGCTAGCCACCACTCTACTCATGGTGGGTGACTTCAACCATCGCCACCACACATGGTCTGAATTCCCCATCCCACGATGAGATGATTTGGGGGCGCAACCCCTTGATGACTTTTTCCATGGGCATGGCCTGGCACCTGCCCACCTTCCTGACTCTGACTCACAGCCTGATGGCAATCGTCATTGGTGCCCCATTGACATGATCTGGGCCCCACCTGTGGTCAACCCCAACTCTATTCTAGATTCAGCTACCTCCAACCCTTCCCCACTGTCCGACCATGCCATCCTGTGGTGGTCACTGCCATTTCGACCCCCCCCTCTGGTCTTAAAAACCCGCCAGTTACTCCCAGCCAACAAGGAGGAATGGACCAACATCGCCTTCCCTCTCCTCGAAGCAGCCTTCCGACTCCCAGGGCTCGACACCCACACCCTGGACATCAAAGCTAAAGTGGTTATCGACTCTATGACTGCCGCCCTTCAGCCATTCACCCGCCTCTCCAAGCCGTTGAAAATGGAAGTCCCATGGTGGTCATCCCACTGCAAGACCCTCCTAACAGCAATCTCGATGGCCACCACCCCCCTCCAGCAATCATCAGCTCAATGTGCCTTCAAAAGGGGCATTAGGACGGCCAAACAGCAGTTCTACACCAACCAGGCATCAGAAGCGGACACCTCCAACATCTGGAACTGGGCCAAGCGCAGCCTCGGCAACCAACCCACCCCTATCCCCTCGCTCAAAAGGTGAGATGGCTTCTTCACCCAGATGGATGACGAGAAAGGTGAGCTCTTTCATGAAACCTTCTTCATGCCCCCCCACCCCAGGCAGCGGCCAACACCCCGCCGCCACCACCCCAACCAGCTACCCTACCCATACTCCTATCGGAGCTTACGGGGGCACCGTCTGACACCTCCAACTTGTCGGCTCCAGGCCTCTTGGGAATAGGCTATCGCCCCCTCAAATGGGTGGTGGATGCCTACCCTGGTGAGATTCTTTCACTTTTCAATGACTGTCTGTGCTTGGGGCACCACCCTGAGTGCTGGCGGGTGGCAAAGGTGGTGATGCTCCGGAAGCCCAACAAGAAGGACCCTTTTTCGCCATGCTCTTACCGGCCCATCACCCTCGAGGAGACCTTAGGGAAACTCCTCGAAAAGATAATAGCTAACCAGCTCCAGTTCCTCACAAACACGTGGGACTGGCTGCCACCAAACCAATACAGGGGGCATCAAGGCCATTCGGTCTACGACACTGCCCAACACCTCCTACAGATTGTGGAACACGCCCACTCGGAGGGCCTTGCTTGTTCGGTCCTAGCGGTCGACATTCAGGGCTTCTTTGATTCGGTGCACCCCCAACTCCTCCACCGACAATTGCTGGACCTCAGTTGCACCCCAAATATGGCCAACTGGTGCTTGTCCTTCATGATGGACCGGCAGGTTGCTGTTGCCTTTGATGGCACCACCCTCCCTACCGCCCCGAAACCCGACCTCGGCACCCCCCAAGGGTCACCCATCTCCCCCATCCTGTCGACAATATTTGCAGGCATGGTCCTCCGGTGCTTTCACCAAGCCGGCACTACTGCCCTTGCATACATTGATGATCATTTATTAATTTGTGTAGGTCCCTCCATGGCATCCAACTGCCATGCACTTGCCCACACCTACCACCAACTTGACACCCTCTTTGGCACCATCAGTCTCAACATTGGGGCCACCGAGATGGAGTGCCTCCACTTTCACCCCCCTTGGTGATGCACTGGCTACGATGGCTGGGACACTGCCAGTGTCCAGGTCGACCCCAACACCCTGATCCCCCCCTCAATCCCACTGTGATGGTTGGGGATATGGTGGGACCCGGGCCTCTCCTTCAAGCCCCATGTTGAGCACATGCACTCCAAGGGACTCTCCACCCTTGCCACCCTCCACATTCTGGGCAACACCCAACGTGGCATTTTGGCCCTCCTCCTCCGCCGCCTGTACACCTCCTGTGTCCACTCCATCCTGTCATGGGGGGTGCCAGTTTGGTACCATGGCCGCTGCCAAAAAACTCTGGTAAACCACCTCCAGGCCATGCAAAACACGGCCTGCCATTGGATTTTGGGCATCTTCAAAGGTGCCTACCCCCATTCAACTAATTTCCTTTGCTCCATTCC
Source organism: Coniferiporia sulphurascens (assembly GCA_002794785.1). Classification (NCBI taxonomy): domain Eukaryota; kingdom Fungi; phylum Basidiomycota; class Agaricomycetes; order Hymenochaetales; family Hymenochaetaceae; genus Coniferiporia; species Coniferiporia sulphurascens. Next base: position 151,093 of record NBBA01000026.1, read on the forward strand.
CCCTCTCTCTTTCTATTTCAAATATATAAAGACCACCCATTCTCTGTGCCTCTGGTGCACCCCTCACACCATTGGCCAAAAACTTTTTAAAAACATAGCTAACAGACCTTTTTCCCTTTCTTTGCAGGTCTGAGCCCCCTGGGTTCAGCAAGTCCCTGCATACATGCATCCCCCATGGACGGACCCCCTGGCCTTCACCAACAGCCGAGTCCACTTCACCACCCCCATCACCCCGGTCAGCGCCGACACCAGCAAGCAATTTGTGAGTGCCACACAGGACTTAGGATCCACCCCCCATATCCAGGTCTTCACTGATGGCTCCTGCATCAACAATAAGTCGGGTTCAGCCATCTGCGCTATGCTTGGCTCCACCCGACTCCGGTCCTGCTGGCTGGAGTCCCCCACCTGCACTACTGCCATGGATGCCGAGGAGTTCTCCCTTGCCACGGCCCCTGGCTGGGTAGCATGCCGCCTCCCAGTGCAACTGCGTGTCGCATTGGACATCTTTTTCCTCTCCAATTCACTGACAGCATTACACCTTTTCCACACTTGGGCTGCCGCTCCTGGCGCCCACCTCCTTCACATCTGGAAGGCAGGTGTGGAGACTCTGCTGGACTCGTACCCCCAGCTCACCATTCACTTCGTATGGTGCCCCAGACACTCGGACATCCCCAGTAATGAATGGGCTGACATGGAAGCAAAACTGGCAACTGAGCTCCCCCCATCCATCTTAAAGCCCTCCACCTCCACACTAAAAGAAGTCGCTGTCTGCACTCTCATGGACTGGTGGACCTTCTTGCTCACCCACCCCCTAGCCTCAACCACCAACAAATACTTGGCGGTACATGGCCTCCCCTCCTGACAACCCAGGAAGCTGCTTATGCACTCAGTTGACCACCCCTGAAGTGAACTATCTGCAGTCGCTCAAGTCCTCTGCTGTGCCAGTCCCTATGGGGGTTACTGGCTGAGTTTTGACTCATCCTACCAGTGCCAACATGGCCTGATCTCGCACTGCAGGTGGCACAACCACCCCCCCTGGCCCACACAGTTGACCACCCACATCCTTGGTGGCTGCAGCACCTTCCATTTGTGGATACAATGTGTATGGCCACCTTGGGACCCTCCCCCAGTCCACCATTCAGAGTGGGCTGATGAAAACCGCCTCCCAGTTTTGTGCTGCTGGCTTAGGCTGATGGGGCACTTAAACCACCTCTCCAACAGAACCATGGGTGCTATCCGGCTAGCCTTTGCTGCAATGGACCTAGATGGACACCCAACCGACAAGGATATGGACCTGGACCTCCTATGGGATTACATGCATCGTATGCTCAGACCTTGAACCCAGGACTTGGACCCAGCCCTTTTGGAGCTATCAGGTATGACTCCTCCTTTTCCTTCCGATTAGAGCCTGCCTTTCGAATTCCTATGAATATGTCCTGGCCGGCGCTCTCACCATCCCATTCTCACTTCTAAGCTTCTTACTTTGCCTGCCATTGCCCACTTGGTTTGTTCGTAGTGATATGTATCCCTCCTTCTATGGTCTTTCTAACTCAATAGGGGCTCTTCACACTTCGGCACCCCTTGGGAAGCAGAGCCCCTGCCCAGTTTTGTGCGATGCACAATGACGGGTGCCTCCGTTGTTATGTAGTTAGGGCAGCTTGTAATTATGTAATACTGCAGGAATAATATTTAAAAATAAATAAAAAAAGAGACCCTTTTGGGAATTTGGGGAGCAGTTTTTTGTATGACATGCCGGTCATCACAGCCTCAATGCAAGCACATCAATCCCAGAGAATTAGACCCGACTTTTGCCGAACCCGGGGTTTCCCAGCTCTCACCGACCACTGGTGGGCAGAGGGTTTCCCCAATCCCATGGGAACGTTATTGTCGTGTCCCCCCCTGACTGGCGCACTTTGCACCTTGCCCTGCTGACTGGGCCCGAGGGCATGACCAGCAGACCAGTCGAGGCACTACACCCCGAGAGGGCGCAGCAGATGTGAAAGAGAATCATCCTCACCAAGTCATCCCCCCAATGCAACGTTAATGATGGGTTGCATACCCTCTGGTGAGCCCAAGAGCCCCTTTCATGTCTTCACAACTGCCATTACAGCGACTGGACGACCAGTGAGCACGCACTCCAGAGGACTGGTGTGCAGTCGGTAGCCTTCTCTCATATCGACCCAGTAGTATACCAGACCAGAGTACGGATTGCTGCAACGAACCCCCAGATGACCCCTAGTGAAAACCAGAGATGGTGGTGGTAAGAGGACAAGAAGGATGATTCAAAAGGCAGGCGCTAATTGAGAGAAAAGGGAGGAAGCATACCTGAGAGCTCCAAAAGGGCTGGGTCCAAGTCCTGGGTTCTGGGTCCAAGCATATGATGCATGTAATCCCTTAGGAGGTCTAAGTCCATATCCTCATTGGTTGGGTGGCCATCTAGGTCCATCATGGCGAAGGATAGCCGGATGGCGCCTGTGGTGCAGTCGGAGAGGCAGTTGAGGTGCCCTGTTAGTTTAAGCCAACGGTGCAGAACCGGGAGGCAGTTTTCATCAGCCCCTCTGAGTGATGGACTGGGAGAGGGTCCTGAGGTGGCCACACATGTCGTATCCAAGGGTGGAAGGTGCTGCAGCCGCCTAAGGTGTGGGTGGTCGACTGCACAGGCCATGGGGGATGGTTGTGCCACCTGCAATTTGAGATCAGGCTGTGTCTGCGCCGGTGGGCTGAGTTGAAACTCAGCCAGTAGCCCCTGTAGGGACCGGCACAACAGAGGACTTGAGCAACTGTGGATAGCTCGCTCTGAGGGTGGTCGACCAAATGCATGAGTAGCTTTTGAGGTCAATGGGACAGGAGGCCATGTACTGCCAGGTACTTGTCAGCAGTTGAGGCGAGAGGGTGGGTGATCGAGAGCATCCACTGGTCCATGAGGGTGCAGATGGTGACCTCTTTTAGTGTGGAGGTGGAGGGCTTTAGGTCAGATGGGGGGAGCTCCATTGCCAGTTTCGCTTCCGTGTCAGCCCATTCATTACTGGGGATGTCTGAGTGGCCAGGGCACCATACGAAATGAACAGTGAGCTGGGGGTATGAGTCCGGCAGAGTCTCCACACCTGCTTTCCAGATGTGAAGGAGGTGGGTGCCAGGGGCAGCAGCCCATGTACAGAAAAGGTGGAGAGTGGTCAGCGAATTGGACAGGAAGAAAATGTCCGATGCAACATGCAGTTGCACCAGGAGGTGGCGTGCTACCCAGCCTGGGGCCATAGTGAGGGAGAACTCCTTGGCATCTGTGGTGGTAGTGCAGGTAGGGGACTCCAGTCGATGTGACCGGAGGCGGGTGGAGCCCAGCATTGCACAGATGGCAGAGCCCGACTTATTGTCAATGTGAGAGCCATCCATAAATACCTGGAGGTGAGGGGTGGAGCCGAGGGCCCATGCAGCACACACAAATTGCTTGCGAGTGTCGGCGCTGACCGGGGTGATGGAGGTGGTGAAGTGGACTCGGCCATTGGTGAAGGCCAGGGGGTCCATCCATGGGGGATGTGTGTATGCAGGGACTTGTTGAACCTGGGGGGCTCGGACTTGCAGAGAAAGGGAGAAAGGTCTGTTAGCTATGTTTTAAAAAAAATTTCGGCCAATAGAGTGAGGGGTGCGCCAGAGGTGCAGAGAATGGGTGGTCTTTATATACTCGAAGTAAAAAGAAAGAGGAGGAATGGAGCAAAGAAAATTTGTGGAATGGGGGGAGGTGCCTTTGAAGATGCCCAATATCCAGCGGCAGGCCGTGTTTTGCACAGCCTGGAGGCGGTTTACCAGGGTTTTTTGGCAGCGGCCATGGTACCAGACTGGCACCCCCCATGACAGGACAGAGCGGATGCAGGAGGTGTACAGGTGGCAGAGGAGGAGGGCCAAGATGCAATGTTGGGTGTTGCCCAGAATGTGGAGGGCGGCAAGGGTAGAGAGCCCCTTGGAGCACATGCACTCGACATGGGGCTTAAAGGAGAGGCCCGGGTCCCACCAAATCCCCAACCATCACAGTAGGATTGAGGGGTGGATCAGGGTGTTGGGGTCAACCTGGACCCCGGTGGTGTCCCAGCCACTGTAGCCTGTGCATTGCTGAGGGGGGTGAAAGTGGAGGCACTCTGTCTTGGCACTCTGGTCTGGTACCATGGCCGCAGCCAAAAAACTCTGGTAAACCACCTCCAGGCCATGCAAAACACGGCCTGCTGCTGGATTCTGGGCATCTTCAAAGGTGCCCCCCCCATTCCACCAATTTCCTTTGCTCTGTTCCCCCTCTCTCTTTCTATTTCGAATATATAAAGACTACCCATTCTCTGTGTCTCTGGCGCACCCCTCACTCTATTGGCCAAAAACTTTTTAAAAATGTAGCTAATGGACCTTTCTCCCTTTCTCTGCAGGTCCGAGCCCCCCGGGTTCAACAAGTCCCTGCATACACACATCCCCCATGGACGGATCCCCTAGCCTTCACAAAAGGCCAAGTCCGCTTCACCACACCCACCACACCAGTTAGCGCCGACACTTGCAAGCAATTTGTGTGTGCCACATGGGCCCTTGGCTCCACCCCCCACATCCAGGTATTCATGGATGGCTCCCACATTGACAACAAGTTGGGCTCTGCCATCTGCGCAATGCTAGGCCCCACCCACCTCCGGTCCCGCCGGCTGGAGTCCCCCACCTGCGCCACCACCACGGATGCCAAAGAGTTCTCCCTTGCAACGGCCCCCGGCTGGGTAGTGCACCGCCTCCCAGCACAACTGTGTGTCGCATCAGATATCTTCTTTCTATCTGATTCACTGACTGCACTCCACCTCTTCCGCACATGGGCCACCACCCCTGGCGCCCACCTCCTCCACATTTGGAAAGCAGGTGTGGAGACTCTGCCAGACTCATACCCACAGCTCACTGTTCGTTTCGTATGGTGCCCCGGCCACTCAGACATCCCCGGTAATGAATGGGCTGACACAGAAGCGAAGCTGGCAACCAAGCTCCCTCCATCCGACCTCAAACCGTCCACCTCTGTGCTAAAAGAAGTTGCCATCCACACCCTCATGGACTAATGGACCTTCTTGCTCACCCACCCACTAGCATCCACCATGGACAAATACCTTGTGGTACATGGCATCCCCTCTCGCCAACCTAGGAAGCTGCTCATGCACTCAGTCAACCACCCCTGACACAAGCTGGTGGCAGTTGCTCAAGTCCTCTGTTGTGCCAGTCCCTATGGGGGCTACTGGCTGAGTTTTGACTCAGCCTACCGGCACAGGCATGGCCTGATCTCACACTGCCGGTGGCACAACCACCCCCCCTGGCCTGCACAGTTGACTGCCCACATCCTTGGCAGCTGTAGCACCTTCCACTCATGGATACAACATGTATGGCCACCACAGGACCCTCTCCCAGTCCACCACTCAGAGTGGGCTGACGAACACCGCCTCCTGGTTTTGCACCATTGGCTTAAGCTGACAGGGCACCTAAACCGCCTCTCTGACTGTGCTGCAGGTGCCATCAGGCTTTCTTTTGCCACGATGGACTTAGACGGCCACCCAACCAACAAGGATATGGACCTGGACCTCCTATGGGACTACATGCATCATATGCTTGGACCTCGAACCCAGGACTTGGACCCAGCCCTTTTGGAGCTCTCAGGTACACTCCCTCCCTTTCCTTCTGATTAGTGCCCATCTTTCAGATTCCTATGGATACATCTTGGCCAGCGCTCTCGCCCTCCCTTTCCACTTCTAAGCTTCTTACTTTAACCTGCCCTTATCCACTTGGTTTGTTCGTAGTGATATGTATTCCTCCTTCTTGCATTCTTCTTACTAAATAGGGGCTCTTCACACTTTGGCGCCCTTTGGGGAGCAGAGCCACCGCCCAGTTTCATGTGATGCGCAATGATGGGCACCTCCATTGTTATGTAGTTAGGGCAGCTTGTAATTATGTAATACTGCAGGAATAATAATAATAATAATAATAATAATAATAATAATAATAATAATAATAATAATAATAAAAACTCCATCTTGGTGGCTTCGATGTTGAGACCAATGGTGCCAAAGAGGGTGTCGAGTTGGTGGTAGGTGCAGGCAAGGGCGTGGCAGTTGGATGCCACTGAAGGACCTACACAAATTAGTAAGTGGTCATTGACATATGCTAAGGCGGTGGTGCCGGCTTGGTGAAAGCACTGGAGGACCATTGCCTGCAAATATCATTGACAAGATGGGGGAGACTGGCGATCCTTGAGGGGTGCTGAAGTTGGGTTTCGGGGCAGTAGGGAGGGTGGTGCCATCGAAAGTGATGGCGACCTGCCGGTCCGTCATGAAGGACAAACACCAGTTGGCCATGTCAGGCATGCAACTGAGGTCCAGCAGTTGTCGGTGGAGGAGTTGGGGATGCACCGAGTCGAAGAAGCCCTGAATGTCGACCGCTAGGACCGAACAGACGAGGCCCTCTGAGTGGGCACACTCCACTGTTACAATTTTCCTTTACTTTTACTACACTGCGCTGACTCACTTCCTCTTCGTCATCATCAGTCAGCGCAACTCCCCCATTTCTCTACCTTACTCATCCCTATTTTGCCTTGTGCCATAAGACACCATGATGACACCTTATTGCACCATCATGACGTGCTTTGCTTACTGATCAGCGTACTTGTATTACCAAGGCTTTCCTTGAGTTTCCATGACCTTCCATAGTCTGGCAAACATACCTAACCAAGTTGCTACAGTAGCAAACGCATAGAGTAGCATATAAGCATGTAACTTCAGTAGCACAAGCCTTAAGCTTGTGCTCTTTGTTCATACAAGCCCATTATCTGCTACCACCAGTCCACCATGCGCCGTTGTGCCATCAGTCGCTTCGTCATAACCCGACTCGCTATAAGAAGCCTACCGCGTCCACATTGTCGATCAGGAAGCCCTGACGATGATCCCCCTCGACCTACGACATCTAGGAAGCCTCATTGCCGTAACTACTAGTCCCGACGATCAGGAAGCCCTGACGTCGATCACTGCGTAACCGTTGAGCTTAACATCCACAATCTGTAAGAGGTGTTGGGCAGCGTTGTAGACCGAATGGCCTTGACGCCCCCCATATTGGTTCGATGACAGCCAGTCCTGCATGTTAGTGAGGAACTGGAGCCAGTTAGCTATTATCTTTTCAAGGAGTTTCCCTAGGGTCTCCTCAAGGGTGATGGGCTGGTAAGAGTGCAGCGAAAAAGGGTCCTTCTTGTTGGGCTTCCAAAGCATCACCACCTTTGCAGCCTGCCAGCACTCAGGGTGATGCCCCAAGTGCAGACAGTCATTGAAAAGTTCCCACCATTTTAAAAAAAAAATTATTCCTGCAGTATTACATAATTACAAGCTGCCCCCATGAAGGGGGGGCCCTAACTACATAACAACAGAGGCACCCATCATCGCACAACACATGAAACTGGGCAGGGGCCCTGCTCCCCGAAGGGTGCCAAGGTGTGGAGGGCCCCTATTAGTAAATGGACAAGAAGAAAGAGGGAGGAGTACATATCACTATGACTATACCAAGTGGATGAGGGCAGGCAAAGGGGGTAGTTTAGAATAGGGAAGGGAGGGTGAGAGCGCTGGCCAGGACATGCAGGTGGGAGTCCGAAGGGCAGGCACTAGTCGGAGGAAAATGTAGGAAGTGCACCTGAAAGCTCCAAGAGAGCTGGGTCCGGGTCCTGGGAACAGGATCCAAGCATACGACTCATGTAATCCCATAGGAGGTCCAAGTCCATATCTTTGTCAGTTGGGTGTCCGTCCAGTTCCATCACAGCAAAGGCCAAGCAGATGGCTGCTGAGGAGTGGTCAGATAGGCAGTTCAGGTGCCCTGTCAGTTTGAGCCAGCGGCAGAGAACCCGGAGATGGTTTTCATCGGCCCACTCAGTGTGGTGGGTTGGAAGTGGGAGGTGGGGAGGCCAGACCTTGCAGATCCATGGTCAGAAAGTGCGACATCTGCCCAGTACATGAGTGGTTGACTGGGCCAGCCAGGGGGGGTGGTTGTGCCACCTGCAGTGCGAGATCAGGCTGTGCCTGCATGGTAGGCTGAGTCAAAGCTCAGCCAGTAGCCCCCATAGGGACCGGCATGACATAGGACCTGGGCGACTGTGGAGAGCTCCCGGCGAGGGTGGTCGACCGACTGCATGATGAGCCTTTGGGGATGGTGGGAGGGGATACCATTGACAGCAAGGTATTTATTGGCTGTTGAGGCAAGGGGTCAGGTGAGTGAGAGGGACCAGTGCTCCATGAGAGTGTTAACAGTGGCCTCTTTCAGTGCTGAGGTGGAGGGTGCAAGGGATGACGGGGGTAGGTTCATTGCGAACTTCGCCTCACAGTCCACCCATTCATTCCCTGGGATGTCGGAGTGACCTGGGCACCATACAAAATGAACAGAGAGATCCAGGTATGAGTCCAAGAGAGTCTGGACCTCAGCCTTCCATTGATGGAGGAGATGGGTGCCTGGTACTGGCACCCATGTGCGGATAAGGTGGAGAGCCATCAGTGAATCAGACAGAAAGAAGATGTCAGATGTGACAGGCAGGAGCTCCTGTAGGTGGTGTGCGGCCCAACTCGGTGTGGAGGTGAGGGAGAAGATTTCCGCATCCATGGCTGTGGCGCAGGTGGGGGAGGTGAGCCAGCAGGACTTGAGGCGGGTGAGGCCCTTCATGGCACAGATGGCTGATCCAGATTTCGAACCCATGCGTGAGCCATCAGTATAAACCTGGAGGTGGGGGAGGGTGCTCAGGGAGCAGGCGGCTGCCACAAATTCCTTTTGGGTGTCCTCGCTAACCGGAGTGATAGGGGTGGCAAACGAGACTCTTCCATTCGTAAATGCCAGAGGATCCATCCACAGGGGATGAGTGTATGCAGGGACTGGTTGAACCTGAGGGACCCAGACCTGCAGAGAAGTGGAAAAGGGATGGTTAGTTATGGTTTTATAATAGCATTTTCTACCAACAGAGTGCAGGGTGCACCAGAGGCACAGAGAGTGGAGGGTCTTAGCATATTCAAAATAATAGGAAAGAGGGGGAAGGGAACAAAGGAAATTTGTAGAGAAGGGAGAGGCGCCTTTATAGACACCTAGAATCCATCTGCATGCCATGTTTTGCATGGCCTGCAGGTGGCTTACTAAGGTTTTTTGGTGTCAGCCATGATACCACACTGGTGCACCCCATGTGAGAACTGAGCTCCCTGCATACACACATCCCCCATGGACAGACCCCCCGGCCTTCACCAACGGCTGAGTCCACTTCACCACCCCTGTCACCCTGGTCAGCACTGACATGCGCAAGCAATTTGTGAGTGCTGCTTGGGCCCTAGGCTCCACCCCTCACCTCCAGGTATTTATGGATGGCTCTCACATTGACAATAAGTCGGGCTCTGCCATCTGTGCAATGCTGGGCTCCACCCGCCTCCGGTCACATCGACTGGAGTCCCCTACCTGCACTACCACCACAGATGCCAAGGAGTTCTCCCTCACTATGGCCCCAGGCTGGGTAGCACGCCACCTCCTGGTGCAACTGCATGTTGCATCGGACATTTTCTTCCTGTCCAATTCGCTGACCACTCTCCACCTTTTCTGTACATGGGCTGCTGCCCCTGGCACCCACCTCCTTCACATCTGGAAAGCAGGTGTGGAGACTCTGCCGGACTCATACCCCCAGCTCACTGTTCATTTCGTATGGTGCCCTGGCCACTCAGACATCCCCAGTAATGAATGGGCTGACACGGAAGCGAAACTGGCAATGGAGCTCCCCCCATCTGACCTAAAGCCCTCCACCTCCACACTAAAAGAGGTCACCATCTGCACCCTCATGGACCAGTGGATGCTCTCGATCACCCACCCTCTCGCCTCAACTGCTGACAAGTACCTGGCAGTACATGGCCTCCTGTCCCATTGACCTCAAAAGCTACTCATGCATTTGGTCGACCACCCTCAGAGCGAGCTATCCACAGTTGCTCAAGTCCTCTGTTGTGCCGGTCCCTACAGGGGCTACTGGCTGAGTTTCAACTCAGCCCACCGGCGCAGACACAGCCTGATCTCAAATTGCAGGTGGCACAACCATCCCCCATGGCCTGTGCAGTCGACCACCCACACCTTAGGCGGCTGCAGCACCTTCCACCCTTGGATACGACATGTGTGGCCACCTCAGGACCCTCTCCCAGTCCATCACTCAGAGGGGCTGATGAAAACTGCCTCCCGGTTCTGCACCGTTGGCTTAAACTAACAGGGCACCTCAACTGCCTCTCCGACTGCACCACAGGCGCCATCCGGCTATCCTTCGCCATGATGGACCTAGATGGCCACCCAACCAATGAGGATATGGACTTAGACCTCCTAAGGGATTACATGCATCATATGCTTGGACCCAGAACCCAGGACTTGGACCCAGCCCTTTTGGAGCTCTCAGGTATGCTTCCTCCCTTTTCTCTCAATTAGCGCCTGCCTTTTGAATTCCTATGGATACATCTCGGCCAGCGCTCTTGCCATCCCTTTCTCCATTCTAAGCTTCCTACTTTAACCTGCCCTCATCCACTTGGTTTGTTCATAGCGATATGTATCCCTCCCTCTCTGGTTTCACCTTGTTTTCTTCAATAGGGACTCTTCCCACTACGGCACCCTTCGGGGAGCAGAGCCCCCGCCCAGTTTTGTGCGATGTGCAATGACAGGCACCTCCATTGTTATGTAGTTAGGGCCCCCCCTTCAGGGGGGCAGCTTGTAATTATGTAATACTGCAGGAATATTTAAAATAAAATAAAAAAAGCAGACATGGCCTGATCTCCCACTGCAGGTGGCACGACCACCCACCCTGGCCAGCACAGTCAACCTCCCATGTCCTAGGTGGATGTGAAACATTCCAGCCCTGGATATGACATGTATGGCCCAGAAGTGACCCCCTCCCTGTCCACCATACCAAATGGGCAGATGAAAACCACCTCCTGGTCTTAAGGTGCTGGCTACACTTGACAGGCCACCTCAACTGGATGTCCAACCACACAGCCAGGGCAATTCACCTCGCCTTTGTGGCCATGGACTTGGATGGACTCCTGACCGACAACGACCTGGACTTGGACACCCTCTGGGGCTACGTGCGCAGGTTGCTCGGATCCAGGACTCAGGACACGGACCCAGCCCTTTTGGAGCTCTCAGGTATGCTCCCACAATTTCCCTCTGACTCTTGACTGCTGTTTGGATTCCCCATTGGTTTCTTCTATGGCACTTGCAGCCACTCCATTCCACTTCTAAGGGACTCTCTCTTCCTGATCTCATCTTATCTTGGTTTGGTGCACTGTAGTCGCAATATGTATGCCTCCCCCTCCCCCTCCTTATTTATCCTAATAGGGTGCATAAGTACACTAGGCCTCCCTCGGGAGGCACACGCCCCGCCCAGTTTCGCTCGATGAGCGATGATGAGCACCTCAGTAGTTAGGTAGTTTACAGGTGGCCCCTTCGGGGCTGCAGGTGTATTGCATAGCTCAGTGGGAATAATAAAAATAAAAATAAAAATAAAAAAACCGGCCAGTCACCTCGGAGTTCGTTTGAGCTCTGACTGACTTTGCACCGAACATCAAGAGGGCCCTCGAATCCCTCGAGGCCAAAATAGAAGAGGCTGCCAGCTCCACCTTGGTCATTCAAGTGACAGCATCATTCCTGGGGAAACTAACAGCCCTCAGCCATGAAGCCTTTGCACAGCCTGCAGGCGGCTTACTAATGTTTTTTGTTGTCGGCTGTGGTACCATACCAGTGTGCCCCAGGTTAAGACAGAGCAGATGCAGGCAATATACAAGCGACAGAGGAGGAGGGCCGAGATGCTGTGTTCAGTGTTGCCCAGAATGCGGAGGGCAGTGAGAGTGGAGAGCCCCTTGGAGCGCATGCACTCTATGTGGGCCTTGAAGGTGAGGGAGGGGTCCCACCATATGCCCAGCCATTGAAGTGGGATAGAGGGTTGGATGAGTAGGTTTGGGGCCACCCATACCCCAGTGGTGTCCCAGTTGTCATAGTTGCTGGAGCATCGTTGTGGTGGGTGGAAGTGTAGGCACTCTGTTTTGGCAGGTTTGATGTTGAGACCAATGTCGCCAAAAAGGGCATTGAGTTGGTGGTAGGCGTTTGTCAGGAATCCCCTCATTTTTCCGATCATTTTCCATATTTTTACTTATTTTTCCCATCATTATTCATCAAATTACTGCATTAGGATTCCTGACATACACACACATGATCAGCAGTCACATGGTAGTTGGTATATAGTCACATGACACAGTGTGCTGACTGATACTACAGGTGGATGTAAAAAGTTATGGACCAACCTGAAAAAGGAAGGAGATTAGACACCCTCATTTGAATCTTTTTTATGAGCCAAAACACAACTGCAGCTTGTACATAGACATGCCAATTTATTTTAACACTAATTATAAGGTCCTCCTACATTGAGTCAAGTTATTTGCCCTGCATGAGCAGCAAAAAAGGTCTTTGATGCTCAGTGTGAGCCTCCTTCCTTTTTTGGCCGGTCCATAACTTTTTACATCCACCTGTATACAGTAGCACTGCCTCTGTTCTCACGAGGCCCCAGAGATATATAAACCTCTCCTTTTCGCTGTAGCAAGGTTTTCCACTTTTGACCTCTTGTGGATTCCTTGCAGGCAAGTGTAGTAAATAGCAATTAGTTATTGAATATTGACTTGTGGATTCCTTGCAGTTGCAAGCACTCTATCAGTGGTTCGAAGTTTGCAGGTCTTGAGCCTATACTGATTACTTGATCTCATTGTTCACACTGTGAGTCATGACAGCATTGGACAATTGCTGGCAGTTGGATGCCATGCTGGGTCCTATGCCCTATGCACATGAGGAGGTGGTCATCTACATGGGCAAGGGCAGTAGTGCCAGTTTGGTGGAACTTCCGGAGGACTATGCCTGTGAATATGGTTGAGAGGATTGGCGATACCAGTGATCCTTGAGTATTAAATAAATATAAATACACAAATTAAATATAAGATAGTCATATGAACAACCATCTTACTAAGTGAACAATAACGCAATGATAACACCATACAATAGGAGCTATGATAGTTATAGTATATGTAGCTCACGGTAGATGTATATAAGGAGAGCTGGTCTCTACTATGAAATACATCAGTTTACACTGATAACCCCGTTACCTCTTATCTTACCACTGCACCTCATCGTCTACCACAATGTGCGTAGATTTTAAGATTGAGGCATACTGAGGTCGGGTTTTTGGGCAGTTGGGAGGGTGGTTCTGTCGAAAACAATGGCAACCTGCCGGTCTGTCATGAAGGATAAACACCAGTCCGCCATATCGGGCGGGCACTGGAGGTCCAACAATTGTCAGTGGAGGAGTTGAGGGTTGACCGAGTTGAAGAAGCCCTGTATGTCAACCACTAGGGTCGAGCATACACAGCCCTCAGCATGGACATGTTCTGCAATTTGGAGAAGGTGCTGGGCAGCATTGTAGACAGAATGTCATTGACACCCCCCATATTGGTTAGGTGGCAGCCAGTCCCATGTATTTGCGAGGAACTGGAGCTGGTTAGCTATGATCTTTTTGAGGAGTTTCCCAAGGGTCTCCTTGAGGGTGATGGGCTGGTAGGATTTCAGCAAGAAAGGGTCCTTCTTGTTAGGCTTCTGGAGCATGACCACTTTTGCCACCTGCCAGCACCTGGGGTGGTGCCCCATGTGCAGGCAGTCATTGAAGATGTTACAAATTTCCTTTACTCATCACCTTTATCAGCATTAGTCATCTTCGCTGACTGATCCCACTTGTATGCTGACTGATCCTAGCCTCATGATCAGTCAGACTCTTCTACTGGTTTCTACTCTCTTCCATGCTGACTGACCTTTGTCTTCACTCAGTCAGCCTTCCATCAGGTTCCTTAGGTTCCTATACATGTATATAAGGACTCACTTTCAGAGCACCAAGCCTTAAGCTTGTGCTCTTCATTCAATAGAGCCTACTTGTTCACTATCTCCTCTGCAGGATATTAAGTCACCAGTCACCAGTTCAACAGCCCACTAGTCCTTGGGGAAACCCTTGCTCAATTATCGCCTCATTTCTACCTTGTCTTAACTCCGTCAATCCTCGTCGATCGATTAGTAAGCCTTACCTAATCAGTAGGCTTAACAGAAGAGGGTTAGAATCTCATCAGGGTAAGCATCCACCACCCATTTCAGGGGGTGAAAGGCAGACACTAGTCAGGAGAAAAGGGAGGAAGCATACCTGAGAGCTCCAAAAGGGCCGGGTCTGAGTCCTGGGTTCATGGTCCGAGCATATGACACATGTAATCCCATAGGAGGTCCAAGTCCATATCCTTGTTGGTTGGGTGGCCGTATAGGTCCATCGCAGCAAAGGCTAGCCAGATAGACCCCACAGCACAGTCAGAAAGGTGGTTTAGATGCCCCATCAACTTGAGCCAGTGGCACAGAACTGGGAGGCAGTTTTTGTCAGCCCACTCTGAGTGGTGGACTGGAAGGGGTACCCTGGGCAGCCAGACACGCCATATCCAAGGCTGGAAGGTGCTACAGCCACCCAAGATGTGGGCGGTCAACTGCACTGGCCATGGGGGGTGGTTGTGTCATCTGCAATGGGAAATCAAGCCATGCCAGTGCCGGTAGGCTGAGTCGAAGCTCAGCCAGTAACCCCCATAGGGACCAGCATGGCAGAGGACCTGAGTGTTACAAATTTCCTTTACTCATCGCCTGTTACAATTTTCCTTTAAATTCCCCTTATGCGCTGACTCACTTCCTCTTCGTCATCATCAGTCAGCGCAACTCCCCCATTTCTCTTCCTTACTCATCCTTATTCGCCTTGCGCCATAAGACGCCATGATGATACCTTATCGCACCATCATGACGTGCTTTGCTTACTGATCAGCGTACTTGTATTACCAAGGCATTCCCTTGAGTTCCATGACCTTCCATAGTCTGGTAAACATACCTAACCAAGTCGCTACAGTAGCAAACACATAGAGTAGCATATAAGCGTGTAACTTCAGTAGCACAAGCCCTAAGCTTGTGCTCTTTGTTCATACAAGCCCATTATCTGCTACCACCAGTCTACTGTGTGCCATCTAGTCCAAAACCGCTTCGTTGTAACCCGACTCACTACAAGAAGCCTACTGCGTCCACATTGTCGATCAGGAAGCCCCACCGACAATCATCCTCGACTTACGACATCTAGGAAGCCCCGTTGCCATTCAATCAGTTCCAACGATCAGGAAGTCCCGACGTTGATCACCGTGTAACCGTTGAGCTTAACATCGCCTTCATCAGCATTAGTTATCTTCACTGATGGATCCACCTTGTATGCTGACTGATCCTAGCCTCATGATCAGTCAGACTCTTCTATTGGCTTCTATTTCCTTCCATGCTGACTGATCCTTATTGTTTGCTCAGTCAGCCCTCCACCTTGTTCTATAGTGTTCTATGCATGTATATAAGGACTCACTTTCAGAGCACTAAGCCTTAAGCTTGTGCTCTTTGTTCAATAGAGCCTACTTGTTCACTATCTCCTCTGCAGGATATTAAGTCACTAGCCACCAGTCCACCAAGTCTACTAGTCCTTGGGGAAACCCTTGCTCAATCATTGTCTTGTCTCTACCTCGTTTCCACTCAGTCAATCCTCGTCAATCGCTTATTAAGCCTTACCTAATCAGTAGGCTTAACACTGAGCAACTGCAGAAAGCTCATTGCTGTTACAATTTTCCTTTACTTTCCCTTACTGCGCTGACTCACTTCCTCTTCATCATCATCAGTCAGCACAACTCCCCCATTTCTCTACCTTACTCATCCTTAGTTAGCCTTGTGCCATAAGATGCCATGATGACGCCTTATTGCACCACCATGACGTGCTTTGCTTACTGATAGCCCTACTCATATTACCAAGGTACTCCTTGGGTTTCCACAACCTTCCACAGGCTGGTAAAACTACCCTATACAAGCTGCTACAGTAGTAAACAGATAGAGTAGCATATAAGCATGTAACTTCAGTAGCACAAGCCCTAAGCTTGTGCTCTTTGTTCATACAAGCCCATTATCTGCTACCACCAGTTTACTGTGCACCATTGTACCACCAATTGCTCTGTCATAACCCAACCCCGCTAAAGAAGCTTACTGCGTCTACATTGCCGATCAGGAAGCCCCATCGACAATCACCCTCGACTTACAACATCTAGGAAGCCCCGTTGCTGTACCATTTAGAAGCCCCATTGCCATAACCTTTAGTACTCCCGATCAATAAACCTCGGCATCGATCATTGTGTAACCGTTGAGCTTAACAATTGCAAGGGTGGTTGACTGAGTGCATGAGCAGCTTTTGAGGTCAGCAGGATGGGAAGCCATGAACTGCCAAGTATTTGAGCCATACCAACCAATATGTTGGTACCCAGCCAGTGATTACTGCGTTTGAGTAATCATACCCAGCCAGTAGCTGGGAGAGGTGGCTGAAATAGCTGCTTTCAGCCTCTGGGCTAATGCTCTGACATTTGTCAGTGTCCCGGCATGTCGGCAGGTCGGGGCCCTGCCAAACCGGGGCTGGCGCCACCGTTGGCATCGGTGCACGCCCGCCGTTGGCCTGATTGGGAAGCACCGCACCCTGACAGGGTCAGGACCCTTGTGGCGCTGTCCTTGCATGCAGCGCACCTGGCCATGCCGGATACTCGCAGCGTGTGCCTGGCTGCATCGCACCCATTGCTTTTGCCGGCCTCATGCCCATTGCACCTGCTGCTTGGATTTAAAAAAAATTATTTAAAAAAAATTACACAGCTGGCACCATGTTGATGCTCCGCTCACACTGCAGGCTTCAACAGCTCACGCCTGTCGTCGCCATTGCCGCTGTTGCCCCTGCCCCTGCCGCATGCCTGCCACACAAAAAAAAAAGATATTTAAAAAACTTACTCTACAGAGTTGCAGCTGACCTGGTGTTGACGCTCCGGTCACACTGCAGACTTTGGCAGCTCGTGCCCATCGCTTCGACCCTGCCACTGTGCGCCCACTGCATGAAAAATAAATTGGTAAATAAATTGGTATTAAAAAAACTTACTGTACAGAGTCACAGCTGACCTCGTTGACACGGTGCTCACAATAAAAATGGCTGATTTCGACAGCTTGCATTTGCCTGCAGTGCTCACCATGTGCCTGCAAATTTAAAAAAAATATTTATTTGAAAGCTCCTCTAAGACAATGCCACTGGCCTCATCTTCACGCAGTGCACACAATGTTGACTTTACTGTTGTTCTTGATCACCAGTCACCATCGCTGGTGTCACCAGTGCCGTTGCCCGCCATCGATTCCACACCATCGCTGTAGCCATCGCCACTGTCAATATTGCTGTTCTCGATCATCTGTCATCATCGCCAGTGTCACTAGTGCCATTGCCCACTAGCGATCACACACCATTGCCGGCATCCTTAGCTCCATTGCCTGCCAGCAATCGCACACCATTGCCGGTGTCCTTAGCTCCATCACCCGCCAGCAATCGCACACCATTGGCGGTGTCCTTAGTGCCGTTGATTGTGCACCATCGCCATAGCCATCACCACTGTTGATGTTGCTGTTGTCAACAAATCGGTTGCGAATTGTCACTGCTGTCGTCGTAGCCTATTGCATAGCGCCTCCCTTGTTGATATTGCCGTTGACGTCATCAGGATTACTTGTACCACCGCTGAACGCTGCCGCCGCTGCTGCCCAGGGTGTTGATCGTACATCATCACTGTAATCAAGAGCACATCATCACAGTAGACAGTAGTGCTGCCGTACTGTGTATTCCTAGCCATCCCAATACCGATTCCCTCCATCCAATGAATCGATTGTAGTAACCGAGGCCAGCCGGTCAATCCATAGAGTGGTTGATGTATTAACACATCACCTGGTGCGACTGTGTAATGGTGGGCACTGTCATTGTTGTCGCCATCTTCGCTGCTGATATGTGCTGGCATCAGATGAGTCTCAGCGACCCATATGACCATCGATGATGGGAGTTTGGGTGATATGCCTGCAATGGCCATATCAGCATCCAGCTGATTGATCCATCGATTCTTTAATGTACTTACCTGGCGCCATTGTGTGGTGGAGGATGTTGTTGTCGCCACCATCAATCACCCACTGCTGAGGACTTGAGACCAGGGGAGATGGGTAACTCGAAGACTCCATCGATGTCGTCCGATTAGGACTTGAGACCCATCGCTGTACTTGAAGGGAGGCATGGCTGAAACGGGCAGCTCGAGGTAGTCATTGTCGATCGATTGTTGCCGAGGCTTTGAGACACAATAGGGGCTAGACACCTCAGCGAGTCCATCGACAGTCCTTGCTGGTAAGCTTAGCCTTTCGGCTTGCATCATCATCATTGCTGCTGCTGTTGTTGTTGTAATCATAATACTACATTTGCCCATGCCGAGTCCTGTTAAGGGCGTGCTGCTGAGCTTACTCAATAAAGAATCAACACACGGTGGGTTTGTGCACAAGCAGTCTAGACTGCAGGCAAAAGACTGGACTACAATAATAAAGACAAGTTATGCTATATGTGTCTTAATGTCTGATCCCTGGCCATTTCAGATACGTGCCCTCTTCCATGCCGGGCTCACCACTGGTGCAACGTCTTGTGCAACCCTTTTATTCCCATCCCCGCACATGCAAGCGATCATCGATCGCACAACCCAGAGGACATCTGCGATGGCGAGCTCTAACCGAGCCCGGTCATCATTGCTCTCGAGTCCGGCGGCCCAAAATGCAAGAGACAATAGAACAATAAAAAAGCCATTTCGACCACCAACTTTCAAAGACGACCAATCGGCACAACTATCGAAGTCTCCCTGGGCGGCTGGGATCAGAAGGCTGTCTATGTCCCATCGAGGGCCAGGAGGCTGGAGACTGCTGTACCATCGCAGCCACTTGCCTGCATAATCCTCGATGGACGCCAATGGCAGTAAGTTCTCATACTTATGGTGCCGCTTTATCCACCAAGAAACAGCCTCGGGGCGATTCTTCGTTGGAATCATCACATTTTTGCCCGCCTATAGGTTTGTGGTGAGCATACAGATGAATCGTGATAATCATAGAACTCATGGGAAAACCCATATGAAACTCGAACTCAACCCAGTGTGTAACCAACGTATGTCCCATGCTTCCCTCCAAATACTGTTGGAGAAATGCTTCGGCATCTGGAATCCACTCACTGTCCTTGCACTGGCACATGTCCTTCACTGACTCCGGAATAAACGACAGCACAGATGATGGGGTCACAAAAACAAGGGGTACTGTCTTGACAGAGCAACCAAGCTGAGGGACAGGCCGAAGAATGGACCCGCAATCGCAATCAGCGGGTGTGGAAACCGGGGGAGAGGAAACTGAGACCGAAAGCCCTTGAGGCAGAACATCGATGTCGAGTTCTGGAGTAAGAGTGTCCATGGCCGGATTATCGATGCTAGACATGGACGACTTTGTCACATCCGATGTGACGGTCGAGTTTCCCTTGGCAGCCTGCATACCACCCATCACATCCCAGCCCTCACTGTCGCTCATTGGGGGTGGTGACTCCACCAGGAACTCGTTGTTCCCTCTCTGTGACCTCTTGAACTTTGGCTTTGGTGTGAAAAGGCTAACAGCACCCCCAGGACTGGTCAAACCAATGCTCTCCATGAGCTCTTTGTTGGCAGCAATCTTTTTGGCCCACTCTTTTTCATATCTGGTGAGTCGCACTCCTGAAGCTGGGCGAGAATGCTTATCGTGAGGCTTTAGGATGACCCGATCATCATCTAACCCCATGTCGGGCGGAAGGACTTCCAATTCGTCGTCATGATCATCATGATCTTCATGATCTGGGTTGATCATGAGTAGGGAGGGGTTGTTGAGTCCACTCGAAGGGTCACGGCCACTTGGTAGGCATGCTTCACCCGATACTAAGCCTGCATTTTCGGGCCCCTCATCGAGGTCGATCCTTGGCTTCAGCAACACTTCTTCTCGAGTGGATTTGGCTACAACAAAAGATGAGTTTGTGATTTCCCTGCAGAAACCCCATTTTGAACTCATGAATCGCCTTAGATGCCCACTGTGCCATGAACATCAACACTTGCTCTCTAAAGTGAGGATGGGGGGACTCGAAATCTTGTTCTTTGTCATCAGCAGTGGTGCCAAAACCGACCCTTAAAATAAGAGCATAAATTCTTCTCCTGCATCTCGCTTAAAGAGTCTTCATAAACTCACTTATGAATGGTAAGCTTGCCTTCAGCCCTGGGCTCAGGCACCGCAACAAAAAAAAAAGCCTTTCCCTCCAAGTTGGCACTCAAGTTCGGATCCAATGTTATTGGGTGTCGTGGTGAGTACATCAAGTTTTCTGTGGAATTTCTAGTGACCCCTATCTATTCACAGTGCTGACATTCTTACGACTGAAGTTCAAGGGCCCTGGAAAGGCACTGCCTTTCCGCTCCGACCTCCTCATTCCCCTCATCCTCCTTGTTCTCAACCTCGGCCTCGGCTTCAGTGATGGTGGCTTTGGCCTGATGCGCTTCAACCTCGGCCTTGACCTCATCCGATGCAGCAGTGAGTTGATCAGATGCCCACTTCCTCAGAAACGCGATTTTTCCGATGCAGGATTCGTTGGGGCCATCATGCCTCACACATTTGTTGGTGTAGGCGGCATCTAGTTCTGCCTTCTGAACGGGGTCATTCTTGATGTACAACACATAGTACGCTTCGTTGGTGTGAGGCTTTCGCTTCCTTGGTGCCCTTGTTCCTCTGCCAATGAGATCGTTAAAAAGCGACTGGTGCACAACTGTTGACTTTTTCTGGCAGATGTGGTTTTTGAACCAGTCCCGAATATGCTGGTGGAACAGGTATGAATATTACAGATAAGGAATGCGGCGCTCGCTGATCACTTACAGATTTAAGCGCAAGCCTTTTCTTCCTCAGGACCTCATCCATGGTGCCCACATATATTTCGGGTTTGTTGAAGTTGACTGACCCAGGGCTCCACCTTTCGATGAATTGCTCAAACACATCACTCAAGAAGAACTCCGTTGCAGTCATCGATTTTGTGCAAACCTCGAGGTAGTCGGGGATCAGCCTTTCGAGAAACTCTTTCTGGGATGGGCTCGTCCAAGCCATAGCTAGCACACAGTGGTGGGATGGTAGTCAAGTGGGAGGGTAATACCTTGGGGTGTACTTTCACCCATTATTTATAGATTATTGTCAGCTCTCAGCCAGTCACATCTTTCCCCCCAGAATTCCCAAGAGGGTTAGCTTGTCCAAAGGTGCACATCGAAAAAAATCGGTCACAGCACCCCTGTCACTTCCGGTGCCGACGCTCTGATGGCAAATTGCATGCAACCAAGGGGGAGGATCGGTATCAAGTGGCTTTTCTTCTGTGCTTTGGGCAATTAACAGACGGTCCTCATGCCGTAGGTGCATATATAGGGTGATGTGCATGTTAGTGTACTGCGCTGTTGAAATTCCCGCCTTCTGTTTGCATTGCGTGAGTGGCATTATTTATTTGAACCAACTCAAACAAAACTAACTCATAATATGTGTGTAACCCATGCGTCTTCCACCCTGGTTTCAAATCTGTACATTTCTAGATGGCATTTGAGATATATGTAGTTTGGACCAGTAAGGTGCTGTTATGGGCTCGCTAAGATACAGCATTTGCTGCGCAGCTGACGGCTCTTCAGGTCCGATGCAGGGAGGCCATGTGGACGTGCTGGGCCACTTGAAATTATTGGTACATTTTTCACAATAATCACACAAGTCAAGATATGCATGCAGCCATATCTTGTGGATGAAAGTGCGAGCATACTCTGGACTGCACTTGGCTCCACAAATTCCAGCCAGTGGTAAGGGTTCAATATTAGGTCTTACCAAAAGGAGGTAAAAAGAGCATTATCGATATCGAATCAGGTGAGGATTTGGCCGGCATTATTCAGATTTGTTACTGATGGACCATCAGCCGAACACTTTTTCCTTGTGAGGGCATCCGGGAAGTATCGCTACTCGTCTCTGTAGTTCCCCCCCCATGCCCCGTTTCCCGCACTTTTCTTGCTGGTGCATTTGGACATTCGCCTGCACTACTTGGTAAGAGGTGACATATCATGGCTGAGTTTCTACTGATGAAATGGATGCAGCACCAGATGATGACAGGAGCAGAGAGCACGTTCCAGATCCAGACTCCCACTTCTTGCATTCACATTTTTGTCAGGCAGTTGATCGAGCTGCCTGTTGGTGAATTTTTTGTGGAAATTGAGGATGTTTGGGCAACTAAGACAGTTGCAATGCTGAGTGAAAGAGTTAAATGAAGGTTGTATTTTATTTATTTTCAATGCAATTTGTCCTGTAAACTGCATATAGAAAACTTACACAAATTTACATCATTTCAAATTTTAAGCCGCTTTTGTGTACCGCAGTCAATACGCTGGGTGGTCTGCAATCATGATCTCCAGATGGATAAGTTGTGTGTATGCATCGATAGTCGGTCTAGAGTCCCAAGTGGTGTGAGTGTGGCAGAGCCAGTGGCAGTACTGGAGAGAGGAGACAGGAGAGAGACACGGATAGAGAGCACCTTGAGTGCCCCAGGTCGCTGAAAGGATGTAAATTTAAAATCGAGAGAAAGACATTATTTACCAGTTTTCTGGAGTTGCACCAATATAGGACGGGTGAGTGCGGGGTGCATCCTTCATAAAACCTCTGGAATAGTCTGGGAAAAGCCATGTTTTGCGCTATATACATGCATTAAAGGCTGGCACAAAAGCAGAAGAGGCGAAGTCGGAAAGGCTTACACTAGTAGAGGCCAAGTTACTGCATGCTATTCCATCTGTGGGTAAGACAAGTTTCATATCACATCATGTTATTTATTGAGCTTTGTGGTCTGTAAAAGACATTCTACCATGTAATCCAGTGAGGCGGCACATTAGCCATCATGGAAAACAAGGTTGTGGCTGGACATGTCCAGTACTATGGTGCAATATGTACTCTGCCATATGAGTACCCTAGCTAAGATGTATCTTACCATTTTATCTATGTAGTTGCCAATGTGTGAAATGACAAGTTCGTTATACTCAGATAAACATATTGGAATTGATGAACCATGATGCAATGATAGTCCCACTGGTTGGTGTATGCATTCCGTCATGACTGTACTCAAGCTCGCATTAAAGACCACCAACATATATACTACCAATACACAAACCAGATCGTCCTTGCGAGCTACGGCCAGTATTAGAATGACACACCTGAAAAGAGAAAGTGATTTAAATCCCTTGTATGCATTCAAGTTTAGGTAGAGTATAATGGGGTGCAGAAGTCGAAATGATATTGCTACTACTATTTCGAAGACTCCTTGGCTGTACACGCAGTATGTAGCCAGCCAAGGAGTCCTTGAAATACAAGATGTGAGGTTGTACATGAATACAAACATGCTTGTACATTATTATGAACAGAACGGGTTTAGAGATGAGGATATGTGAGCATAAAGCATGGAGGTGGGGATATGTGATAGCAGAATGAAGAGCAAAATTATGAGACGTAAGTCAGAAAGCAAAACAGTACCTAAATGCGCATATAAGCGCTTGAATGCATACATCAAAGTATTGAATCAAAAAGTTAGTTTCTGAGAGGAGTGCCAGTAAGGTCCTCTAAATCAAAGTAGCCTTCATTTCCCTACAGAATGTTAGCTTTAAGTTACTGTGACAAAATATAAGGCAGAGAGACTTGAAGCACTTACCTTGTCAGTCCGGACAAATGGGATGTGATAGGAAACTTCGAAAATGGGGAATCAACGTGTAGAGTCTATGTTGAAGTACACGTAAGTCACAGTTATGTGCTTGTGTGGATCGATTTCCATTCGATGGACACGCAAGCTGCAACCCATGAGCAAGGTACACGAAAAGGGAGGGAAATGGCGAGAAACACACCGTATGGCCACCCACCTCAGAAGCCACCCAAAAGTTTCGACCCCCACCTGCATCGCCACCCCTTCGCAGACCCCATGGAATAGGGGGTCATTCTGGTATGCTGCCACCACCCAGACGACCGAGGCGTTGTCGGTTGGGAGGGGCAGGGTCGTGCAGGCATGCATGAACACCCCAGGAATGGTCAGGTGGGGGAAAGTGAATGGTGCATGACAGTTAGCCATAGGTGGATGTATGTTTGGTGGATGGAAGGAGAGATTGAGGGAGGGAGGGATGGAAAGAGGTCTTAGTGGGAGAGGGCTAAGATCGTCTAGGATGGAGGAGGAGGGAGAGGAGCGATATGGATGACAACAACGATGATGCAGTACAAGTGTGACAAATTCGGGCTTCTGAGAAGCGCTCGGACAGCCATGTGCCAGTGTGCAGCTCAAATAAATGCTATTTCTATGTTATTTATGACTTTGTCTCATACTTGTACTGTACCTTGACAATGCCTGTTACCAGATACCACCGACATGTCAGACCACCCCAGACCTTGTTCCGGGTGCTGGGACTCGACATAGAATGATTGAAAACACTCTAGGCATGTAAATCTGCAAGCATGCATCTATTTGTATAATTTTTCCCCAGTCGACTGAATCGCTCTTTTATGCCCGCACACAGACACCAAGGATCAGCCATAGCAGCCTATGAGCCACCGTTTTGGGACTAAACCAGTGCAGTGATTTTATTTACCGATACACGATCATCAGGGCTGAATAATATTATCTCTAACAAAAACTCTAGACAAAAAATAAGGTCGCTACATCATCTTATTTGACTTCAAGAAAATTAAGCTCTGTATCCATGATTGTCATCCATGTGATAAGCAGTTGTGTCAAGCAATACTTGCATGTGAAGTGAGGGTGAGTGTTGTAGCCCACTTCCATATTGGGTGGGAACTTATCGCTCCACCACCAATAGATCAGTTCGCCTTGGCTGATCGTCGACATCCATGGCTAAGCAAAGGAGGGGAGAGCCTAGGGGGACAGCTAGGCACTCCTTGATGCAAGTCGATCCCTTAGATCTCGAGTTTGACGACGCTGATTCATCTCGATCGTCATGGATGACTGCACCAAGTCCTGTGATAGAGGTCTCAGTGACTCGAGTCCTGGGCAAGGCATTCATGAAGACTGGTAAATCCCGCTATCGCACCGACTACATTGAGGACATCGTTGAGTTGGATGTACGTCCGGAGGCTGCGATGTTGGGCACTTATGATGCTGCGGAATCTGCACTGGATGGATTCGACATCAGCTCATTCAACAACCTTCCAGAGCTACTGGATACTCCTCCTTCAGACAACAAGGCTAATCCAAAGGATAAGGAGAAGAAAAATCGACAGGAATGTAATTTTCAAGTATGTTATGTTCTCCATCACCAATAATGCTATATACAGGCCCAAGCTCTTCAAGACTGGTTATTGCATTGGCAGACATATCTTGATGAACTCGTTATGCACGATGGTCATACACACAACGCAAAGTGCTACAAGTGTGATACACCAGATGCGCTGTTCCGCTGTTTAGAGTGCTTCGGGTCACTGTCTTCATGTCAAGAGTGTCTCATCTCCTCCCACAAGCATCTGCCTTTACACAGAATTGAGGTAGGTGTTATATTTTTTCTTTCTCTCTATCCTGATTTACTGTTACCTAGCGATGGAACGGGTCTTTTTGGGACAAAGCCTCACTTCGGTCACTCGATCTCAAGGTACACATAGGCCACTCTGGGAGTGTCTGCCCTAACCCACTACAAGAACAATATATTGTCATCTACCATGTTAATGGATTCCACCTTGTCGACGTCATCTATTGCGGATGCAACAGTGCCAACAAGCGATGGAAGAAGTCGAACCAGCTCATGCGTCATCGATGGTATCTGGCAACAATGATGAACCCGGGCACTGCATTCACCTTTTCCGTGCTCGACCACTTCCATGAGCTCAGCGTTCAAGGAAAAACGTCCATGCATGACTATTACCTGGGCCTCGCTCATATGAGCGACAATTTGGGTATGAAAAAGCTACCAGCAAGTCATTCATGTTATTGAAGGATTGGGACATGGTCTGATAAAATAAACAGAAGTGATATGACGAGTTCATTCATGTGACGCGCTGCTATCACCATCTTATCATGTTAAAGTGTGTGGGTAGGGCTCATGACCCAGCTGGTGTCAACAAAATGCGGAATGGAGAGCTCATGCTTGATTGCCCCATGTGTCCTCATCCTGGCAAGAACTTGCCTACTGGTTGGGAGAATTTGCCTGCTAAGTGGGTCCATAGTATATGAAATTATATGGCACTTGCTGACATGATGTGGTAATAGGTGGATTTACACACTTGTACTAGCAATAGACGCCAACTTCTGGCTAAAGTCCAAGGATCGAGGAATTGGCAATGATAGGGTGTTTGGTCCCGGCTGGGCTTACCTCGTGGATCCCATGCCATATTATGAGCAGCTTCGGAAGCAAAAAGATAACCCCATCCATAAAATTGAAGTGAGTCCATTATGCCCAGAAAAAACATAGAACTGACCGGCCGATTGTTTAGCAAGGCACGTGTGATTCAACATTTCAGGTGATGGAAAAGGCAACAACCTGTGCGAACAATGGCTATTTGGTGTCTGGGGTCAGTGCAGTCATCTGTGCATGGAGTGATATTGTCAGAAGCAACAGAGTGGGAGACCTACAGAAGGGTGAAAGGTATGCCCGTGACCAGCTATTTTAGAGATTCACAAGCTCACATAACTTTACAGGTACATAAATATGGACTACATCTTCTTGTCCACTCTCGTTGGTGCATGTACCACGCTCCTGCTCGTGACCTATGATATTGCATGCCAATGGCACAAGAAGCTGCCTGCATGTGTCCGTGAATACCCTGATGAACTTCAGGCCGCCTTCCTTTGCATGGTTCTTCATGTCGCAGTTCCTAAGTTCCATCTGAAAGCACATGGCGAACCTTGCCAAAGTCCATATTCCCTTAATCTCCTCCCATACTCGGCCCAGACAGATGGCAAAGGCATAGAACAAGGATGGTCTCACATTAATCCCATAGCGATGAGCATGCATGAAATGGGCCTGGGGTTTCGCCACGACACCATCGATGACCATTGGTCAGCTTGGAATTGGCGGAAAATTGCCGGATCAGGAAAGTACAGGGTTAAAAACTGTATGACATATTCTGACCTGCAGTGATTACTCAGATCTTTTGCTTCTACGAAAGCTGACGGATGCCGAGGTTATGTATATCAAGCATAAGGCACGATATGACAAAGTGACGATTGCTGTTGGGCCTACTCTGGTGGCCAAATGGAGTCGCATGGTACAGGTATGGCAAAGGGACCCCCTTCATTTGCCGGATCCATATGCTGATCCCTTTAATTGTAGGTGATTATTGCAAGGAAGGATATTAATACTGCTAACAAAATTGCCTCCTCAGATGTCTCTATGGCTGACATTCGCAAGGAGTTGGCACAAGAAGATGAATTGTCCATCGCCACAGGTCAAGACATGGTTGATGGCTTGACCGTGAGTAAATTTCTTGTAAGAGGTCTCGAAGTTGAGGAACTCAAGTATGTACTATTTTCCCTGCAAATTCTCGCACTTTTCATAATCACGTAACTTTAGATGAGCATTTATCATTTTAGTTGCCACAAGGAAAGCAAGACCTCACACAATAGCGGCTGCGGTGATACAGGAGAGGAAAATGGCCTTAGTCAGCAAAATTACCAAATGGAGGAAGGCTCAAGTCATTTACATGCCCTGTGCGGCCATCCAAATCCTACAGGTTGCAACCGAGGTGGCCACTGACCGGTCAACTTGTGACTCTTCGTCAGATTCACCAGAAGTCAAGATGCTCCTCGACATTCCCCCAATATGCATGCCATCCGAGCTCAGTGCCGAACTGAGGGCTGCTCTCCCATCTCGTTACAAGCTCATCGAAAAGGAGAAGTGTATACAGGTGGCACAGGCAGAGGATAGTCTGGCTGAACTCTGTCATCTTCTTTGTCTCAAGTCAAGCAACCTGACCTTCAAGAAGATCAACAACATTGGTCAATGAGACAATACACGTGCATGTAAAGTTCTGCTAGAGTTTTCAAGCAAGATTGAACTGACTGCAGAGCATTACCAGGCAGCCTGGATGGCTCTGACCAGGTTAGATCCAAGTGGTTCATGGTCCATACGGCTCAGGCCCCTCACGAAAGAAGACATACAAGGACAGGGCGATGATGAGGAGGAATTCAAATGCAGGAATCAAGGTCTTTCCAAGCGAAATGCAGAGCACAGTCAACACAACTTCAACCCCTCCTGGATTTGGACACATATGTGTAAGGGCGAGGGTGAGGGAGAGACAGATGAGATAAATGCAGGTATGTCTATAACCCCGCTTGTTGTGTATCACAACACTAATATGAAATAGGAATCCAAGTCCACTGGGCTCGAGCACAAGCTTGTGCTGAGCGCTGGAAAGAAGAAATTGCTCTTGTCTTAGAGGAAATGCATTGCATGTTGGCATACTGTGACTGGAAGGCGGAATGGTGGCAATCTCAATCTGTACATTGAACTGACGTACCCGGTGAACTTGCAGCTGGGCTTCATGCATACACAGAGAAACAAGCGGACATGTGGGAGGCCCTTGGAATCTCATTTTATTAAATAAATATAACGAATGATATAAATATACAGATGGTCATATGAACACCCATCTTACTAAGTACACGATAATGCAATGATAACACCATATGATAGGAGCTATGATAGTTATAGTATATGTAGCTCATGGTAGATGTATATAAGGAGAGCTGGTCTCTACTACGAAATACATCAGTTTACGCTGATAACCCTGTTCTCTCTTACTATTACCACTGCACCTCATTGTCTACCACAATGTGCATAGATTTTAAGAGGTTATGAGCCTTGACTCTACAAACTAACAAAACGATTAACACAATCATAAACGAAATGAAACTATGACTACCGAATGTCCTAATACTCATGAGCAAACACGTTTGCAAAAACTATCAGGATTGTGAATAATCGCTAATGAACTAAAAATAGTATATACACAGTCATCATCTATCGAAGAACTTGAAGAAAAAATACAAAAAGCTAAAGATAGCAAAAGGTTAGTCAATTTAATAATCCAATGCAACCTCAGACAAATACCTATACACAGAATGGAACAACAAATACAAGATCAAATCAACAGGTATGACAATTCCACTAACAACGAAAAATTAAAAACAAAAGCTGACTATAAAACTGAATTAATGAATCACGCTAAAGATTTAGGCATATCAGATACAGGAAAATCATCCAAAATCAGATATCAAATCAGTACGTATTTGGGTATATCAGATCCAACAGAAAAAGAACAATTTAAAATTGATAATCCTTATATTAAGCCAGAAGACAATAAAAAAGAAGATGAAGAAGAAACCGAAGAATTTAAAAATAAACCATCACGTGAGCCATCAGAACCTTCTGATCCTGGAGATTCAGATGCTAATGATATGGAGGAAGATGAACTAAGTATGGCAACGAAACTCACTGAACTCCAGAAATTCTTTGATGGCATTGAGAAACTCGATGGCCACCGAAATTATAGACTCTGGAACTACAGAGTCCGCAGCGCAATCGAAAGTGCAGGTTACGGTAACCTGCTCACTAACTCCCCAGGAACTGGAGAGATTGGTATATCAAGCGCTTTATATAACAGCATTATGTGCACTATGCCCGACAAAATATTGGCTTATTATCTTAATTTTAATAAAGATATACCAGCGCTTCTCAAAGCGCTTGACAGACGATATAATGTCCAGACAACAATTACAAAGGGCTTTAATGAGGCTGCCCTTTTTGATATCTGAGGTCATGTCAGCCATTTTGATGGAACGCTCAATAACCTCAGCAATAAATATGAGGAACTCATAGCCCAAGGGGTAAAAGTTTCAGAGTCGACATATATATTGGCTATTACGAGGGCAACACCCAAACAATATCAATATGTACTCACACAGAGTGAGTTATATATTAAAACAATCAACAAAACAAACCTGGACAAAGATAAAATTGAACTAACCCCTCAATTTTTACTAACTGCACTATGAAACGCCTTTGAGGGGTGGTGTAAAAATCATCAGAGGACAGGAGCGGCAGCTAACCATCTGCCCAAGGATGAGCAGAACCACCCTTATTTTAGGGGCCGTGGACACAGTTTCAGCCGTGGGGTCCAATCACGAGGTCGCAGCTATAGGGGCCATGGTGGATATATGTGAGGACGAGGACGAGGGGGATATTCCCCTAACCAACAATCACACATGGTAAAGTGCTATAATTGTAACAAACTAGGGCACTATAGTCAAGATTGTTGGGCGCCTAAAACCGAATGGATGAAGGCAGCCCAAAAGAAGAAAGAGGACGTGAATGATGAAAAAGGAAAAGGAAAGGAAATGGGTGCATCAGTGGCACCGACATCAACTGGGGCAAGTGCAGCCCAGGCTAAACATACTGCAGCAACAGCAGCAACAAATGTCACATCGAGCTCTCGAATCAAATTAAGCACCATAATTGGCCAAGGCGAAACCACCTTTATAACCGAAATTGACGATAATGACTTCGACATGGGAGAATTCCCAATTTATTCTTATAATGATTTCCTTGATGCACTTGGGAATCATGATAGTGCAATGGAAGATGTGGATGACAACAATTTAAACATAAGCATTAACGTTATAACAATAGAAAAATTTGCTAACAACATTTATTCTTCAATGGATATAATTGATACTGGTGCAACAATACATTTAACACCATATCTCAATCGATTATGAAATACCTATAAAACTAATGAAATAACAATAATGGCCGCAAACAAAACAACGTTTATGGCAAATATAGTAGGGGATCTTAAGCTTTACATCCCCAATGGACACTCGGTAAGTGTCATAACATTATCAAACATATATTACAATCCTAAAATGAATATGACATTAGTCTTGAAGGTTACAAATTTATCTATAAAGAAAATGAATGCATGATAAAGTATCCTAATGGATCTTTATGCAGAAAAATTAAAAACAGAAATGGATTGTATAGTATATTTAACAATGATGTACAAGTGGCTACAAAAAATGTAACACTATTTGAACTTCACAAAAAACTCGGACACATAAGTTATGCTTACATAAAACGATTATTAAAAGAAGACCAAATTACAAATAACAAAATATCAAATTATGATGAAACTCAATGCACAATTTGCCTAGAAGCAAATATAAAAAGAATGCAAATCCCAAAATTACGTGTTACCAAGTTAGCAGAAAAATTTGGCAATCATATCCATATGGATATATGGGGACCTGCATCCACACATGCTATAGGAGGATATAAATACCTTCTCACTCTGGTAGATGATGCTACTAGATGGATAAAAATGATTTTATTAAAAACAAAAGACGAGGGACTCAATGCATATACAACATGGGCTACAATGCTCAATACACAATATGATATAAAAATAAAAATATTACAAAGCGATAATGATACAGTGTTTTTAAGTAAACAATTCACTGGATATCTAGAAAAAAATGGAACAATATGAAAGCTGACTGTTCACAATACACCACAACAAAACAGAGTAGCAGAACAATCACATCAAACGATCTTAAACAATACAAGAGTAAATCTGCTACAAGCAAAATTAACACCCAGTTTATGGGGAGAAGCTGTAAAATACAGTACTTATGTCTACTATAGAACGCCAAAAAGCACTATTGATTTTAAAACACCATATTTTAAATGATTCAATGAGAATTATAACATTGACGATTTAAAAGAATTTGGCCAATATTGCATAATACGACAAGAAGACGTTAACAAATTACAACCAAAAGGAATATATGCACAATGGCTAGGATTTGATGAAGAAAGCAAAGGTCACAGAACCTATCACAACAGAAAAATCACAGTCAAACAAAATTTACAATTTTTAGATTCTCCTCCATCTAAAATTGAAGGGGAGAATATAACAGAAAAACAAAATGATCAAATAAAAGAATTAACAAAAGAAAGACCAACAAGAACAACAAAACCAATGAAACGATCATTAGGTCTAAACTTTGACAAACAAAATACAGTCGCCTATCTTACGGAATTTAATCAATTCAATACAGAACTAATAGGCGATCCAAATTCATATCAACAAGTGATCAATAGAATTGACGCAAATCAGTGGATCACAGCAATGAAAGAAGAAATAAAAACATTAATTGAAAGATCTACATGGACGATCATTGATCCACCAAAAGATGCAAATATTATCGGATCAAGATTTGTTTATAAAACAAAACAATTAGCAAACGGAGAAATTGAACGATATAAAGCAAGATTAGTAGTCCAAGGATTCGCCCAAATGGAAGGTGTCGACTATTATTCAAATGATACATTCGCTCCAGTGGCACGTTTAGCCACAGTAAGAACTATATTAAGCTGGAGTGCAACAAATAATTACGAAATTCACCAAATAGATATTAAATCAGCATACTTATATGGTGAACTTGAAAAAGACGAAAATATATATATAAAACCACCACCAGGAAATTTAATTGGAATAAAACCTGGACAAGTTTTAAAATTAAATAAAGCCTTATACGGATTAAAACAAGCAGGCAGAAGATGGTACAAAAAACTATCAGAAATTCTAATAGGAATAGGACTAGTATGAGCAGTCCAAGACAATGCAGTATTCTTAAGAAAAATAAAAGGAAAAACAATCCTAATACTTTTCATACACGTTGACGACATAATGGTATGTGGTTTAAATTTAAAAATAATAAAAGCCTTTAAAGACGAAATTGGAAAACATGTAAAATTTACTGACAGAAACGATTTACACTGGTTACTTGGTATTGAAATTGAACGAAATTGAGAAGAAAGAATAATAAAACTAAGACAAAAAAGTTATATTAACACAATTATCGAAAAATATAAATTAAAAGACACTGCAACAGTACAAACACCAATGACACCAGGACAAGTGTTAAAATCACTCGAAAACCCAACCAATGAAGAATTAAACTTCATGAAACAAATACCTTATATGAATATGGTTGGAGCATTACAATATGCAGCAGATTGTACAAGACCTGATATATCATTCACAACAGGTCAATTCGCTAGGCATTTAAATAAACCTAGTATCGAGCATTACAACGCAGTAAAACACTGTTTCAAATATTTAAAAGGAACAAACGATTATTGGCTAATACTCGGGGGTAAAGACCCAATTGAGTTAATCGGATATACCAATGCTGATGGAATGACACAAGAAGGCCATAAAGCAATATCCGGATATATATTCCAAATTGGAAATGCAATGACATCATGGTCAAGCAAAAAACAAGAATTAGTGTCATTATCAGTATGTGAAGCTGAACTTCAAGCTTTAACACATGGAGTAAAAGAAGCTATATGGCTTAGAAGACTGGTTGAAGAGGTACTGCAGACCTTGGATACACCAATGAAAATCTTATGCGATAATCAAGCAGCCATAACAATAGTAAATTCAACAGAACAAAAATATACACAACAAACGAAACATATTGATATACGAAAAGATTTTTTAAGAGACTATATTGAAAATGAAACTATATCAGTTTCATATATTCCAACTGGACAGCAAAAAGCTGATATTATGATGAAAGTGCTAACAATCAAATTAATCAAATGTTTTACAAGTCTACTCCACCTAGTAAAAGTTTGAAGGGGAGTATTAAAATATAATGAACAATTAAGTATAGTATGTGGTCATATGAACAACCACTTACTAAGTGAACGATAATGCAACGATAATGCCATACAATAAGGGCTATGATAGTTATAGTATACATAGCTCACAGTAGATGTATATAAGGAGAGCTGGTCTCTACCATGAAATACATCAGTTTACACTGATAACCCCGTTCTCTCTTACTATCACCACTGCACCTCATCATCTACCACAACGTGCGTAGATTTTAAGATGTTTTCATCGCAATGGTATAATACCGTTACAGCAAGGGGACATGCTATTGATTGGCCGGAATGCTATCAAATCGCTCCTGACAGTTCCCAGATCATTCCACTCGACCAGATCAATCCGCAAGAGCAGCAAAAATGCAAGAGAATACAAACAACATTGGAAATGGCATGGCGTTCATGTCATTCAAATACAGACACAATTAATCTCAACAGTCCCGACAATGCTCATGTTCCACTACAGAGTGCCTCAGATCGGACTCTCATATTAGATGGTGGTGAGATCATACCCATTGAAGAAGGGGAAAACGACAATGGTGAGATCCCACCGATCGATCCCGAATATGATGTTGATATATAATGTTGTGGTACACAGATCGGTTGTAATAAGTTCATAAAAATGTAATGAAGTAACATCTTCATTACATTTTTATGGCTTATGTTCGTGTTCACTTGTTTGTATTACAAATGCTTACTAACATTGTCGTCTGTCCGTCTCAGCGCTGTACCTCCCTCGAAGTACAGTGATGAGCCTCAATCCTGTATTGGACGACATCGTTGGAGTCTACAACATTCTCATCTCCCCTGGTCTCAAGTCCTCAGCAGTGAGTGATTGACGGCGCCTCCACCACACAACGGCGCCAGGTAAGTCTTCAAGCTCCCCTACTGCGCCTCGAGGTCTCTACAGCGATTGATCGACAATGACTACCTTGAGCCGCCCATTTCAGCCATGCCTCCCTTCAAGTATGGTGATGGGTCTCAAGCCCTTATCGGATGACATTGATGGAGTCTTCGAGGTCCCATCTCCCCTGGTCTCAAGTCCTCAGCAGTGAATGACACCGATGACAACAACACCCTCCACCACACAATGGCGCCAGGTAAGTACATTAAACATTTGATGGATTGATCAGCTGGATGCTGAGACGGCCATAGCGGGCATATCGCCCAAACTCCCATCGTTGATGATCATATGGGTCGATGAAACTCATCTACACATGGTGACAACAACAACAGTGTTACAATTTTCCTTTACTTTCCCTTATTGCGCTGACTCACTTCCCCTTCATCATCATCAGTCAGCGCAACTCCCCCATTTCTCTGCCTTACTCATCCTTATTCACCTTGCGCCATAAGACGCCATGATGACGCCTTATTGCAACATCATGACATGCTTTGCTTACTGATCACCGTACTTGTATTACCAAGGTCTTCCTTGCATTTCCATGACCTTCCATAGTCTGGTAAACACACCTAACCAAGTCGCTACAGTAGCAAACACCTAGAGTAGCATATAAGCATGTAACTTCAGTAGCACAAGCCCTAAGCTTGTGCTCTTTGTTCATACAAGCCCATTATCTGCTACCACCAGTCTACTGTGTGCCACTTGGCCATTAGTCGCTTCATCGTAACCCGACTCGCTATAAAAGCCTACCGTGTCCACATCGCCGATCAGGAAGCCCCATCGACGATCATCCTCGACTTACGACATCTAGGAAGCCCTGTTGCCATACCATCAGTTCCGACAATCAGGAAGCCCCGACGTCGATCACTGTGTAACTGTTGAGCTTAACAGACAGTGCCCTACCATTACACTGTCATGCCGGGTAATTTGTCAATACATCAACCACTCTATGGATTGACCAGGAGGCCTCAGTTACTATGATTGATATGTTGGA
Organism: Coniferiporia sulphurascens; assembly: GCA_002794785.1. NCBI lineage: Eukaryota > Fungi > Basidiomycota > Agaricomycetes > Hymenochaetales > Hymenochaetaceae > Coniferiporia > Coniferiporia sulphurascens. The sequence continues at coordinate 186,749 of NBBA01000026.1, forward strand.
CTTGGGGAATTGGTGATTGCTAGGAATACATGGTAGGTCAAGACTACTGTCTACTGTGATGAGTCGCTCTCGATTACAGCGATGTACGATCAACTCTGTGGATGGCAGCAGTGGCGGTGGTCAGTGGTGCAACCGATTTGTCGACTAATGGCAACATTGACAGTGGTGATGGTGCACGATCGATGGCGGGTGAAGGCAGTGGTACACAATCGATGGTGGGCGAGGGCGGTGGTACACAATCAATGGTGGGAGACGGCGCTGGTGCACCAGCAATGACGATGGATGATCGAGAACGGCAATGACAACATCGATGGCGGTGATGGCTATGGCAATGGTGTGCGATTGATGGTGGGCGACGGTGCTGGTGACACCGGTGATGGTGACTGGTGATCGAGAATGACAGTAAAGTCAACATTGTGTGCACTGTGTCAAGTTGAGGCCAGTGGAGTTGTCTTAGAGGAGCTTTCAAATAATTTTTTTTTTAATTTGCTGGCACACAGTGAGCGCTGCAGGCGAATGCGAGCTGTCAAAATCAGCATTGTGAGCACCACGTCAACACATGGTCAGCTGAGAGACTCTGTACCGTAAGTTTTTTAAATACCAAATTTTTTTTCGAGTGGCAGGGCAGGGCAGCAGCGGTGGCGACAGGCACGAGCTGTCGAAGTCTGCAGTGTGAGCAGAGTGTCAACATGGTGCCAGCTATGTAATTTTTTTTAAATAATTTTTTTTATCCAAGCGGTGGGTGCAATGGGCGCAAGGCCGGCAAAGCAGTGGGTGTGATGCGGCCAGGCATGCGCCATGAGTATCCGGCACAGCCAGGCACGCTGCATGCAAGGACAGCGCCACAAGGGTCCTGACCCTGTCAGGGTGTGGCGCTTCCCAATCAGGCCAACAGCAGGCACGCCACTGTCCGCATCGGTGGCGCCAGCCCCAGTTTGGCAAGGCCCCGACTTGCCGACATCCCGGGATGCTGACAGAGACAATCCCAATGACTAAAGGCCCAATATGGGCAGCTTTTGCCACCCCCAGTCACTTACTGGCCAGGTGTGATTACTCAAACACAGTAATTACAGGCTTGGGTACTAGCATATTGGTTAGCACTGGTGAGTATTTATTGGCAGTTGAGGCAAGGGGGCAGGTGAGCGAGAGGGTCCACTGGTCCATGAGGGTGTGGATGGTGACTTCTTTTAGCATGGAGGTGGAGGGCTTTAAGTCAGATGGGGGGAGCTCAGTTGCCTGTTTCACTTCTGTGTCAGCCCATTCATTTCTGAGGATGTCTGAGTGACCAGGACACCATACAAAGTGAACGGTGAGCTGGGGGTATGAGTCCAGCAGAGTCTCCACACCTGCTTTCCAGATGTGGAGTAGGTGGGCACTGGGGGTGGCAGTCCATGTACAGAAAAGGTGCAGTGCAGTCAGCGAATTGGACAAAAAGAAAATGTCCAATGCGACATGCAACTGGGCTGGGAGGCGGTGTGTGACCCAGCCAGGGGACATGGTGAGGGAAAATTCCTCAGAATCCATGGCAGTAGCACAGGTGGGGGGTTCCAGTCAGCATGACCGGAGTCAGGTGGAGCCAAGCATGGCACAGATGGCAGAGCCCACTTGTTGTCAATGCATGAGCTGTCAGTGAAGACTTGGACATGGTTGGTGGAGCCTAAGTCACATGCAGCCTTCACAAACTGTTTGTGAGTGTCGGTGCTGACTGGGGTGATGGGGGTGGTGAAGCAGACACAGCCTTTGGTAAATGCCAGGGGATCTGTCCATGGGGGGTGCATGTATGCAGGGACTTGTTGAACCCAGGGGGCTCGGACCTGCAGAGAAAGGGAGAAAGGTCTATTAGCTATGTTTTTAAATAATTTACAGCCAATGGAGTGAGGGGTGCACCAAAGGCACAGAGAATGGGTAGTCTTTATATATTCAAAATAGAAGGAAAGAGGGGGAACAGAGCAAAGAAAATTTGTGGAGTGGGGGGAGGTGCCTTTGAAGACACCCAGGATCCAGCAACAAGCCATGTTTTGCACAGCCTGAAGGCAGTTTACCAATGTTTTTTGGCGGCGGCCATGATACCAGACCAGTGCTCCCCAGGAAAGGACAGAGTGGATGCAGGAGGTGTATAGGCGGCAGAGGAGGAGGGCCAAGGTTCCCTGTTGGGTGTTACCCAGGATGCAGAGTGTGGCAAGTGTTGAGAGGCCCTTTGAGTGCATGCACTCTACATGGGCTTTGAACAAGAGGCCCAGATCCCACCATATACCCAGCCAACAAAGCAGGATTGAGGGGTGGATCAGGGTGTTGGGGTCAACTTGAACCCTGGCTGTGTCCCAGCCATCATAGCCAGTGTGTTGCCAAGGTGGGTGGATGTGGAGGTACTCTGTCTTGGCAGCTTCAATGTTGAGACCAATGGTGCTGAAGGGAGTGTTGAGTTGGTGGTATGCGCATGCAAGAGCACAACAGTTGGATGCCATGGATGTACCTACACATATTAGTAAGTGGTTGTCAACATATGCCAGGGCGGTGGTGCCAGCTTGGTGAAAATGCCAGAGGACCATGCCTGCAAATATTGTTGACAGGATGGGGGAGACTGGCGAGCCCTGGGGGGTGCCGAAATCAGGTTTGGGTGTGGTAGGGAGGGTGGTGCCATCGAAGGCAATGGTGACCTGCCGGTCCCTCATGAAGGACAAACACCAGTTGGCCATGTCTGGCATGCAACTTGTTAAGCTCAATTGTATGTGGGTGATTGATGATGGGGCTTCCTGAAGTCAGTTGACTGAGTGATCGGCAACGGGGCTTCCTGATCGTCGAAGATATGCGAGGTCTTCCTAATAGAGTCAGGTTACGACGAAGTGGCTGATGACTAGATGAACATGCAAGAGCTGGTGAGGTGCATACAATGGGCTTGTATGAACAAAGAGAACAAGCTTAGGGCTTGTACTTATCGACTTTACATGCCTTTTATGCTACTCTATGTGTTTGCTACTGTAGTGGGTGGTCAGGGATGGTTTACATGGCTATGGAAGGTCATGGAATGATGTAGAACTATCAGTAAGCAGATGGTGTCCATGATGATGCAATAAGGTGTCATCATGGTGTAATAGAGTGGGGGTGAGTAAGGATGACACAAGAAGGTGTCATCATGGTGCAATATGGAGAGATGGGGGAGTTACACTGACTGGTGATGATGAAGAGGAAGTGAGTCAGCATAAATAAGGGAAAACAAAGTAAAAATGTAACACAACTGAGGTCCAGCAGTTGTTGGTGGAGGAGGTGGGGGTGTACCAAGTCAAAGAAGCCCTGAATGTCTACTGCAAGGACTGAGCAGACAAGGCCCTCCGAGTGGGCATGTTCCACAATCTGTAGGAGGTGCTGGGTGGTGTCATAGACCAAATGGCCTTGATGCCCCCCACATTAGTTAGGTGGCAGCCAGTCCCACATGTTAGTGAGGAACTGGAGCTGGTTAGCAATTATCTTTTCTAGGAGTTTCCCAAGGGTCTCCTCAAGGGTAATGGGCCAGTATGAACATGGCGAAAAGGGGTCTTTCTTGTTTGGCTTCCTGAGCATCACCACTTTTGCCGCCCACCAGAACTTGGGGTGGTGCCCCAAGCACAAACAGTTGTTGAAAAGCGAGAGGATCTCCTTGGGGTAGGCATCCACTACCCATTTAAGGGGGCAGTAACCTATTCCTGAGAGGCCTGGTGCCAACAAGTTAGATGTATCAGCCAGTGCCCCCATAAGCTCCGAAAGGAGTATGGGCGGGGCAGCTGGTTGAGGAGGTGGCGGTTGGGTAGAAAAGGTTCCCACCCCATGAACAGGGGGGAAGTCCAACCTCCCAGACCAACTGGTCTGGGTTCCATGCTCTGCCAACACATGGACAGTCTAGGCTTTGTCAAATGAGGCCTTACTCATAGGGGTCAAGTGCTTCTAGCATGCTTCATGTCCGCCAATCTGGAAAGGCTAGTTTGCAATCCAGGTGCCACCTCAGAAGACCCCATAGGGTACAATGGGGAATCAAACCCCAAGCCTGAATGCCTGCACAATCAACCACTGTCAACACAGCCATTTTTTCTGCTAGGTCATCCTGCCCCCCATGAATCAACCCTACTGAGGAGGCTGGGGAGCCCGTTCAGGATGCATGCCTCGACTCATTGTGTGCTTGAGCAGTGAAGTTGTAGGCCAACACCAGTTGGGAGTCATCAATGTTGGGAGAGGGGGCAAGGATGTCCAGGGAGGAGGTCAGGACCTGGAGGGGGTTGGCAGTGGGGGTAGTGGGGGCAGCCGTTCCATAGAGGGTGGCAGTGGTGGCTCCAGTGGTGGCCCAGTTGTAGGCAGCTTCAGAGGCCCTGGCAGCAGCTAGACTAGCTGATGAGGACTGGGGGGCTGGGGGTTGAGTACAATGAGAGGGACCATGGTTATCTGACATGGGGGGAGTTTTAGCTGCCCACATGCTAGTTAGATGGTGGTGGTTACTGGTCAAGAAGGATGAAATGTGTGGTGAGCTGCTGATTGCTGGAGGGGGGTGGTTTCCATCGAGGTCACTTGGAGGAGCGACTTGCAGGTCAGGGTCCACCAGGGGACTTCCGTTTTTGAGGGCATGGCTAATCAGGTGAAGGGGGCGAGGGCGGCAATCATAGAGTCGATCACTGCCTGTGCTTTGTTGTCCAAGGAGAGGGTGTCATCCACTGGTAGGGAAAAAGTGACTTCAAGTAGAGGAAAGGCGATGTCAGTCCACTCTTCCCTGTTGGCCAGGAGCAGCCGGTGGGTTTTCTGGATGGGGGGTGGGGGCTGAAATGGCAGGGACCATTGCAGCATGGCATGGTCAGACAGTGGTGAGGTGGTGGTGGAGGTGCCCAAGTCCAAGATGGAGTCAGGGTTGATTGCAGGAGGGGACCAGATCATGTCAATGGGGCACTGTTGATGATTGTCAACCAGCTGTGAGTCAGAATCTGGGAGATGAGCCAGCACAAGGCCTTTTTTTTTTTGTTTTTTATAAATATTCCTGCAGTATTACATAATTACAAGCTGCCCCCCAAAGGGGGGGCCCTAACTGTCAGGAATCCCCTCATTTTTCCGATCATTTTCCATATTTTTACTTATTTTTCCCATCATTATTCATCAACTTACTGCATTAGGATTCCTGACATGTGTGCACATGATCAGCAGTCACATGGTAGTTGGTATATAGGCACATGACACAGTGCGCTGACTGATACTATACAGTAGCACTGCCTCAGTTCCCATGGGGGGCTGGGAGCTTATAAACCTGACCTTTTTGCTGTAGCAAGGTTTCCCACTTTTGACCTCTTGTGGATTCCTTGCAGGCGAGTGTAGTAGATAGCAATTAGGATACTGAATATTGACTTGTGGATTCCTTGCAGTTTCAAGCGCTCTATCAGTGGTTCGAAGTTTTGCAGGTCTTGAGCTTATATTGATTACTTGATCTCATCATTCGCGCTGCGAGTTGTGACACTAACTACATAACAACGGAGGTGCCTGTCATAAATTTCCTTTGTTCCACTCCCCCTTTCTTCACTTATTTCGGATATTTAAAGACCACTCATGCCCTGCACCTATGGCACATCCCTCACCATGTAGGGCAGAAAAAGTTCAATCCTAATGCTAACACTCCCTTTTCCCTTTCATTGCAGGTCCACATCCCCTGAGTCCAATGGATCCCAGCATACATGCTCCCCCCCTGGATGGACCCCTTGCCTTTGGTCAAGGTTGAATCATCTTTTCAGTGCCCAGGCAGCTGGTCTCTTTGGACATGTGTGACGCATATGTTGCCCAGGCCAAGGCCCTCTGCACCAATACCTCCCTGCAGGTATTCACCAATGGTTCTTGCATTGGAAATGCCTCAGGCTCCGCCATCTGCAGCATGAAGGGAGAACTCTATATCACCTCCCTTCAGCTGGCCTCCCCCACATGCGCCACAGCTACAGATGCCAAGATCTTTTCCTTGGCAACTGCCCCTGGCTGGGCTGCATGCTGCCTCCACCACCTACTGCCAGACATCCAGGAGATCTTCTTCCTCTCGGACTCTCTGACGGCACTTGGCCTCTTCCACACATGGCCCTCTTCATTGGGGGCCCAGCTCCTCCCCCTTTGGAAGGCGGGGGTCAAGACCCTTCTCAACTCCTTTCCAAATCTGACTGTTCATTTCTGATGGTGCCCAGGACATGAGGCAATCCCTGGGAACAAATGGGCGGACTCCAAGGCGAAGCTTGCTACTGAGCTTCCCCCATTGACCCTCACCCCCTCTATCTCCACACTGAAGGAAGTGGTGACTTGCACCCTCAGCAAGCATTGGTCCCTACAGCTGGCCCGCCCCCTCGCCTCTACAGCTGACAAGTACTTGGCAGTCACTGGCCCCCCTCTTGATGACCATAGAAGATCCTTACTGTTACAATTTTCCTTTACTTTCTCTTACTGCACTGACTCACTTCCTCTTTGTCATCATCAGCCAGTGCAACTCCCCCATTCCTCTTCCTTACTCATCCTTATTCGCCTCACGCCATATGACGCCATGATGACGCCTTATTGCACCATCATGACGTGCTTTGCTTACTGATCACCGTACTTGTATTACCAAGGCCTTCCTTGAGTTTCCATGACCTTCCATAGTCTGGTAAACACACCTAACCAAGTCGCTACAGTAGCAAACACATAGAGTAGCATATAAGCATGTAACTTCAGTAGCACAAGCCCTAAGCTTGTGCTCTTTGTTCATACAAGCCCATTATCTGCTACCACCAGTCTACTGTGTGCCACTTGGCCATTAGTCGCTTTGTCGTAACCCGACACCGCTAAGAAGCACCTCGCGTCCACATCGCCGATCAGGAAGCCCCATCAACAATCACCTTCAACTTACGACATCTAGGAAGCCCCGTTGCCGTACCATCAGTTCCGACGATCAGGAAGCCCCGACGTCGATCACTGCGTAACCATTGAGCTTAACACTTACCATCTTGGTCAGCCACCCCTGCTCTGAGCTCACCACAGTGGCACAGGTCCTCTGCTGTGCCAGTCCCTATGGGGGATACTGGCTGAGCTTCAACTCAGCCTACCAGTGCAGGCATGGCCTGATCTCTCATTGCAGGTGGCACAACCACCCACCCTGGCCAGCACAGTCAACTTCCCATGTCCTCAGCAGATGCAAAACACTCCAGCCCTGGATACAACATGTATGGCCCAAGAGCGACCCCATCCCTGTCCACCATTCTGAATGGGCAGAAGGAAACCACCTTCTGGTCTTAAGGTGCTGGCTGCACATTACAGGCCACCTCAATCAGATGTCTGACCACACTGCTGGGGTGATTTGCCTTGCCTTTGTGGTCATGGACTTAGATGGCCTCCCAACCAACAACAACCTGGACTTGGACACCCTCCGGGGCTATGTGTGCAGGTTACTCGGATCCAGGACTCAGGATGTGGACCTGGCCCTTTTGGAGCTCTCAGGTATGCTCCCACCATTTCCCTCTGACTCTTGACTGCCTTTTGGATTCCCCACCAGTTTCTTCTATGGCACATGCAGCCACTCCTTTCCTATTCTAAGGGACTGTCTCTTCCTGATCTCATCTTGACTTGGTTATGGTTTCCTCAGTTGTGATATGTATTCCTCCCTCTTTTCCTCTCTCTATTTATTCCAAATAGGATGCATAAGTACACTAGGCCTCCCTAAGAGGCACACATCCTGCCCAGTTTTGCTCAATGAGCAATGATGGGTGCCTCAGTAGTTAGGTAGTTTACAGGCAGCCCCTATGGGGCCACAGGTGTATTATGTAACTCAGTAGGAATAATAAATTTAAAAAAAAAAAGCAGGCAGGATAGAGAGGAGCAGGGAAAGGGTCAGGGAGATGGCAGTGGGAGTGGTCATATGGGGAGAGTCACTCAAGCAGCAACTTGCAAGGCTATGCTAGCCACACTTTGAGTTTGACGCAAGTCCAAGTTCATTATGATGGATACCAGATGAGGCAGTACAGGGACCTTAATGGACATTTACAGGCTCACACAAGCGCATTCCAGCAGCAGTGGAGGTGGCAATCTTTTCTTCTCATTTGCAAAAAGTAGAATAAAGTCCTCACTGTGCATACACAAATCCTCCTTAGGGGGGTATAGAGTACATAGAAACTGCAAACCGGCCCTAAAGGGCCAGGGAGCTGCACACTTTGTTGTAGTTACATGACATGCAATAGAAATCCAATCCTCCTCCTCCTTCTGCAGCCAACTGATGGCCTGCATGTGGATAAGGATTGCAACAGTGTTAAGCCTACTGATTAGGTAAGGCTTAATAAGCAATCAATGAGGATTGACCAAGTGGAAACAATGTAGAGATGAGACAATAATTGAGCAAGGGTTTCCCCAAGGACTAGTAGACTGGTGGACTGGTGACTGGTGACTTAATATCCTGCAGAGGAGATAGTGAACAAGTAGGCTCTATTGAATGAAGAGCACAAGCTTAAGGCTTAGTGCTCTAAAAGCAAGTCCTTATATACATGTGTAGATTACTGTGGAACAAGGTGGAAGGCTGACTGAGCAAACAATAAGGGTCTGTCAGGAATCCCCTCATTTTTCCGATCATTTTCCATATTTTTATTTTTCCTGTCATTATTCATCAACTTACCGCATTAGGATTCCTGACATACATGCTCATGAACAGCAATCACATGGTAGTTAGTAATCAGTCACCTGATGGACACTTATAGGTACTATATATTTGCACAGCCATGTTTCTGTTTGCTCTATATAAACCCCTCCTTTTTGCTGTAGCAAGGTTTCCCACTTTTGACCTCTTGCAGATTCCTTGCAGGTGAGTGTAGTAGACAATTATTAGTTACTGAATATTGACTTGTGGATTCCTTGCAGTTGCAAGTGCTCTATCAGTGGTTCAAAGTTTGCAGGTCTTGAGCTTATATCAATTACTTGATCTCATCATTTGCACTGTGAGTCATGACAGGGTCAGTCAGCATGGAAGGAAATAAAAACCAATAGAAGAGTCTGACTGATCATGAGGCTAGGATCAGTCAGCATACAAGTAAGATCAGTCAGCAAAGATGACTGGTGCTGATAAAGGCAATGAGTAAAGGAAATTTGTAACAGATAGCCTTATCCATGTCCACATCCACCACATCCACCATGTCCACAAGCTCTATTGGGGTTGAGTTGGGAGGGACCCTGATGCTGGGGTAGACTTTGCATGGTGCTGGTGTTGCAATCAGCCAGAACAAGGGAAGAAACACCAGATCCAGCCTGAACAAGTTGATCCCCTTCAACAGGCATCCTGTTATAACCAGATGGTAAAGGTACCCCACTTGCTTGAGCCAGATGAAGGAAAGCTAATATGGGAGAGTCTATTTGTGGTCTCTCCATTGCCATTCTTCCGGTTGCTATCTGCCACTGCAACAGTCAGATGCTCTCCTGGTTAGGGGCACTTATTTTCCATATGATCATGTATCAGCTAGGCAAGACTTTACAAGCACATTTCTCTGCATAATCCTCATACCTGGGTCTGCCAGATCCATTTACTCCCTGCTCCCCAGATGCATCAGCTTGAACATGACCACTCCAACCTTTGCCACATATGCAGGGTGTGTCAGGCTGCCAGTTGTTTTCGACCTGTATACCATTAACCAGTCCCCTTTGTATGCATAAACATATTCACATACCAGGAAGTAGCTGCCACAATCTGTAGGTCCTTATCCACCTTTTGGAAAAAACCCAAAGTGCGACCAGTCCAGCACTTGGTCATGGGCCCCTAAAAGCACCACCTTGTTAGGGCAACACTATAAACATGGCACACAGGTTCTACCAGTGAAATGACTTAGGAGGGGGATATGCAAGTTGACAAGGAGGGATCACACAGAGATAGTGGATATCCTAAGAGAACTCGACTGAGTTCCCCAGGTCTGCATTGGCTGCTACTTATACACATTTGACTACTTTAGGGTAGGTCAAATCTATAATAAACTACCAATCAGAAGTGTGAAACAGTCATGATGCCATTACTATGTAATATGTCACCATACTGATGCAATATGGCGTCATTGCTCTAGAACCTTCTACTGTGATGTCATAGATCTAGAACTATCTGTGCCTGCTTACTACTGATTGGACTGAGCATACCTAATGACTAATCCATCATTATATAATACAAGGTGAAACATAAATCGAAAAACACTTATATCATAACAATGTGGTCCTTTTTGTTGATTTTTTGATTTTGGCCTAGATCCTGAGATACAGCATTTTGTGGTGCTGTATCTCAGGATCTAGGCCAAAATCAGAAAATCAACAAAAAGGACCACATCCACATTGTAAATATGATCACTTTCTCTCACCAAAGCAAGATCCAAAAATGAGTATCTAAGGAGAAAAGATGTCGCAAGTAAAATAACAAACTGTATGCACTCTGCAAAGCTCAATTTGGTAACTGGGTGACCTGTTCCCACGCTGGTGTTACTCATGCAGAGTTGCCTCTACTCACTAGCCCTTCTCAATTACATGGCAACACAGACTTGTGAAAGTTGTCCGGCATGTGTATGTAATTGTAGGGTCCTTCCAAATTAATTATTTTTTGCAAATTATAATTGTGGTGTGACTTGTGAGCTGAATTGCAGCTTCGTTTGGCTTACACTCGGCATCAGGATCGTCCTTGATGACATATCAAACCCATGTTAGGAAATTTCAGCCACTGAGTGCTGGCAGGACAAAACCTCCCCCCCCAAAAAAAAAACTTGCAAGTTTTCATATCACTGAATCAACAGCAAACCAGCCAGAATGGACCAAGAACAAAACCAAAACATTATTCCAACAAAGTTGTACCCACTAAATGATATGGCCTTGTATAACGGGCATGCACTGCTCGTTTTTGGAGACTGTATGCATGTTCCCGGGACCATGTCACACTTCATGAGCATGCTGCGGACTCCCCAGGATACAACATGCTTCCAAGAATACTCGCCCAGTCCTGCGACTCATGCACATTTGACAGCATTGTACATGAACTTCGAGAAGAATGTATCCCCCAGACCCACTGGAGGCATCCAGTTCATATTAAAATATAACGAACGATTAAGTATAGTACATGGTCATATGAACAACCACCTTACTAAGTGAACAATAACACAATGATAATGCCATATGATAAGGGCTATGATAGTTATAGTATACGTAGCTCACAGTAGGTGTATATAAGGAGAGCTGGTCTCTACCATGAAATACATTGGTTTACACTGATAACCCCTGCTCCTCTCACATTTACCACTGCACCTCATCATCTATCACAATGTGCATAGATTTTAAGAGGTTATGAGCTTTGACTCTACAAACTAATGAAATGATATAACGAAACTATGTCCTCATCATCCAGTACTCAACCAGAGACTGAATTACAAAGAAAAAATTGTGAGCAAGACGAATGTGCTCAATTAAATACTATAAGAAAAATTGCTGATGATCTAAAAATAATTTATACACAACAGCATACAATCGAAGAAATCCAGATAAAAATAAACAAAGCAAACGAAGCCAGTGAGTGTTATAATATATTACTCGAATGTAACAAAAGATTAATACCAAATCATGGAACTTTAAACGAAATAAAAGCAAGAATTGAAAGGTATGATGCAGCCACTAGTGAACAAAAACAAAATTACCAAACTAATTACTTAAACGAATTGAAAAATCAAGCCGAAAAACTCGGTATATCTGATTCAGGAGAAGCACCTGATATAAGAATTTGAATCAGTGAGTACAATGGGCTAAAAACAGACGAAGAAAGAACTAACTTTAAAAATCAATATCCCTATATAAAAATCGAATCAGAAGAAGAAGAAGAACAAAAAGAAGAAGAACAAAAAGAAGAAGAAAATCATAGTGAGCTGTCTGATCCTGGAGATGGAAGCAATGCTAACAATGAAACTAGTGAACCAGATATGGCACAGAAACTTGCAGAGCTCCAGAAATTCTTTGACGGCATTGACAAACTTAACAGGTGAAGAAATTTCAAACTTTGGAATTTCCATATCAGAAATGCCATCCAGAGTTCAGGTTACGGTCACCTGCTCATTAATGTGCCAGCAACTATGGAACTACCTATCTCTGGTGCTTTATACAATGGGATTTTACATACTATGCCTGATGAAATACTTGGCTATTATCTTAATTTCGGCAAAGATATACCAGCTCTACTGGGAGCACTCAGTGGAAGGTATGACGTTATGACTACAATTACAAAGGGATTTAGCAAGGCTGCGCTATTTGATCAGGGAGGGCACGTCTCCCAATTTGACACGACCCTCAGCAAACTTACCAGCATATACGAGGAACTAATCTCGAAAGGGATTCAAGTTTCAGACTCAATGTACATATCGGCAATAACAAAAGCAACGCCAGAACAATACCAATACGTTTTAACTCAAAGTGAGTTATATATTAAAACAGTTAATGAAATAAATACCGGAAACCCCCCAGTAACGTTAATGGCACAATTTCTATTAACAGCATTACAAAATGCATTTGAAGGATGGCGTAAAAACCATCATAGAACTGGAGCAGTGGCTAATCACCTGCCCAAGGATGAGTGCACTCACCCTTATTTTAGGGGGTGCGGATGTGGCAATGGCCGCGTATTTCCATCATGAGGCCGAGGCTTTAGGGTCTGAGGCGGATTTAGAGGATGAGGATGAGGGGGATATTCCCCTAACCAACAATCACATACAGTTAAGTGTTATAACTGTAATAAACTCGGACATTATAGCCGAGACTGCTGGGTGCCAAAAACGGAATGGACAAAAGTGGCACAGCAAAAATGAAAAGAGGAAGTGAATGCAAGTGAGAAAGGAAAAGGGAAGGAAATGGGTGTGTCAGCAGCACCAGCACCAACAATGACTGGGGCAGGTGTGGCCCAGGCTAAACATACAGCAGCAGCAGCACAAGTCGCTTCTAGTTTAAGAATCGAACTAAGTGCCATAATCGGACAGGGCGAAACGGCCTTCATTACGGAAATCCCTGATGACGCAATGGGCGAATTCCCTGTATACAGCTACAATGATTTTCTTGACAGATTAGGAAACTATGATAGTGCTATGGAAGATATCAATGACAATAATCTTGACGTAAGCATTAATGCTATAACAACAGAAAATTCTGCTAACAATGTTTACTCTTATATGGATATAATTGATACTGGTGCAACAATCCATTTAACACTGTATCTTAATCATTTAACAAATACTTACAAAACCGAACCAATTACAATAATGGCTGCCAACAAATCAATGTTCACATCAAAAATAGTAGGGGATCTTATCATTTACATCCCCAACAGACACTTGGTAAGTGTCATTATGTTATCAAATGTTTATTACAATCCTAAAATGAACATGACATTAGTCTCTCAAGGACTTCTATGTCATGACGGTTATAAATTTATTTATAAACAAAATCAATGTATAATAAAGTATCCTAATGGATCTTTATGTGGAAAAATTAAAAATACAAATGGATTGTATAGTATATTTAACAACAATGTACAAGCAGCTATGAAAAATTTAACATTATTTGAACTTCACAAAAAACTCGGTCATATAAGTTATGCTTACATAAAAAGGCTATTAAAAGAAGACTAAATTACAAATAACAAAATTTCAAATTACAATGAAACTCAATGTCAAACTTGCTTAGAAGCAAATATAAAAAGAATACAAATTCCGAAATTATGTGTCTCAAAGTTAGCAGAAAAATTTGGTGAGCATATACATATGGATATATGGGGACCCACATCAACACATGCTATAGGAGGATATAAATATCTTCTAACACTTGTAGATGACACTACAAGATGGATAAAAATGATTTTATTAAAAACAAAAGACAAAGGTTTTAACGCTTATACAACTTGGGCTACAATGCTCAACACACAACATAACATAACAATAAAAATATTACAAAGTGATAACAATACAGTGTTTTTAAGTAAACAATTCACTGAATATTTAGAAAAAACATGGAACAATACAAAAATTAACTGTACATGATACACCACAACAAAATGGTGTAGCAGAATGATCACATCAAACAATTTTAAATAATACACGAGTCAATTTGCTACAAGCAAAACTGCCACCAAGTTTATGGGGTGAAGCAGTAAAATATAGTACTTATGTTTACAATAGAACTCCGAAGAGTGCTATTGATTTCAAAACACCATATTACAAAAGATATAATGAAAATTATAACATTGATGATTTAAAAGAATTCGGTCAATATTGCATAATACGACAAGAAAACGTAAATAAATTACAACCTAAAGGAATATATGCACAATGGCTCAGATTTGACGAAGAAAGTAAAGGGCACAGAACCTATCATAACAGAAAAGTAACAGTTGAATGAAATTTACAATTTTTAGATTCCCCACCATCTAAAATTGAAGGGGAGAAAAATATAGAAAAACAAAATGAGAAAATACAAGAATTAACAAAGGAAAGACCCAAAAGAATATTAAATCCAACGAAACAATCATTAGGTCTAAATTTTGATGAACACAATACAGTAGCCTATCTTACAGAATTTAATCAATTCAATACGGAATTAATAGGCGATCCTAATTCATATCAACAAGCAATTAATAGAATTGATGCAAATCAATGGATCACAGCAATGAAAGAAGAAATAAAAACGCTAATTGAAAGATCTACATGGATGATCATTGATCCACCTAAAGACATAAATATAATTGGAACAAGATTTGTTTATAAAACAAAAAGATTAGCAAATGAAGAAATTGAATGTTACAAAGCAAGATTAGTAGTTCAAGGATTCACTCAAATGGAAGGCATTGACTACTATGCAAATGATACATTCACTCCAGTAGCATGATTAGCTACAGTACAAACTATATTAAGTTGGAGCGCAACAAACAATTACGAAATTCACCAAATTGATATTAAGTCAGCGTACTTATATGGTGAATTAGAAAAAGACAAAAATATATATATAAAACCACCACCAGGAAATTTAGTCAAAATAAAACCTGGACAAGTTTTAAAACTAGAAAAGGCCTTATATGGATTGAAACAGGCCAGGAGACGTTGGTATAAAAAACTATCAGAAATATTAATAGGAATAGGACTAACACGAGCAGTCCAAGATAACACAGTATTTTTTAGAAAAGAAAAAGGAAAAACAATCCTAATACTTTTCATACATGTTGATGACATTACATTATGTGGACTAAATCTAACAATTATTAATGCTATAAAAAACGCAATTAACAAACACATAAAATTCACAGACAGAAACGATGTACATTGGTTATAAGGAATTGAAATTGAATGGACCGAAAAGAAAGAATAATAAAACTTAGACAAAAGAATTATATCAATACAATCATTGAATGATATAAATTAAAAGACACTGCAATGGTACAAACACCAATGACACCAGGACAAGTGTTAAAATCACTTGAAAATCCATCAAACGAAGAATTAAATTTCATGAAACAAATACCTTATATGAATATGGTTGGAGCATTACAATATGCAGCAGATTGTACAAGACCTGATATATCATTCACAACAGGTCAATTTGCTAGGCATTTAAACAAACCTAGTATTGAACATTATAATGCAGTGAAACACTGCTTTAAATACTTAAAAGGAACAAATGATCATTGGTTAATACTCGGGAGTAAAGACCCAATTGAGTTAATCAGATATACCAATGCCGATGGAATGACACAAGAAGGCCATAAAGCTATATCCAGATATATATTCCAAATAGGAAACACAACAACATCATGGTCTAGTAAAAAACAAGAATTAGTGTCATTATCAGTATGTGAAGCTGAACTTCAAGCTTTAACACATGGAGTAAAAGAAGCTATATGGCTTAGAAGACTGGTTGAAGAGGTACTGCAGACCTTGGATACACCAATGAAAATCTTATGCGATAATCAAGCAGCCATAACAATAGTAAATTCAACAGAACAAAAATATACACAACAAACGAAACATATTGATATACGAAAAGATTTTTTAAGAGACTATATTGAAAATGAAACTATATCAGTTTCATATATTCCAACTGGACAGCAAAAAGCTGATATTATGATGAAAGTGCTAACAATCAAATTAATCAAATGTTTTACAAGTCTACTCCACCTAGTAAAAGTTTGAAGGGGAGTATTAAAAATATAATGAACAATTAAGTATAGTATGTGGTCATATGAACAACCACCTTACTAAGTGAACGATAATGCAACAATAACGCCATACAATAAGGGCTATGATAGCTATAGTATACATAGCTCACAGTAGATGTATATAAGGAGAGCTGGTCTCTACCATGGAATACATCAGTTTACACTGATAACCCCTGCTCCTCTCGCATTTACCACTGCACCTCATCATCTATCGCAATGTGCATAGATTTTAAGAGTTCGGCTCCTTCGATGGTGCCAGTTTGAGACCTGAGGGCAGATGGCCACTTCTTCATCGAAGAAGTGGCCTGCCAATCCCCCCCCACAGACAGAGGTTCGGGACGATCGAGAACACTCAACTCCCTTTGCCAGCGCTGTCCACGGCTCGCTTTACAAGTCAGAAAAAACAAAAGTGCTCTCAAAGACATTGAGATGCATGCCACCATTAAATAATCCCCCGGTGACGCCAGCCATGAAGAAAAAAAATGAAAGCGAAAGCTAAGGAAACTAAGGCGTCAGGGAGGGGTTCGCA
>NBBA01000027.1:0-164397 GCA_002794785.1 Coniferiporia sulphurascens
GGAGGAGTGGACTGACATTGCCTTTCCACTACTTGAAGCCACTTCTTAATACAAGTGAATGACACCCTCACCCTTGACACCAAAGCGCAGACAGTGGTCGACTCCATGATCGCGCCCTCGCCCCCTTCACCTGCATCAGCAAGCCGTCCAAAACCGAGGTCCCCTGGTGGACCCCGACATGCAAAACGCTCCTCCAGGCGATCTCAGCGGCCCCCACCCCCCTTCAACGGTCAGCAGCCCCCACATTCAAGCAAGGCATCTGGGCAGCAAAGCGAAATTTTTATGGAACAAGCAGATCAAGCAGACCTCCAACATCTGGGGCTGGGCCAAACGAGGCCTCGGCAACCAACCATCACCGATCCCCTCGCTTAAAAAGCGAGACGGCACCTTCACCCAATGGACGACGAGAAAGGTGAGCTCTTCCGCACTACTTTCTTCATGCCCCCGCCACCCCAACAAGGCCAACACGCGCCACCCCCCCCCCCCAACCAGCTGCCCTGCCTATACTCCTCACAGAGCTGACAGGGGCACTGGCCGACACCTCCAACTTGTCATCTCTGGGCCTCTCAGGGATAGGCTACCACCCCCTTAAATGGGTGGTGGACGCTTACCCCAAGGAGATTCTCTCACTTTTCAATGACTGCCTCCGCTTAGGGCACCACCCCGAGTGCTAGCAGCCAGCAAAAGTAGTGATGCTCTGGAAGCCTAACAAGAAGGACCTGTTCTCGCTGTCCATATCCGCACTAAAAGAAGCCGCTGTCCACACCCTTATGGAACGATGGACGCTCTCATTAGCCCACCCACTAGCCTTGACCGCCGACAAATACCTGGCAGTCCACGGCCTACCCTCACGCCGACCTCGAAAGCTCCTCATGCATTCAGTCAACCACCCACGCAACGAGCTATCCACAGTTGCACAGGTCCTCTGCCACGCCGGTCCCTATGGGGGCTACTGGCTAAGTTTCGACTCAGCCTACCACCACAGGCACGGCCTGATTTCGCATTGCAGATGGCACAACCACCCCCCTGGCCCGTGCAGTCGACTGCCCACATCCTCGGCAGCTGTAGCACCTTCCACCCATGGATACAGCATGTGTGGCCACCTCGGGACCCTCTCCCAGTCCACCACTCAGAGTGGGCTGACGAAAACCACCTCCCAGTTTTGCGCCGCTGGCTAAAGCTGACGGGGCATCTTAACCGCCTCTCAGACCACGCCGCAGGCGCCATCAGGCTGGCTTTTGCCGCGATGGACCTTGACGGCCACCCCACCGACAAGGATATGGACCTGGACCTCCTAAGGGAATACATGCATCGTATGCTTGGATCAAGAACCCAGGACTCGGACCCAGCCCTTTTGGAGCTCACAGGTATGCTCCCCCCGTTTCCATCTGATTAAATGCCTGCCTTTCGAATTCCCCATGATACATCTCGGCCGGCACTCTCACCCCCCCCTTTCCACTTCTAAGCTTCTTACCTTAACCTGCCCTCACCAGCTTGGTTTGTTCATAGCGATATGTATCCCTCCCTCTCAGTTGGTTTCTTACTAAATAGGGGCTCTACACATGTCGGCACCCCTCGGGGAGCAGAGCCCCCGCCCAGTTTTGTGTGATGCGCAATGATGGGTGCCTCTGTTGTTATGTAGTTAGGGCCCCCCCTTCAGGGGGGCAGCTTGTAATTATGTAATACTGCAGGAATAATTTTTTTAAAAAACAAAAAAACCCCATTCTCGCTGTGCTCTTACCGGCCCATCACCCTTGAGGAGACCCTAGGGAAACTCCTCGAAAAGATAATTGCTAACCGGCTCCAGTTCCTCACAAACATGCAGGACTGGTTGCCACCCAACCAATATGGGGGGCGCCAAGGCCACTTGGTCTACGACACCACCCAACACCTTTTACAGATTGTGGAACAGGCCCACTCGGAGGGACTTGTCTGCTTGGTCCTCACAGTCGACATACAGGGTTTCTTCGACTCGGTTCACCCCCAACTCCTCCACCGGCAATTACTGGACCTCGGTTGCGCCCCTGACATGGCCAACTGGTGTTTGTCCTTCATGATGGACCAGCAGGTCGCTGTCTCTTTCGATGGCACCACCCTCCCAACCGCCCCTAAACCCGACCTCGGCACCCCCCAAGGGTCGCCGGTGTCCCCCATTCTGTCAATGATTTTTGCTGGCATAGTCCTCTGGCGCTTTCACCAAGCCGGCACTACCACCCTAGCATACGTCGACAACCACTTACTAATATGCATAGGTCCCTCAGTGGCATCCAACTGCCACACCCTGGCCCATGCTTACCACCAACTCGACACTCTCTTTGGCACCATCGGTCTCAACATCAAAGCCGCCAAGACGGAGTGCCTCCACTTTCACCCCCCCAATGATGCATCGGCTACCAAGGCTGGGACACCACCGGGGTTCAGGTAGACCCCAACACCCTAATCCACCCCTCAATCCCATTGCGGTGGTTGGGAATATGGTGGGACCCGGGCCTCTCCTTCAAGCCCCATATAGAGCGCATGCGCTCCAAGGGGCTCTCCACACTCGCCACCCTCCGCATTCTAGGCAACACCCAACATGGTATCTCGGCCCTCCTCCTCCGCCACCTGTACACCTCCTGCATACACTCCATCCTGTCATGGGGCACACCAGTCTGGTATCATGGCAGCCGCCAAAAAACTCTGGTCAACCGCCTGCAGACTGTGCAAAACACGGCCTGTCGCTGGATTCTAGGCGTCTTTAAGGGCGCCTCCCCCATTCCACAAATTTTCTTTGCTCCGTTCCCCCTCTCTCTTTTTACTTCGAATATATAAAGACGATCCACTCCCTGCACCTATGGCGCACCCCTCACTCTATTGGCTACAAATTATTTAAAAACGTAGCTAATAGACCTTTTTCCCTTTCTCTGCAGGTCCGAGCCCCTCGGGTTCAACAAGTCCCTGCATACACGCATCCCCCTTGGACGGATCCCCTGGCCTTCATGCAAGGACGAGTCCGCTTCACCACCCCCACCACCCCAGTCAGCGCAGACATGCAAAAGTCCTTTGCAACAGCTGTGCGCCAACTCGGCTCCACCCCCCATGTCCAGGTATTCACAGATGGCTCCCGCATTGACAATAAGTCAGGCTCGGCTATCTGCGCCATGCTAGGCCACACACGGCTCCGGTCACGACGACTGGAATCCCCCACCTGCGCTACAGCAATGGATGCCGAGGAATTCTCCCTCGCCACAGCTCCAGGCTGGGTAGCGTGCCGCTTCCCGGTGCAACTGCGTGTCGCATCGGATGTCTTCTTCCTCTCCGATTCGCTGACTGCCCTCCACCTTTTCCATATGTGGGCCGCCGCCCCTGGCACTCACCTCCTACACATCTGGAAAGCCAGAGTGGAGACCCTGCTGGATTTGTTCCCCCAGCTCACCGTTCACTTCGTGTGGTGCCCCGGACACTCGGACATCCCTGGTAATGAATGGGCTGACATGGAAGTGAAATTGGCAACCGAGCTTCCCCCATCTGACTTAAAACCATCCACCTCCGCCCTCAAAGAGGTCGCCGTCCGCACACTCATGGACAGGTGGACCCTTGCACTTGCCTGCCCCCTCGCATCAACTGCCAATAAATACCTGGCAGTACATGGCACCCCAACCCACCGACTGCAAAAGCTGCTTATGCACTCGGTCGACCACCCACGTGGTGAGCTCTCTGCAGTAGCACAGGTTCTCTGCCGTGCTGGTCCCTATGGGGGTTACTGGCTGAGCTTTGACTCAGCCTACCGACGACAACATGGCCTGATCTCCCACTGCAGGTGGCACAACCACCCCCCATGGCCTGCCCAGTTGACTGCCCACATCCTCGGCGGCTGCAGCACTTTCCAGCCTTGGATACAACGAGTTTGGCCACCACGTGACCCCCTCCCAGTCCACCACTCTGAATGGGCAGACGAGAACCACCTCCCGGTTTTGCACCAATGGCTAAAGCTAACGGGGCACCTAAGCCGCCTCTCGGACCATGCCACGGGCACCATTCAGCTAGCATTCGCTGCAATGGACCTCGACAGACACCCAACCGATGAGGATATGGACGTGAACCTCCTATGGGATTATATGCGTCATATGCTTGGACACCGAACCCAGGACTCGGACCCGGCCCTCTTGGAGCTCTCAGGTATGCTCCCCCCATTCCCTCATGATTAATGCCTGTCTTTCGGATTCCTACGGATACATCTTGGCCGGCGCTCTCGCCATCCCTTTCTCAATTCTAAGCTTCTTACTTTGCCTGCCCTCGCCCACTTGGTTAGTTTGTAGCAATATGTATTCCTCCTTCTACTTTCCCTAGTTTTGAACTCAATAGGGGCTCTACACACTTCGGCACCCATTTGGGAGCAGAGCCCCTGCCCAGTTTTGTGCAATGCGTGATGATGGGTGCCTCCGTTGTTATGTAGTTAGGGCCCCCCCCGAAGGGGGGGCAGCTTGTAATTATGTAATACTGCAGGAATAATTTAAAAAAAAAAAAAAAAAGCCACACCATGTGTTATGAGACCCCTATCTCCTTTTAGCAGCTAGTGCCGTCATCAGAGACCCTTTCGGGAATTTGGGGAGCAGTTTTTGGTATGACATGCCGGTCATCATGGCCTCAATGCAAGCACATCAATCCCGGAGGGTTAGACCCGACTTTCACCAAACCCGAGGTTTCCTGGCTCTCACCGACCACTAGTGGGCAGTGTTAAGCTCGACGGTTACACGATGATCGATGTCGGGGCTTCCTGATCGTCTAGTCTGATGGAACGACAGCGGGGCTTCCTAGATGTCGTTAGTCGAAGATGATCGTTGGTGGGGCTTCCTGATCGACGATGTGGATGTGGTAGGCTTCTGTAGTGAGTCGGGTTACGACGAAGCGACTAATGGCCAAGTGGCACACAGTAGACTGGTGGTAGCAGATAATGGGCTTGTATGAACAAAGAGCACAAGCTTAGGGCTTGTGCTACTGAAGTTACATGCTTATATGCTACTCTATGTGTTTGTTACTGTAGGGTCATGTATCAGGTCGTTTACATGGCTTATGGAAGGTCATGGAAACCCAAGGGAGGTCTTGGTGATACAAGTGAAAGTATCAGTAAGCAAAGCACGTCATGATGGTGCAATAAGGCATCATCATGGCATCTTATGGCGTAAGGCGAATAAGGATGAGTAAGGCAGAGAAATGGGGGAGTTGCACTGACTGATGATGACGAAGAGGAAGTGAGTCAGCGCATAAGGGAGAGTAGAGGAAAATTGTAACAGGCAGAGGGTTTCCCAACTCCCATGGAAACATTATCATCATGTTCCCCCCCGACTGGCGAGCTTTGCGCCTTGCCCCACTGACCGGGCCCAAGGGCACGACCAGCAGACCAGCCGAGGCACCGCACCCCAAGAGGGCACAGCAGACATGAAAGAGAATCATCCTCACCGAGTCATCCCCCCATTGCAACATTATCATCGGGTTGCATACCCTCTGGCAAGCCCTAGAGCCCCTCTTGCGTCTTCGAAACCGCCGTTACAGCGACTGGACGACCAGTGAGCACGCACTCTGGAGGACTGGTGTACAGACGGTAGTCTTCTCTCGTATCGACCCAGTAGTATGCCAGACCAGAGTACAGGTTGCTGTGACGAACCCCCAGACGACCCCCAGTGAAAACCAGAGATGGTGGTGGTAAGAGGACAAGAAGGTTGTTCAATAGGCGAGTGAACAGCTGTAGGGCGGCGACCATAGCATCGATGACCGCCTTAGCCTTAATGTCCAGGGCATGGGTATCGAGCCCCAGTAGTCGGAAGGCTGATTCGAGGAGGGGGAAGGCTATGTCGGTCCATTCTTCCTTGTCGGCTGGGAGCAGCCAGCAGGTCTTTATGACCGGAGGGGGGGCCGAAATGGCAGTGACCAACATAGGATTGCGTGGTCAGACAAGGGGGAGGGGTCAGAGGTAGCCGAATCTAAAATAGAGTTGGGGTTGACTGTGGGTGGGGCCCAGATCATGTCAATGGGACACCAATGGCGATTACTGTTGGGCCATGAGTCAGAGTCAGGAAGATGAGCAGGCATCAGGCCGTGCCCACAGAAGAAATTGTTGAGGGGTTGCACCCCCAGTTCATCTCATCGTGGGATGGAGAATTCGGACCATGTGTGGTGGTGATGGTTGAAGTCACCCACCACAAGTAGAGTGGTGGCAAGCACCGAGGGGAGTGAGAATAAGAAGGACTCACCTGGGTACTGTGGGGAGGCATTCTCACAGTCCAGGGGGTGCATGCTGTAATAGTTGCACACCCAGAGGGTGAGTTGGGATCGAACCTCCACCATCAGTACATCGGTGCTGTGAGAGGCGGCTCCAAGAATCGACCATGAGGTTGGGGGGAGGGCCCTGGATATGTACGTGACTACCCAAGGGCAAACCTCTGGTGGTAGGACAGGTATGTATCCTGGGATGGTTGGGACGTTGAGGACTGGTGTGCTGGTTGGGTTGGTGAGTGATGGTTGCAGCCCTATTTGGTACCAGGGTGGTTCCTGTATGAGGATCAGGTGCGGGGGGGAGGGATCAGTTGTAAGGATGGGAATAAGGGAATGTATTGCTGCTAGTGAGCAGGCAGTGTTCCACTGTAAGATAGAGAGTGTCTCTATCATATTTCCTCCATCTGTTCATCGTTGGGGTCGGCGTCAAGGGCCTCTATGATTTGGCGGTAGCGCCTCTTCTTTGGGCACATCGGCAAGGTGGCAGGGTGGTCACCTTTGCAGTTGCTGCATTGGTGAGGGTGAGGACATGTGTCGCCCTCGGGCACTGCGTCTGTGGCGCAGTGGGCGCACAATTTGCAGTGATTGCGGGTCAAATGGGCACCCATGCAGTCAGCGCAGCATGGTTTTTTTTTTTTTTTTAAATTATTCCTGCAGTATTACATAATTACAAGCTGCCCCCCCGAAGGGGGGGCCCTAACTACATAACAACAGAGGCACCCGTCATCACACAACACATGAAACTGGGCAGGGGCCCTGCTCCCTGGAGGGAGCCAAAGTGGGAAGGGCCCCTATTAGTGGGTAAACAGAAAGGGGGAGGAATACATATCACTACGGCCAAGCCAAATGGATGACATCAGGCAAAAGGGAGTAGCTTAGAATTGGAAAGGGAGGGCGAGAGCGCCAGCCAGGACATACGCAGGAGAGTCCGAAAGGCAGTCATAGATCAGAGGAAAAGGGGGGAAGTGCACCTGAAAGCTCCAAGAGAGCCGGGTCCGGGTCCTGGGTACGAGGTCCAAGCATATGACTCATGAAGTCCCTGAGGAGGTCCAAGTCCATATCTTTGTCAGTCAGGTGCCCCTCCAGCTCCATTGTGGCGAAGGCCAGGTCGATGGAAGCAGAGGTGCAGTCGGAGAGGCGGTTAAGGTGCCCCATCAGCTTGAGCCAACAGTGCAAAACCTGGAGGTGGTTTTCATCGGCCCATTCGGTGTGGTGGGTCAGAAGTGGGTCACAGGGGGGCCAGACCTTGTGGATCCATGGTTGGAAAGTGTGACATCTGCCCAAAACATGGGCAGTCGACTGGGCTGGCCAGGGGGGTGGTTGTGCCATCAGCAGTGCGAGATCAGGCCATGCCTGTGTCGGTAGGCTGAGTCAAAGCTCAGCCAGTAACCCCCATAGGGACCGGCGCGGCATAGAACCTGGGCGACTGCAGAGAGCTCCTGGCAAGGGTGGTCAACCGACTGTGTCATGAGCTTTCGGGGCGGCATGACAGGACGCTGTTGACAGCTAAGTACTTGTCGGCTGTTGAGGCAAGGGGACGGGCAAGAGAAAGGGTCCATCGCTCCATGAGGGTGTTGACGGCGACCTCTTTTAGTGTGGAGGTGGAGGGTGCGAGGGGAGATGGGGGGAGATTTGTTGCGAACTTCGCCTCACAGTCTGCCCATTCATTCCCAGGGATGTCGGAATGACCCGGACACCATACGAAGTGAATGGAAAGATCCGGGTATGAGTCCAGTAGAGCCTGGACCCCTGCCTTCCATTGGTGGAGGAGGTGCACACCTGGGACTGGCGCCCATGTACAGATCAGGTGGAGTGCCATCAGCGAATCTGACAGAAAGAAAATGTCGGATGCAACAGGCAGGAACTCCTGGAGGTGGTGTGCAGCCCAGCTTGGTGTGGAGGTGAGTGAGAAGATTTCTGTGTCCGTGGCTGTGGCACATGTGGGGGAGGTGAGCCGGCAAGATTTGAGGCGGGTGAGGCCTTCCATGGTGCAGACAGCTGAGCCAGACTTTGAGCTAATGCAAGAGCCATCAGTGAAAACCTGGAGATGGGGGAGGGTGCTCAGGGAGCATGTGGCGCCCATGTATTCCTTGTGGGTGTCTTCACTGACCAGAGTGATAGGAGTGGCAAACGAGACTCGTCCATTCATAAATGCCAGAGGATCCATCCACAGGGGACGAGTGTATGCAGGGACCAGTTGTACCTGAGGGACCTGGGCCTGCAGAGAAGTGGTAAAGGGACAGTTAGTTATGGATTTATAATATTGTTTTCTACTGACAGAGTGCAGGGTACACCAGAGGCGAAGAGAATGGAGAGTCTTAACGTATTCAAAATAGTAAGAAAGGGGGGGAAGGGAACAAAGAAAATTTGTGGAGAAGAGTGAGGCACCTTTATAGATGCCCAGAATCCATCTACATGCCATGTTTTGCACAGCCTGCAGGCAGCTTACTAGTGTTTTTTGGCGTCGGCCATGGTACCAAACTGGCGTGCCCCATGTGAGAACAGAGCGGACGCAGGCGGTGTATAGTCGATGGAGGAGGAGGGCCGAGATTCCGCGTTCCGTGTTACCAAGAATGCGGAGGGCAGCAAGTGTGGAGAGGCCCTTGGAGCGCATGCGTTCCACATGGGCTTTGAATGTGAGGGCAGGGTCCCACCATATTCCCAGCCAACGAAGCAGGATAGAGGGTCGGATTAGCATGGTGGGGGTGACCCAGACCCTAGTGGTGTCCCAGTCGGTATAGGTGGCTGAACGGCGTCGAGGTGGGTGGAAGTGTTGGCACTCCGTTTTGGCGGCTTCGATGTTGAGGCCAATGGTGCCGAAGTGGGCATTGAGTTGGTGGTAGGTGTTAGACAATTGCTGGCAGTTGGATGCCATGCTGGGTCCTACGCACACTAGGAGGTGGTCGTCGACATACATGAGGGCGGTGGTGCCGGTTTGGTGAAATTTCCAGAGGACCACGCCCGCGAATATGGTTGAGAGGATTGGGGATACAGGCGACCCTTGGGGGGTGCCAAGGTCAGGTTTCTGGGCTGTTGGGAGGGTGGTGCCGTCAAAAGCGATGGCTACCTGCCGATCCGTCATGAAGGACAGACACCAGTCCACCATGTCTGGTGGGCACTGGAGGTCCAGCAGTTGCCAGTGGAGGAGTTGTGGGTTTACCGAGTCGAAGAAGCCTTGAATGTCGACTGCAAGGACCGAACATACATGGCCCTCGGTGTGGGCTCTTTCCACAATCTGTAGGAGGTGCTGGGCGGTGTCATAGACAGAGTGTCCTTGACGCCCACCATATTGGTTGGGTGGCAGCCAGTCTCTCGTGTTAGCAAGGAACTGGAGCCGGTTAGCTACGATCTTTTCAAGGAGTTTCCCTAGGGTCTCCTCGAGGGTGATGGGCCGATAGGAGCGTGGCGAGAAAGGGTCCTTCTTGTTTGGCTTCCGGAGCATTACCACTTTTGCCAACCACCAGCACTTAGGGTGGTGCCCCATGTGCAGGCAGTTGTTGAAAAGGGCAAGGATCTCCTCAGGGTAATCATCTACTACCCATTTTAGAGGGTGGTATCTGATCCCTGAGAGGCCCGGAGCTGACAAGTTGGATGTGTCGGCCAGTGCCCCCATAAGCTCTGTGAGGAGGATGGGTGGGGCAGCTGGTTGGGGGGGGGTGGTGGTGTGTTGGCCGCTTGTTGGGGTGGCAGGGGCGTGAAAAAAGTGGTGTGAAAGAGCTCACCTTTCTCGTTGTTGGACTGGGTGAAGGTGCTGTCTCACTTTTTGAGCGAGGGGATCGGTGTAGGTCGGTTGCCGAGGCCATGTTTGGCC
Source organism: Coniferiporia sulphurascens (assembly GCA_002794785.1). Taxonomy (NCBI): domain Eukaryota; kingdom Fungi; phylum Basidiomycota; class Agaricomycetes; order Hymenochaetales; family Hymenochaetaceae; genus Coniferiporia; species Coniferiporia sulphurascens. Next base: position 10,064 of record NBBA01000027.1, read on the forward strand.
CAGCCCCAGATGTTGGAGGCATCTGCTTGGTCTGCTTGCTCAGCGTAAAAGTTCCGCTTTGCTGCCCGGACGCCCCACTTAAAAGCGCGGCAGGCTGCTGACTGTTGAAGGGGGGTGGGGGCCGTTGAAATCGCCTGTAGGAGCATTTTGCATGTTGGGGTCCACCAAGGGACCTCGGTTTTGGACGGCTTGGTGATTCGGGTGAATGGGATGAGGGCTGTGATCATAGAGTCGACCACGGCCTGTGCTTTGATGTCTAGGGTGAGGGTGTCATCTGCCTGTAGTGTGAAGGCGATGTTGGTCCACTCCTCCCTGTCGGCCAGTGTTAGCCGGTGGGTTTTGACGGTGGGAGGTGGGGGCCAAGTCGGCAGGGACCAGTGTAAAATGGCGTGATCAGACAGTGTGGAGGTGGTTGAGGTGCACAAATCTAGAATAGAGTCGGGGTTGATCGCAGGGGGGGACCAGATCATGTCAATTGGGCACCGCTGACGATTGTCGATGGGCCTGGAGTCTGAGTCTGGGAGGTGAGCTGGTGCAAGGACATGCTCCTGGAAGAAGTCATTGAGAGGTTGTGCTCTCAAGTCCTCCTGCCATGCAGCGAGGAGTTCGGACCACGAGTGGTGGTGACAGTTGAAGTCACCTGCCACCAGGAGAGTGGAGGCCAAGGCCGGTGGAATTGTAAAAAGGAAAGACTCACCAGGGTAGAGGGGGGTGGCAGTGGTGCGGTCCGGGGCATGCATACCATAATAGTTGCAGAGGCAGATTGTCCACTGGGAACGGATTTTGATGGTGAGGATGTCGGTGCCAGAGGATGTGGCGCCAAGGACAGACCAGGCGGTGGATGGGATGGTCCAGGATACATACGTAACAACCCTCGGCTGGGTGGCTGGGGGGAGAACAGCTGTGTAGCCGGGGAGGGATGGGACATTGAGTACTGGGATGCCAGCAGGGTCAGTGAGTGAGGGCTGGAGGCCTATTTGGTACCAGGGTGGTTCCTGGATCAAAATAATGGTTGGTGGGGATGGGTCAGTGGTGAGGATTGGGATAAGGGAATGGACCATGGCTAGAGAGCGGGCAGCATTCCACTGAAGAATAGAGATGTCTCTATTCATTGGTCCTCCATGATTTCATCGTTGGTTCCTTCAACAGCCTCAAGGATCTGGCGGAATCGCCATTTCTTGGGGCATTGAGGGAGGGTTTTTTATTTTTATTATTATTATTATTATTATTATTATTCCTGCAGTATTACATAATTACAAGCTGCCCCCCTGAAGGGGGGGCCCTAACTACATAACAACAGAGGCACCCGTCATTGCGCATCACACAAAACTGGGTGGGGGCTCTGCTCCCTGAGGGGTGCCAAAGTGTGGAGAGCCCCTATTTAGTAAGAAGAAACTTGAGAAGGAGGGATACATATTGCTATGAACAAACCATGTGGGTGAGGGCAGGTTAAGGTAAGAAGCTTAGAAATGGAAAGGGAGGGCGAGAGCGCTGGCCGAGATGTATCATGTGGGAGTTCGAAAGGCAGGCTTTACTCGAGCAGGAAAGGAGGGAGCGTACCTGATAGCTCCAAAAGGGCTGGGTCCAAGTCCTGGGTTCAGGGTCCAAGCATACAACGCATGTATTCCTGTAGGAGGTCCAAGTCCATATCCTTGTCGGTGGGGTGCCCGTCGAGGTCCATTGCGGCAAAAGACGGCCGGATGGCGCCTGCAGCGTGGTTCATTGAGGGAGGGTGGTGGGGTGGTCGCCTTTGCAGTTAGTGCAGTAGCGAGGGTGAGGGCACTGGTCACCCTCAATGGCTTTGGTGGTGCAGGATGCACACAACTTGCAGTAGTTGTGGGACAGGTGTCCCCCTCCGCAGTCGGCGCAGCAGGGCTGGGCATGGCAGCCTTTTGTTCCATGGCCGAGGCCCTGGCAGTGCGCACATTGGGTGAGGCTGGGGCGATAGGGTGGGATGGAAAGGGAGAGGGCGGAGCCGAACAGCCATACTCGTGGGCGCTTAAGGAGCTGCGTGTGGATGGAGCCGTCCGGGTTGGAAAAGGAGAATGCCACAGGGCACTTCTGGAGGGTCAGGAGGTGAGCCTCTGTGGCGGCAAAGTGGGGGTCAACGACGAAGTCTAGGGGGCGGAGCACCGGGTTGTTCCGGATTTCGGCCATGAGGGCCTTCGGGGATATGGTGTGGCCATTCTGGCTGAATAGGTAGTCCATGCAGGGCACCATTGAGATGCGGAGGGAGGACTGGGGGCAGACATGGACGGGGGTGAGGGTGAACTGGGCAGAGATTTGATCGGCTGTTGTGGATAAACACCTGTTGTGCATGTGGGCCGCAAATGCCACGGCATGGCGATCAATGATTGTGTCCGTGGCAGGGGAGGCAGAGGCGGGTCGCTTGGTGAAGGAGGTCACAAGGTTCCCCTTCACATTGAAGGAAGATGTGAGGACCATGACCTGGTCAGCAGTGGGTAGGGAGGAGAAGAACTCACGGGCTGTGGCTGTGAGGCACATGGCAGGGAGCTGCAGCTCGGTTTTGGGGACAACGGCCGGGATAAGGACCAGGGTTGGGTCCTTGGCATAGACCGGGGGCGGGGGTGGAACCTGGCGTTGCTTCTTCTTCTTTTTGTGGGTCACTGTCATAAAGACTGTGCCTGAGGTCGGAGTGATGGGGTTGGGGTTGGAGGCAGTCGGTGGGGCCGGGGCGGCCGCCACCTGGGCATAGGAGGTTGTCGGTGCCACAGTGTTAGCGGTCTGGGTGGTGGTGGTGGTGGCGGCCTGGGCCTTCTGGGCCTGTGGGGCCCGGGGCCCAGGCCGGTTGACGAGGGTTGAGACCTGTCGGGAGATGGAGGCGACCTCTGTGGACAGCTGTTTGACGATATTGGTCAGCGCAGCCACATCTGGTGACATGTTAGTAGTTTCGGGGGTCCTGGTAAGGGCAGAGGGTTGGGTGGCAGTGGTCAGGGTCCTTTGTTGGGGGCAAGCTGGGGTGAAGGGCGCTGGCAGGGAGGCTTCCGCCCCCCCCCTTGCAATGTTGTAGGCCATCTCTATGTTGCATGAGATGATGTACTGGGGGTCCTTCTCGTCTCTCAAAACGCCGGTGATAGTCTGTTGGATGTTCCAGAGGAGGTCGCCCACAAACTTGGCCGTGGCTCGGTCGATCTCTGCGGGGTTGTAGCGGTGGGTCTTCCTGTCGAAGTCCTCCAGCACTCGGGAGATGGTGTACATGAAGCCTGATGTGTGTGGCTCGAACTGGGCTCGAGGGCGGGGTCGGGGGGTGTGCGGGGACAGGTTTTCGGATGACCTCTTGTTGGTGAGTGGCGGTGAAGGTGTGTGTGGGTTCTTGAGGATGTCTTCCATGTCACCCAGCTCGTTGGAGCTTGCCAGGGGGTTGGAGCCTCCAGAGGGGGGGCGGCTGACATGCTCAAATGTGCGGGTGAACTCCGTGTTCGAGACTCCGATGATGGGGGATGGGGCAAGATGGAGCGCATCTGGGGATGACGCCGGGAGGCCTGGGTCGATTTGGGCAGGGGTGGGGGTCGTGCCGTGCAAAGCGGCGGCGGCGTTGCTGGCGGCCACCCAATTGGCAGCCCTGTCCGCATTGGCGCTGGCCGATGAGGGAGGTGGGAGGGGTGGTCGAGTCGAACGTAGAGTGTTCCTGTATCCACTGGGGTTCAACATGGGGGAGTTTTAGCTACCCACACTAGTCGATGGTGGTGGTTACTGGTCAAGAAGGATGTGGAAAGGGAGGGTGAGAGCACCAGCCGGGACATATGTGGGAGAGTCCGAAAGGCAGTCATAGCTCAGAGGAAAAGGGGGGGAGCACACCTGAAAGCTCCAAGAGAGCCAGGTCCAGGTCCTGAGTACAGGGTCCAAGCATATGACTCATGTATCCCCTAAGGAGGTCCAAGTCCATATCTTCATCGGTAGGGTGCCCCTCTAAGTCCATCATGGCGAAAGCTAAGCGGATGGTGGCAGAGGTGCGGTCGGAAAGGCGGTTCAAGTGCCCGGTCAATTTCAGCCAGCGGCGCAGAACCTGGAGATGGTTTTCATCGGCCCACTTGGTGTGGTGGGTCGGAAGTGGGTTGCAGGGAGGCCAGACCTTATGGATCCATGGTTGGAAAGTGCAATGCCTGCCCAGGACATGGGCGGTGGATTGGGCTGGCCAGGGGGGGTGGTTGTGCCATCAGCAGTGTGAGATCAGGCCGTGTCTGTGCCAGTAGACTGAGTCGAAGCCCAGCCAGTAGCCCCTGTAGGGACCAGTGTTGTTACAATTTTCCTTTATGTTTCCTTACTGCGCTGACTCACTACTCCTTCATCATCATCAGTCAGCACAACTCCCCCATTTCTCTTCCTTACTCATTCTTATTCGCCTTGTGCCATAAGACGCCATGATGATGCCATATCACATCACCATGACGTGCTTTGCTTACTGATAGCCCTACTTGTATTACAAAGGCATTCCTTGGGTTTCCACGACCTTCCATAGTCTGGTAAACTACCTTACACAGGCTGCTACAGTAGTAAACACATAGAGTAGCATATAAGCATGTAACTTCAGTAGCACAAGCCCTAAGCTTGTGCTCTTTGTTCATACAAGCCCATTATCTGCTACCACCAGTCTACTGTGTGCCAGAGAGCCACTAGTCGCTTCATCATAACCCGACTTGCTATAGAAGCCTACCACGTCCACATCGCCGATCAGAAGCCCATCGCCGATCATCTTCGACTTACGACATCTAGGAAGCCCTGTTGCCATACTACTAGTTCCAACGATCAGGAAGCACCGACATCGATCACCGTGTAACCGTTGAGCTTAACAAGTGTGGCAGAGGACCTGGGCAACTGCCAAGAGCTCATGGTGTGGGTGGTCGACCGACTGGGTGAGAATCTTCCGTGGTCAGCAGGAGGGGATGCCGTTAACAGCCAAGTACTTGTCGGCTGTCGAGGCCAGAGGGCGGGCGAGAGAAAGGGACCACCATTCCATTAAGGCTTTGACGGTGGCCTCCTTCAAGGTGGAGGTAGAGGGGGCAAGGGAGGACGAGGGGAGATTCATTGCGAACTTGGCCTCTTGGTCGGCCCATTCATTCCCTGGGATGTCGGAGTGACCCGGGCACCAGACGAAATGGACAGAGAGTTCCGGATACGAGTCCAAGAGAGTCTGGACCCCAGCCTTCCATTGGTGGAGGAGATGGGCACCTGGGACCAGCACCCATGTGCGGATAAGGTGGAGTGCCGTCAGCAAATCTGACAGAAAGAAGATGTCAGATGTGACAGGCAGAAGCTCCTGGAGGTGGTGTGCAGCCCATGTGGGCATGGAGGTGAGGGAGAAAATTTCCGCATCTGTTGTGGTAGCACATGTGGGGGAGGCGAGTCGGCGAGATTTTAGGCAGGTGAGGCCTGTCATGGCACAGACTGTGGAACCAGACTTTGTCCCCATGTGAGAGCCATCGGTGAAGACCTGGAGGTGGGGGAGGGTGCTCAGGGAGCGCATGGCTTCCACGAATTCCTCACAGGTGTCTTTGCTGACTGGAGTGATGGGAGAGGCAAATGAAACTCAACCATTCATAAATGCCAGAGGATCAGTCCAAGGGGGATGAGTGTATGCAGGGACTGGTTGAACCCGAGGGACCCGGACCTGCAGAGAAGTGGAAAAGGGGCAGTTAGTTACTGTTTTATAATAGTGTTTTCTACTGATGGAGTGCAGGGTGCGCCAGAGATGCAGAGAGTGGAGGGTCTTAGCATATTTGAGATAGTAAGAAAGGGGGGGAAGGGAACAAAGAAAATTTGTGGAGAAGGGGGAGGCGCCTTTATAGACACCCAGAATCCATCTGCATGCCGTGTTTTGCACAGCCTGCAAGCGGCTTACTAAGGTTTTTTGGCACCACCCATGATACCAAACTGGTGCCCCCCATGTGAGGACAGAGCGGATGCAGGCGATGTACAGGCAACATAGGAGGAGGGCCGAGATTCCACATTCGGTGTTGCCAAGGATGCGGAGGGCGGCAAGGGTGGAGAGGCCTTTGGAATGCATGCGCTCGACATGGGCCTTGAAGGTGAGGGTGGGGTCCCACCAAATCCCCAGCCAACGGAGGGGGATCGAAGGTCGGATTAGTGTGGTGGGGTCAACCTGGACCCTGGCTGTGTCCCAGTTGGTGTATGCTGAGGTACAACGCCGGGGCGGGTGGAAGTGTAAGCACTCTGTCTTGGCAGCCTCGATGTTGAGACTGATGTCGCCAAAGAGAGCGTCGAGTTGGTGGTAGGCAGCGGATAGTTGCTGGCAGTTGGATGCTACACTAGGGCTGATGTGCACGAGGAGGTGGTCGTTGACATATGTGAGGGCGGTGGTGCCGGTTTGGTGAAATTTCCGGAGGACCACTCCTGCAAATATGGTGGAGAGGATAGGGGATATGGGCGATCCTTGGGGGGTGCCGAGGTCGGGTTTTTGGGCGGTTGGGAGGGTGGTGCCATCAAAGGCGATGGCGACCTGCTGATCCATCATGAAGGACAGGCACCAGTCCGCCATGTTGGGTGGGCACTGGAGGTCCAATAGTTGTTGGTGGAGGAGTTGTGGGTGCACCGAATCGAAGAAGCCCTGTATGTCGACCACAAGGACCAAGCATACAAGGCCCTCTGCATGGGCTCGTTCTGCAATCTGTAGGAGGTGCTGGGCGGCGTCATAGACTGAGTGTCCTTGACACCCCCCATATTGGTTAGGTGGCAGCCAGTCCCATGTGTTAGCAAGGAACTGGAGCCGGTTAGCTATGATCTTTTTGAGGAGTTTCCCTAAGGTCTCCTCGAGGGTAATGGGCCAATAGGATCTTGGCAAGAAGGGGTCCTTCTTGTTGGGCTTCCGTAGCATTACCACTTTTGCCGCCCGCCAGCACTTGGGGTGATGCCCCATGCATAGGCAGTCATTGAAAAGGGTAAGGATCTCTGTGGGGTAGGCATCTACCACCCATTTGAGTGGGTGGTAGCCGATCCCCGAGAGGCCTGGGGCTGACAAGTTGGAGGTGTCGGACAGTGCCCCCATGAGCTCTGAGAGGAGTATGGGTGGGGCAGCTGGTTGGGGGGGGGCAGTGGACTCGTGGCCGCTGTTTGGGGTGGAGGGGACATGAAGAAAGTTGTGCAGAAAAGCTCACCCTTCTCGTCATCCGATTGGGTGAAGGTGCCATCGCGTTTCTTGAGCGAGGGGATTGGGGTAGGTCGGTTACCGAGGCCTCTCTTGGCCCAGCTCCAGATGTTGGAGGTGTCCGCCTGGTCGGCTTGTTCGGCATAGAAGTGCCATTTAGCCGCCCAGACGCCGCGTTTGAAGGCACAGCGAGTGGCAGATCGTTGGAGGGGGGTGGTGGCTGTCGAGATCACCTGGAGGAGCGATTTACACATTGGGGTCCACCAGGGGACCTCAGTTTTGGATGGCTTGGCAAGTCTGGTGAACAGTGTGAGGGCAGTAGTCATGGAGTCGACTACTGCCTGTGCTTTAACATCGAGGTTGTTGGTGTTGTCTGCCGTAGGAGGAAGGCGGACTCGAGTAGTGGGAAGGCGATCTCGGTCCATTCTTCTCTATCCACCGGCAAAAGGTGGCGTGTTTTGAGGGTTGGGGGTGGGGGCCGGGATGGCAGGGACCAGCGCAGCAGGGCATGGTCAGACAATGGGGAGGTGGTTGATGAGCCCGAGTCGATAATAGAGTCGGGGTTGATGGTGGGTGGGGCCCAGATCATGTCAATAGGGCACCGCCGATGGTTGTCAATGGGCTGTGAGTCAGAGTCTGGGAGGTGGGCTGGCGCAAGGCCATGCTCTCGAAAGAAGTCATCAAGGGGTTGTGCCCTCAAGTCCTCCTGCCGAGTGGCGAGGAGTGTGGACCATGAACGGTGGCGATGGTTGAAGTTGCCAGCCACCAGGAGGGTGGAGGCCAAAGTGGGCAGGATTGTGAAGAGGAACGACTCACCTGGGTATTGTGGGTGGGTGGTGGTGTGGTCCGGTGCTTGCATCCCATAAAAGTTGCACAGATGGATCGTCAGGTGGGAGCAGATTTCAATGGTGAGGACATCGGTGCTGGAGGAGGCGGCCCCAAGGACAGACCATGCTGTTGAGGGGATGGCCCGGGAAACATAGGTGACCACCTGAGGCCGAGTGGCTGGGGGTAGGATGGCTATGTACCCAGGGAGGGAGGGTACGTTGAGGACCAGAGTACTGGTGGATTCAGTGAGGGAGGGCTGGAGGCCGATTTGGTACCAGGGGGGTTCCTGAATCAAAATGACAATGGGTGGGGAAGGGTCAGTAGTGAAGAGCGGGATAAGGGAATGGACCGCCACTAGAGAGCGGGCAGCATTCCACTGAAGAATAGAGATGTCTCTATTCATGATTCCTCCATTTTTTATTTTATTTTATTTTATTTTAAATTATTATTCCTGCAGTATTACATAATTACAAGCTGCCCCCCTGAAGGGGGGGCCCTAACTACGTAACAACAGAGGTGCCCGTCATTGCGCATCGCACAAAACTGGGTGGGGGCTCTGCTCCCAAATGGGTGCCGAAGTGTGTAGAGCCCCTATTGGGTTCGAAACCTGGGGAAGTAGAAGGAGGAATACATATCGCTACGAACTAACCAAGTGGGTGAGGGCAGGCAACGTAAGAAGCTTAGAATTGAGGAAGGGATGGCGAGAGCGCCGGCAGAGATGTATCCATAGGATTCCGAAAGACAAGCGTTAAAACTGAGGAAATGGGGGGAGTGTACCTGAGAGCTCCAAAAGGGCCAGGTCCGAGTCCTGGGTTCGGGGTCCGAGCATATGACGCATGTAATCCCGTAGGAGGTCCAAGTCCATATCATCATCAGTGGGGTGCCCATCAAGGTCCATCGCTGCAAAAGACAGCCGGATGGTGCCTGCAGCGTGTTCTGTAAGGCAGTTAAGGTGCCCCATCAGCTTCAGCCAACAGCGCAGAACCAGGAGGTGGTTTTTGTCAGCCCACTCGGAGTGGTGGACTGGGAGAGGGTCCCAAGGTGGCCACACACATCATATCCACAAGTGGAAGGTGCTACAGCTGCCGAGGATGTGGGCGGTCGACTGCACTGGCCAGGGGGGGTGGTTGTGCCATCTACAATGTGAGATCAGGCCGTGCCTGCGGTGGTAGGCTGAGTCAAAGCTCAGCCAGTATCCCCCGTAGGGACCGGCGCAGCAGAGGACCTGAGCGACTGTGGATAGCTCGTTGCGTGGGTGGTCGACCGAATGCATGAGGAGCTTTTGAGGTCGGCGTGATGGTAGGCCATGGACTGCCAGGTATTTATCAGCAGTCGAGGCAAGGGGGCGGGCTAGCGAGAGCGTCCATTGCTCCATGAGGGTGTGGATGGCAACTTCTTTTAGGGCGGAGGTGGAAGGTTTGAGGTCAGATGGGGGGAGCTCAGTCGCCAGCTTTGCTTCCATGTCAGCCCATTCATTTCTGGGGATGTCTGAGTGTCTGGGGCACCATACGAAATGGATAGTGAGCTGGGGGTACGAGTCCAGCAGAGTCTCCACACCCACTTTCCAGATGTGAAGGAGGTGGGCACCAGGTGCAGCAGTCCAGGTTCGGAAAAGGTGGAGTGTGGTCAGTGAATCGGACAAAAAGAAGATATCCGATGCAATGCACAGTTGCGCTGGGAGACGGTGTGCTACCCAGCCCGGGGCCGTGGCGAGTGAGAACTCCTCAGCGTCCATGGCTGTGGCACAGGTGGGGGACTCCAGTCAGCGTGACCAGAGTTGGGTGTTGCCCAGCATTGCGCAGATGGCTGAGCCTGACTTATTGTCAATGTGGGAGCTGTTGGTGAATACCTGGACGTGTGGGGTGGAGCCTAGTTGGTGCACGGCTTTTACGAATGACCTCCGGGTGTCAGCGCTAACCGGGGTGATGGGGGTGGTAAAGCGGACCCGGCCCTTTGTAAATGCCATTGGGTCCGTCCATGGGGGATGCGTGTATGTGTTACAATTTTCCTTTACTTTCACCTTACTGCACTGACTCACTTCTTCTTCGTCATCATCAGTCAGCGCAACTCCCCCATTTCTCTGCCTTACTCATCCTTATTCGCCTTACGCCATAAGACGCCATGATGACGCCTTATTGCACCATCATGATGTGCTTTGCTTACTGATCACTGTACTTGTATTACCAAGGCATTCCTTGAGTTTCCATGACCTTCCATAGGCTGGTAAACACACCTAACCAAGTCGCTACAGTAGCAAACACATAGAGTAGCATATAAGCATGTAACTTCAGTAGCACAAGCCCTAAGCTTGTGCTCTTTGTTCATACAAGCCCATTATCTGCTACCACCAGTCTACTGTGTGCCACTTGGCCAATAGTCGCTTCGTCGTAACCCGACTCCACTAAGAAGCATCTGCGTCCACATCATCGATCAGGAAGCCCACCAATGATCACCCTCGACTTATGACATCTAGGAAGCCCCATTGTCGTAACCATCAGCCACGATGATCAGGAAGCCCTGACGTCGATCACTGCGTAACCGTTGAGCTTAACAGTATGCAGGGACCTGCTGAACCCGGGGGGCTCAGGCCTGCAAAGAAAGGGAGAAGGGTCTATTAGTTACGTTTTTAAACAATTTACAACCAACGGAGTGTGGGGTGCACCAGAGGCGCAGAGAATGGGTTGTCTTTATATGCTCAAAATAGAAAGAGAGAGGGGGAACAGAGCAAAGGAAATTAGTGGAATGGGGGGAGGCACCTTTGAAGATGCCCAGGATCCAACGACAGGCCGTGTTTTGTACCACCTGCAGGCGGTTTACCAGGGTTTTTTGGCGGCAGCCATGGTACCAGACTGGCGCTCCCCATGATAGGACAGAGTGAACACAGGAGGTATATAGGCGGTGAAGTAGGAGGGCCGATATGCTGCATTGGGTATTGCCTAGTATGCGGAGTGCAGCGAGGGTGGAGAGCCCCTTGGAGTGCATGCGTTCCACGTGGGGCTTAAAGGAGAGGCTTGGGTCCCACCATATCCCCAGCCATCGCAGTGGGATTGAGGGGCGGATGAGGGTGTTGGGGTCGACCTGTACGCCAGCAGTGTCCCAGCTGTTATAGCCGGTGCATCACCGAGGAGGGTGGAAATGGAGACACTCTGTCTTGGTGGCTTCGATGTTGAGACCGATGGCGCCGAATAGGGTGTCAAGTTGTTGGTAGGTGCGTGCGAGCTCATGGCAGTTGGATGCTACTGAAGGTCCTACACAGATGAGTAAGTGGTCATCAACGTATGCCAGGACAGTGGTGCCGGCTTGGTGAAAGTGCTGGAGGACCACCCCTGCGAATATTGTTGACAGGATGGAGGAGACTGGTGATCCCTGGGGGGTGCTGAGGTCGGGTTTAGGGGCGGTTGGGATGGTGGTGCCATCGAAGGCAACAGCTACCTGCTGGTCTGTCATGAAGGACAGACACCAGTTGGCCATGTCTGGGGCACAACCGAGGTCTAACAGTTGTCGGTGGAGGAGCTGTGGGTGCACCGAGTCGAAGAAGCCCTGGATGTTGACCGCAAGGACTGAGCACACATGGCCCTCTGAGTGGGCATGTTCCGCAATCTGTAAAAGGTGTTGGGCTGCGTCATAGACCGAATGGCCCTGACGTCCCCCATATTGGTTAGGTGGCAACCAGTCTCTCGTGTTTGCGAGGTACTGGAGCCGGTTAGCAATAATCTTTTCGAGGAGTTTCCCTAGGGTCTCTTTGAGGGTGATGGGTCGATATGATCGTGGCGAGAAGGGGTCCTTCTTGTTTGGCTTCCAGAGCATTACTACTTTTGCCACCCGCCAGCATTCAGGGTGGTGCCCCAAGCGCAAGCAGTCGTTGAAAAGTGTAAGGATCTCCTCAGGGTAGGCGTCCACATGATTCCTCCATGTGTTCATCGTCGGGTCCATCAATGGCCACCTCGATCTGGCGGAAGCGCCGTTTCTTGGGGCATTGAGGTAGGGTGGTGGGGTGGTCGCCCTTGCAGTTAGTGCAGTAGCGGGGATGAGGGCATTGGTCGCCCTCGACGGCTTCAGAAGCGCAGGATGCGCATGACTTACGGTGGTTGCAGGTGAGGTGTCCTCCCCTGCAGTCGGCGCAGCAGGGCTGGGCACGGCAACCCCTCGTTCCATGGCCTAGGCCCTGGCAGCACTCACATTGTGTGAGGCTGGGGTGATAGGGTGGGACTGAGAGGGTGAGGGCAGAGCCAAATAGCCATACATGCGGGTGCTTGAGGAGTTGCGCCCAGATGGATCCATCAGGGTCGGAAAAGGAGAACGCCACAGGGCACTTCTGGAGGGTCTGGAGGTGCTCCTCTGTGGTGGTGAAGTGGGGGTCGATGACGAAGTTGAGGGGGCGGAGTGTCAGGTTGTTCCGGATTTCGGCCATTAGGGCCTTGGGGGAGATGGTGTGGCCATTCTGGCTGAAGAGGTAGTCGATGCATGGCACCATAGAGATGCGGAGTGCCGACCAGGGACGGACACGGACGGGGGTGAGCATATACTGCTCGGGGATCTTGTCGACCGGGACTGAGAGGCAATGCTCGTGCATGTGGGCTGCAAAGGCCGTGGAGTGATGATTGATGATCGTGTCCATGGCTGGGGAGGCACAAGCGGGGTGCTTGGCGAAGGAGGTCACGAGGTTCCCTTTTACATTAAAAGAGGAGGCCAAGACCGTGACCTCGTCAGCAGTGGGGAGGGATGAGAAAAACTCATGGGTGGTGGCAGTGAGGTGCATTGCTGGGAGCTGAATCTCGGACTTGAGTGAGATGGCCGGGGTGAGGACCAGGGTCAGGTCTTTGGCATACATCGGGGGTGGGGGCGGGACTTGGCGCTGCTTCTTCTTTTTCTTGTGCATTACCGTTGTGAAGACAGTGCTGGGAACTGGAGCCGCTGGGTTGGGGTTGGAGGCGGTGGGTGGGGCCGCTGCGGCTGCCACCTGGGTGTAGGAGGTTGGTGCCATGGTGATTGCAGCCTTGGTGGTGGTGGTGGGTGCCTGGGCCTTTTGCACCTGGGGGGCACGGGGGGTGGGCCGGTTGACCAGGGTTGAGACCTGTTGGGAGATGGAGGCTACTTCTGTGGAGAGCTGCTTAACAATGTTAGTCAGCACGGCCACATCAGGCGAAATGTTAGTGGTGCCGGGGGTCCTTGTCTGGGCAGAGGGTTGGGGGGCGGTGGCCGGGGTCCTTTGACGGGGGAGAGCTGGGGCGAAGGGTGCTGGGAGGGAGGCTTCTGCCCCCTTCCTTGCAAAGTTGTAGGCCATCTCCATATTACGGGAGACGATGTATTGGGGGTCCTTCTCGTCCCTAATGATGCTGGCGATGGTTTGCTGGAGATTCCAGAAGAGGTCCCCTACAAACTGGGCGGTGGCCGTGTCTGTCTCTGTGATGTTGGTGCAGAGGGTCTTCCAGTCGAAGTCCTCCAAAGCATGGGAAAGGGGGTACATAAAACCCACTGTGTGCGGCTCAAACTGGTCTCGAGGGTGGGGGCAGGGGGTGTGTGGGGAGAGGCTCTTGGCGGAGTGCTTATGGGTGAGTGGTGGCGAGGGAGTGTGCAGATTCTCGAGGATGTCCTCCATCCTGCCGGGCTCATTGGAGCCGGCCGGGGGGTTGGAGCCTTCGGACAGGGGGTGGCTGATGTGCATGAAAGATCGAGTGAACTTGGTGTTCGAGACGCCAATGACGGGAGATGGAGCGAGCTGGAGTGTGTCTGGGGACGACGCTGGGAGGCCTGGGTCGATTTGGGCAGGGGTGGGCCCTAACTACATAACAACAGAGGCGCCCGTCATTGCACAATGCACGAAACTGGGTGGGGGCCCTGCTCCCTGAAGGGTGCCAAAGTGGGAAGGGCCCCTATTAGAACAACAAATGTGGAAAGAAGGAGGAATACATATCACTACAGCCAAGCCAAATGGATGACATCAGGTGAAAAGGGGGTAGCTTAGAATTGGAAAGGGAGGGCAAGAGTGCCGGCTGGGACATATGTGGGAGAGTCCGAAAGGCAGTCATAGCTCAGAGGAAAAGGGGGGGAGCGCACCTGAAAGCTCCAAGAGAGCTGGGTCCAGGTCCTGAGTACAGGGTCCAAGCATATGACTCATGTATTCCCGGAGGAGGTCCAAGTCCATATCTTCATTGGTCAGGTGTCCCTCCAGCTCCATTGCTGTGAAAGCCAAGTGGATGGTGGCGGAGGTTCAGTCAGAGAGGCGGTTAAGGTGCCCTGTCAGCTTTAGCCAGCAGCGCAAAACCTGGAGGCGGTTTTCATCGGCCCACTCAGTGTGGTGGGTCGGAAGTGGGTCACAGGGTGGCCAGACCTTGCGGATCCATGGTCAGAATGTGTGACATCCACCCAGTATGTGGGCGGTTGACTGGGCCAGCCAGGGGGGGTGGTTGTGCCCGAGACCCTGGCACCACTCACATTGGGTGAGGGTGGGGCGGACAGGTGGGACTGAGAGCTGGAGGGCCACCTGACCGACAAGGATATGGACCTGGACCTCCTACAGGACTACATGCGTCGTATGCTCAGACACCGAACCCAGGACTCGGACCCAGCCCTTTTGGAGCTCTCAGGTACACTCCCCCCATTCCCTCATGATTAATGCCCGTCTTTCGGATTCCTATGGATACATCTCAGCTGGCACTCTTGCCATCCCTTTCTCAATTCTAAGCTTCCTCATCCTTCTTGTCCTCTTACCACCACCATCTCTGGTTTTCACTGGGGGTCATCTCGGGGTTCGTTGCAGCAACCCATGCTCTGGTCTGGTATTCTACTGGGTCGACATGAAAGAAGGCTTCCGACTACACACCTTTTATAAAGGAGTGTTGCTTGCTGGTCGCCGAGGCACTGTAGTGGCATTGTCTGATGGTGCGAAAGGGGCTCACACCCGCCAGGGGGCAGGCAACCCATCGTTAACGTTGCAGTGGGGGGGGATGGCTCAGTGAGTACCAAGATCCTTCTTCACATCTGCCGTGCTCTCTCAGGGCATGGTGCTCGGCTGGTCCGCCTCTCGGTGGCGCAAGGGGCGCATGCCTGCCAGTCAGGGGGGGACATGACGTTAACGTCCCCACACCCGTGTGGGGGGGGGGGTAACCCTCTGCCCTTCAGCAGTCGGCTTCGGTTGGGAGACCTCGGGTTCAGGGAAACTCGGATCTGACCTTCGGGTCAGGACTTAAAATCCTGGGGCCGCATTGTCCCTGGCAAGACAAACCATAAAAACTGCTGCCCCAAACCCCAAAAGGGTCTCTGATGACGGCACTAGTTGCTATAAGGAGATAGGGGCTTCATAACACATGGCGTTGCGGTAAGAACCAGCCGACGTGAAAGCGACAGGCCACCATGGGCCTCTTGGGGGATAAACGCTGGGGCCCACCCTGCAGTCGCGGGAGGTTCTTGGTAGCTGGCCCCACACCATCAAAGTGGTTGGGTGCTGGTACCCCTCGAGAGGTGGTTAGTCTGAGCAGACTCCCTGGCGGTTGTAACAAGCACTGGGGTCCAAGTGATGGCGACACATCAACTTCGGTACATTGCGGATCCAGAAGCGGGCCTTGTGCCTGGGTATTCCCCTTTGGGGCTCTGAAGCGTGTGCTGGGGAACAGGAAACTTTGGGGGGGCCTAGGAAACCCCTCCACTATGGAGCGAGCTGTAGCGGTGGGGGATAGTTTCCTCCACTGGCTCCAGAGCACTAAATCTGGCATGGGTGTGCATAGGAGTAAGTCCTATTGTGTGCTTAAGTTGATTCCCAGAAACGAGCGGCACTCTACAGTGGAAAGTGGAGTAAGGGGGGGAATGTGTAGGGTAGGGGGGGCACCCAATGGGTGGGGTAGTGCCTACGGTGCCGTGACCCCCACTCGGAATGTCTCCCTGGCGCGGCACACCCTTCCCAATCCAGCGTGCTGTAGAGGACAGTGTGTCAGGTATAAGTCCTACCAGTCAGGCATCTATGTCACAAGGAAGGTGCACATGTAGTGGGGTCCCGCAAGGGCGCCCTTTAATTCTGGCAGGTGCCATCCGGCTCTCCTTTGCCATGATGGACCTAGACGGTCACCCAACTGATGAGGATATGGACCTGGACCTCCTTCGGGAATACATGAGTTGTATGCTTGGACCCCAACCCCAGGACCCGGACCCGGCTCTCTTGGAGCTTTCAGGTACGCTTCCCCCCTTTTCCTTGGTTCAGTGACTGCCTTTCGGACTCTCCCTCGTATGTCCTGGCCGGTGCTCTCGCCCTCCCTTTCCTATTCTAAGCTACCCCCTTTACCTGCCTTCACCCGCTTGGTCTCGTTGTAGCAATATGTATTCCTCTCCCTCACTTCTCCTTTACTAATAGGGACCCTTCCCACCTTGGCACCCTTCGGGGAGCAGGGTCCCTGCCCAGTTTCGTGCATTGTGCAATGATGGGTGCCTCTGTTGTTATGTAGTTAGGGCCCCCCCTTCAGGGGGGCAGCTTGTAATTAGGTAATACTGCAGGAATAATAAAATAAAATAAAATAAAAACCTCCTAAGGGACTACATGCATCATATGCTCGGACCCCAAACCCAGGACTCGGACCCAGCCCTTTTGGAGCTATCAGGTATGCTCCCCCCCTTTCCTCCTGACTAGCGCCTGCCTTTTGAATTCCCCATGACACGTCTCAGCCGGCGCTCTCGCCCTCCCTTTCCTTTTCTAAGCTTCTTACTTTAACCTGCCCTCACCCGCATGGCCTGTTCGTAGCGATATGTATCCCTCCTTCTCAGTTTCTCTTCCCTTTTTAATAGGGGCTCTTCACACTTCGGCACCCTTTGGGGAGCAGAGCCCCGCCCAGTTTTGTACGATGTGCAATGGCGGGCACCTCTGTTGTTATGTAGTTAGGGCCCCCCCTTCAGGACCCATCCCCACCCACTGTCATTTTGATTCAGGAACCCCCCTGGTACCAAGTCGGCCTCCAACCATCCCTTACTGACCCCACCGGAATACCGGTCCTCAATGTACCCTCCCTCCCCAGGTACATAGCCGTCCTACCCCCAGCCACGCAGCCCCGGGTGGTCACCTATGTTTCCTGTGCCATCCCCACCACCTCATGGTCCGTCCTTGGGGCCGCCTCATCCGGCACTGATGTCCTCACCATCGAAATCTGAGCCCATCTGATGATCCACCTGTGCAATTTTTATGGAATGCATGCGCCAGACCACACCACCACCACCCCACAATACCCAGGTGAGTTGTTCCTCTATACAATCCTGCCAGCATTGGCCTCCACCCTCCTAGTGGCAGGCGACTTCAACCATCACCACCACTCATGGTCCAATCTCCTCACCACTCGGCAGGAGGACTTGAGGGCGCAACCCCTTGATGACTTCTTCCGAGAGCATGGCCTCGCGCCAGCTCACCTCCCGGACTCTGACTCACAGCCCGTTGACACTCGTCAGCAGTGCCCTATTGACATGATCTGGGCCCCACCCACCATCAACCCCGACTCCATCATAGACTCGGGCTCGTCAACCACCTCACCACTGTCCAACCACGCCATGCTATGCTGGTCCTTGCCATCTCAACCCCACCCCCTGTCATGAAAACCCGCCAGCTTCTCCCAGACAACAGAGAAACGTGGACCGATATCGCCTTCCCATCACTCGAAACCGCCTTCCGGCTCCCAGTGGGCGACACCACCACCCTAAACACGAAAGCGCAGGCAGTGGTCGACTCCATGATCACTGCCCTCGCCCCCTTCACCCGACTCGCCAAGCCATGCAAAACCGAGGTCCCCTGGTGGACTCCGACATGCAAATCGCTCCTCCAGGTGATAACGATGGCCACCACCCCCCTTCAGCGATCAGCAGCCCGCCATGCATTCAAACGTGGCGTACGAGCGGCCAAGCGGCATTTCTACGCTGACCAAGCCGACTCTGTGGACGCCTCCAACATCTGGAGCTGGGCCAAACGTGGCCTGGGCAACCGACCCACACCCATACCATCGCTAAGAAAGGGCGATGGCACCTTCACCCAATCAGACGATGAGAAAGGTGAGCTCTTCTGCACGACCTTCTTCATGCCTCCCCCACCCCTGGTAGTGGTCGACACCCCACCACCACCCCCCCAACCAGCTGCCCCACCTATACTCCTCGCAGAGCTTACAGGGGCACTGGCCGACACCTCCAACTTGTCAGCCCCAGGCCTCTTGGGGATCGGCTACTGCCCACTCAAATGGGTGGTAGACACCTACCCTGAAGAGATACTTACCCTTTTCAACGACTGCCTGCGCATGGGACACCATCCCAAGTGCTGGCGGGCAGCAAAAGTGGTAATGCTGCAGAAGCCTAACAAGAAGGACCCATTCTTGCCGAGATCTTATTGGCCCATCACCCTCGAGGAGACCTTAGGGAAACTCCTGGAAAAGATCATAGCTAACCGGCTCCAGTTCCTCGCTAACACATGGGACTGGCTGCCACCTAACCAATATGGGGGGCATCAAGGACACTCAGTCTACGACACCGCCCAGCACCTCCTACAGATTGCAGAACAAGCCCATGCAGAGGGCCTTGTACACTCGGTCCTCGCAGTCAACATACAGGGTTTCTTCGATTCAGTGCACCCACAACTCCTCCACTGACAACTGCTGGACCTCCAGTGCCCGCCTGACATGGCGGACTGGTGCCTGTCCTTCATGACGGAGCAGCAAGTCGCCATTGCCTTCGACAGCACCACCCTCCCAACTGCCCACAAACCCGACCTCGGCACCCCTCAGGGATCGCCAGTATCCCCTATCCTGTCTACCATATTCACGGGCATGGTCCTCCGGAAATTTCACCAAACCGGCACCACCGCCCTCGCATACACTGACAACCACCTCCTTGTGCATGTCGGCCCCAGCATGGCAGACAACTGCCAACAACTCGCCACCGCCTACCATCAACTCGACGCTCTCTTCGGTGACATCAGTCTCAACATTGAGGCCACCAAAACAGAGTGCCTACACTTCCACCTGCCCAGGCGACGTTCCCCAGCATACACCAACTGGGACTCAGCCGGGGTTCAGGTCGACCCAACCACACTCATCCGACCCTCTATCCCCCTCGCTGGCTGGGGATATGGTGGGACCCCGCCCTCACCTTCAAGGCCCATGTTGAGTGAATGCACTCCAAAGGCCTCTCCACCCTTGCCGCCCTCCGCATCCTCGGCAACACCGAACGCGGCATCTCGGCCCTCCTCCTCCACCGCCTATACACAGCCTGCATCCACTCCGTTCTTACATGGGGGGCACCGGTCTGGTACCATGGGCGGTGCCAAAAAACCTTAGTAAGCCACCTGCAGGCCGTGCAAAACACGGCATGCAGATGGATTCTCAGCATCTACAAAGGTGCCTCTCCTTTTTCCACAAATTTTCTTTGCTCCCTCCCCCCCTTTCTTATTACTTTGAATATGCAAAAACCCTTCACTCTCTGCACCTTTGGTGCACCCTGCACTCTGTCAGTAGAAAACGCTATTATAAAACCATAACTAACCGCCCCTTCTCCACTTCTCTGCAGGTCCGGGTCCCCTGGGTTCAACCAGTCCCTGCATACACTCATCCCCCATGGACAGACCCCCTGGCATTTATGGATGGCACCCCCCCTCTATCTCCACTCTGAAGGAAGTGGCGACTCACACCCTCAGTGAGCGTTGGTCCCTGCAAACGGCCCACCCCCTAGCCTCTACAGCTGACAAATACCTGGCAGTAACAGGGCCCCCCACCTGGCAACTGAGAAAGCTAATCACCATCTCAGTCAACCACCCCCGCTCAGAGCTCACTGCAGTGGTGCAGGTCCTCTGTTGGGCTGGTCCCTATGGGGGCTACTGGCTGAGCTTCGACTCGGCCTACTGGTGCAGACATGGCCTGATCTCCCACTGCAGATGGCACAACCACCCACCCTGGCCAGCACAGTCAACCTCCCATGTCCTAGGTGGATGCGAAACATTCCAGCCCTGGGTACGACGAGTCTGGCCTAGAAGCGACTCCCTCCCTGTCCACCACACTGAATGGGCGGACAAAAACCACCTCCTAGTCCTCAGACGCTGGCTACGTCTTACAGGCCACCTCAACCGAATGTCCAACCGCACAGCTGGAGCTATTCGCCTCGCCTTTGCAGCTATGGACCTGGATGGACTCCCGACCGACAACGACCTGGACTTGGACACCCTCAGGGGCTACGTGCGCAGGTTGCTCGGATCCAGGACTCAGGACGCAGACCCAGCCCTTTTGGAGCTCTCAGGTACGCTCCCACCATTTCCCTCTGACTCTTGATCACCCTTCGGATTCCCCATTGGTTTCTTCTATGGCGCTTGCAGCCGCTCCTTTCCTCTTCTAAGGGACTCCCCATTGCCTGATCTTGCTCTTTGCCGGGTACGGCGTTTCGTAGTTGCAATATGTATGCCTCCTCCTTTCCTTCCTCTATCTTACCCTAATAGGGCGCATAAGTACACTAGGCCTCACCCAAGAGGCATGCACCCCGCCCAGTTTCGCTCGATGAGTGATGACGGGCGCCTCAGTAGTTAGGTAGTTTACAGGCGGCCCCTACGAGGCCGCAGGTGTATTGCGTAGCTCAGTAGGAATAATAAATTTTTAAAAAAAAAAAAAAATTTACAGATGGCAGAGTATCGTTTGCCTCTCCTATCACTCCGGTTAGCAAGGACACCCACAAACAATTCATGGAAGCCGCGCGCTCCCTGAGCACCCTCCCCCACCTCCAGGTCTTCACCGATGGCTCACACATAGGTTCGAAATCTGGTTCTGCAGTCTGTGCCATGATGGGCCTCACACGCCTAAAAGCACACTGACTCGCTTCCCCCACTTGTGCTACAGCAACAGATGTGGAGATTTTCTCCCTTACCTCTGCACCTACTTGGGCTGCACACCACCTCCGGGAATTTCTGCCTGTCGCATCTGATATCTTCTTTCTGTCAGATTTGCTGACGGCAATCCACCTTATCCGCACATGGGCGCCAGTTCCAGGCGCCTATCTCCTCCACCAATGGAAGGCTGGGGTCCAGACTCTCCTGGACTCGTATCCGGAACTCTCTGTGCATTTCGTATGGTGCCTGGGTCACTCTGACATACCAGGGAATGAATGGGCCGACCACAAGGCCAAGTTCGCGACAAATCTCCCCCCATCCTCCCTTGCCCCCTCCACCTCTGCTCTGAAGGAGGCTGCCATCAACACCCTAATGGAACAATGGTCTCTCTCTCTCGCACGCCCCCTGGCCTCGACAGCCGACAAGTACCTGGCTGTCAACGGCATCCCCTCCCACAGACCACGGAAGTTACTTAACCAGTCGGTCGACCATCCCCGCCACAAGCTCTCTGCAGTCGCCCAGGTCCTCTGCTGTGCCGGTCCCTACAGGGGCTACTGGCTGAGCTTCGACTCAGTCTACCAGCGCAGGCACGGCCTGATCTCGCATTGCAGGTGGCACAACCACCCCCCATGGCCAGCCCAATCCACCGCCCATGTCCTGGGTGGGTGCCGTACATTCCGGCCATGGATACACAAGGTCTGGCCCCCCCGCGACCCACTTCCGACTCACCACACTGAGTGGGCCGACAAAAACCGTCTCCAGGTTCTGCACTGCTGGATGAAACTGACCAGGCACTTGAATCGCCTTTCCGACCACACCTCTGCCACCATCCACTTGGCCTTCGCCACGATGGAGCTCGAAGGGCACCCTACTGACAAAGATATGGACTTGGACCTCCTCCAGGAATACATGAGTCGTATGCTTGGACCCTGAACCCAGGACCCGGACCCGGCTCTTTTGGAGCTTTCAGGTATGCTTCCCCCCTTTTCCTCTACTCAGTGAATACCTTTTGGACTCTCCCGCATATGTCCCGGCCGGCGCTCTCGCCCCCCCTTTCTCCATTCTAAGCTACCCCCTTTACCTGCCTTCATCTGCTTGGTTTCATCATAGCGATATGTATTCCTCTCCCCCGCGTCTCCTTTACTAATAGGGACCCTTCCCACCTTGGCACCCTTCGGGGAGCAGGGTCCCTGCCCAGCTTCATGCATTGTGCAATGACGGGCGCCTCCGTTGTTATGTAGTTAGGGCCCCCCCTTCGGGGGGGCAGCTTGTAATTATGTAATACTGCAGGAATAATAAAATTAAAATTAAATTAAATTAAAAGTCTGGTATCATGGCTGCCGCCAAAAAACCCTAGTAAACCGCCTCCAGTCTGTGCAAAACACAGCCTGCCGGTGGATACTGGGCATCTATAAAGGTGCCTCCCCTTTCTCAATGAACTTCCTATGCTCAGTCCCTCCCCTTTCTTTTTACTTTGAATATTTAAAAATGTCCCATTCTCTGTGCCTCTGGTGAACCCCCCACTCTATTGGCCACAGGCGTTTTCATAATGTAACTAATAGACCTTTTTCCCTTTCTCTGCAGGTCCGAGTCCCCCGGGTACAACCTGTTCCTGCATACACGCATCCCCCCTGGACGGATCCACTGGCCTTTACAGGTGGACGGGTCACCTTCACCCTCCCCTCCCTCCCAGTCACAGGCGACACATGCAATGAGTTCATACAAGCTGCCCTAGACCTCAGCACCACCCCCCACCTCCAGGTCTTCACTGATGGCTCGCGCATTGGGGCTGCCTCAGGATCCACCATCTGCGCCATGCACAGCCTCACCAAATTACAGTCTCGCCGACTTGCCTCCCTCACCTGCGCTATGGCCATGGATGTGGAGATTTTCTCTCTCGCCACTGCTCCCGGCTGGGCCGCTCACCGCCTCCGCACCCACCTGCCTGTCACATCAGACATATTCTTTCTGTCTGATTTGCTGATGGCACTCAACCTTTTCCACAGTTGGGCCACCATTCCTGGAGCCCACCTCCTCCACCTCTGGAAGGTGGGGGTCGAGACGCTCCTGGACTCGCACCCAGGCCTCACCATCCACTTCGTGTGGTGTCCGGGTCACTTGGATGTCCCCGGAAATGAATGGGCTGATGATGAAGCAAAACTCGCCATGGAGCTCCCCCCCTCGCAACTTGCACCCTCCATATCCACACTCAAGGAAGTGGCCACCAAGACACTGGTTGAAAGGTGGACACTATCACTGGCCCGCCCCCTAGCCTCCACCGCTGACAAATACTTGGCAGTACACGGCATCCCATCATGTCGCCCACAGAAACTGCTCACCCATTCTGCAGACCACCCTTGCCACCACCTTTCTGCAGTAGCGCAAGTCCTCTGCCATGCCAGTCCCTATGGGGGCTGCTGGCTGAGCTTCGACTCAGCCTACCGGTGCACAGTAACCACCATCGACTAGTGCAGGCAGCTAAAAATCCCCCATGTCAAACCCCAGTGGATACAGGAACACTCTATGTTCGACTCGACCACCCCTCCCACCTCCCTCATCGGCCAGTGCCGATGCCAACAGGGCTGCCAGGGCCACCGCCAATTGGGTGGCTGCCGGCAACACCGCTGCCACACTACACAGCACGACCCCCACACCCGCCCAAATCGACCCAGGCCTCCCGGTGTCATCCCCAGATGCTCTCCATCTCGCCCCATCCCCCATCATCGGAGTCTTGAACACCAAGTTCACTCGAGTGTTCGAGCATGTCAGCCGCCCCCCTTCCACACGCTCCAACCCCCCCGCCAGCTCCAACGAGTTCGGCAAGATGGAAGACATCCTCGAGAACCCGCACACACCCTCACCGCCACTCACCAACAAGTGTTCGGCCGAAAACCTGTCCCCACACACTCCCCAACCCCGCCCGTGTGACCAGTTCGAGCTGCACATGTCGGTTTTATGTACTCCATCTTTTTTATTATTTTTTATTATTATTCCTGCAGTATTACATAATTACAAGCTGCCCCCCTGAAGGGGGGGCCCTAACTACATAACAACGGAGGCGCCTGTCATTGCACAATGCACGAAACTGGGCGGGGGCCCTGCTCCCCGAAGGGTGCCAAAGTGGGAAGGGCCCCTATTAGAACAACAAATGCGGAAAGAAGGAGGAATACATATCACTACGGCTAAGCCAAACGGACGACATCAGGCGAAAAGGGGGTAGCTTAGAATTGGAAAGGGATGGCAAGAGCGCCAGCCGGGACATACACAGGAGAGTCCGAAAGGCAGTCATAGCTCAGAGGAAAAGGGGGGGAGTGCACCTGAAAGCTCCAAGAGAGCTGGGTCCAGGTCCTGAGTATGGGGTCCAAGCATACGACTCATGTATTCCCGGAGGAGGTCCAAGTCCATATCTTCATCGGTCGGGTGCCCCTCCAGCTCCATCGCAGCGAAGGCCAGGCAGATGGTTGCAGAGGTGCGGTCGGAAAGGCAGTTAAGGTGCCCCATCAGCTTAAGCCAGTGGCGCAGAACCTGGAGACAGTTTTCGTCGGCCCACTCGGCGTGGTGGGTTGGAAGTGGGTCACAGGGGGGCCAGACCTTGCGGATCCATGGTCAGAAAGTGCGACATCCACCCAATATGTGGGCAGTCGACTGGGCTGGCCAGGGGGGTGGTTGTGCCATCAGCAGTGCGAGATCAGGCCATGCCTGTGTCGGTAGGCTGAGTCAAAGCTCAGCCAGTAACCCCCATAGGGACTGGTGCGGCATAGAACCTGGGCGACTGCAGAGAGCTCCTGGCAAGGGTGGTCAACCGACTGTGTCATGAGCTTTTGGGGGCGGCATGATGGGACACTGTTGACAGCTAAGTACTTGTTGGCTGTCGAGGCAAGGGGACGGGCAAGAGAAAGGGTCCATCGCTCCATGAGGGTGTTGACGGTGACCTCTTTTAGTGCAGAGGTGGAGGGTGCGAGGGGAGATGGGGGGAGATTTGTTGCGAACTTCGCCTCACAGTCTGCCCATTCATTCCCAGGGATGTCGGAATGACCCGGACACCATACGAAGTGAATGGAAAGATCCGGGTATGAGTCCAGTAGCATCTGGACCCCTGCCTTCCATTGGTGGAGGAGGTGCGTGCCTGGGACTGGCGCCCATGTATGGATCAGGTGGAGTGCCATCAGCGAATCTGACAGGAAGAAGATGTCAGATGCGACAGGCAGGAGCTCCTGGAGGTGGTGTGCAGCCCAGCTTGGTGCGGAGGTGAGTGAGAAGATTTTCACATCTGTAGCTGTTGCACAGGTGGGGGAGGCGAGCCGGCGAGACTTGAGGCGGGTGAGGCCTTCCATGGCGCAGACTGCCGAACCAGACTTTGAACCGATGTGGAAGCCATCAGTGAAAACCTGGAGATGGGGGAGGGTGCTCAGGGAGCATGCGGCTCCCACAAATTCCTTGCGGGTGTCTTTGCTGACCGGAGTGATAGGAGTGGCAAACGAGACTCGTCCATTCGTACGACCGGCACCCCAGTCCTCAATGTCCCCACCATCCCAGGCTACACACCGGTACTACCACCAGAGGTCCGCCCCTGGGTAGTCATGTATGTATCCAGAGCCCTCCCCCCCACCGCCTGGTCAATCCTCGGAGCCGCATCCTACGGCACCGATGTACTGACGATAGAGGTATGAGCCCAACTCACCCTCCGGGTGTGCAACTACTACGGCATGCACCCCCCGGACTGAGAGAATGCCCTCCCCCAGTACCCAGGTGAGTCATTTCTATTCTCACTCCCCCCAGTGCTAGCCACCACTCTACTTGTGGCAGGCGACTTCAACCATCGCCACCACATGTGGTCCGAATTCACTGTCCTACGATGGGATGACTTGGGGGTGCAACCCCTCAACGACATTTTTTGTGGGCACGGCCTGGCGCCTGCCCACCTACCTGACTCTGACTCAAGGCCCGACAGCAATCGCCGCTGGTGCCCCATTGACATGATTTGGGCCCCACCCTCAGTAAACCCCGACTCTATCTTAGACTCGGCCTCATCCAACCAATCACCCCTCTCCAACCACGCCATCCTACGTTGGTCGGTGCCATCTCGGACCCCCCCTCCCGTCCTAAAGACACGCTGGCTACTCCCAGCCAACAAGGAGGAATGGACCGACATCGCATTCCCCCTCCTTGAAATAGCCTTCGGTCTTCCGGGGCACGACACCCACACCCTGGACATCAAAGCCAAGGCAGTCATCGAGTCTATGGTCGCTGCCCTTCAGCCATTCACCCGCATATCAAAGCCAACAAAAACGGAAGTCCCATGGTGGTCACCCCACTGCAAGACACTACTATCTGCCATTTCAACGGCCACCACCCCCCTGCAGCGAGCATCAGCAAGAAGAGCCTTCAAAAGAGGCATATGAACGGCCAAACGGCAGTTCTATGCAGATCAGGCAGCGGAAGCGGACGCCTCCAACATCTGGAACTGGGCCAAACGTGGCCTTGGGAACCGACCCACCCCCATCCCATCACTGAAACGGTGAGATGGCACCTTCACCCAAATGGATGACGAAAAAGGTGAGTTCTTCTGCGAAACCTTCTTTATGCCCCCTCCACCCCAGGCAGCAGCCACTACCCCGCAGCCACCACCACAACCAGCTGCCCCGCCCATACTCCTTACGGAGCTTATGGGGGCACTGGCCGATACATTCAACCTGTCGGCTCCGGGCCTCTTGGGAATAGGCTACCGCCCTTTGAAATGGGTGGTGGATGCTTACCCCGACGAGATCCTCACACTTTTCAACAACTGTCTATGCTTGGGGCACCACCCTGAGTGCTGGCGGGCAGCAAAGGTGGTGATGCTCCGGAAGCCAAACAAGAAGGACCCATTCTCGCCGCAGTCATACCGGCCCATCACCCTCAAAGAGACCCTTGGGAAACTCCTCAAAAAGATAATAGCTAACCAGCTACAGTACCTTGCTAACACAAGGAACTGGCTGCCACCTAACCAATATGGGGGGCGACAGGGCCATTCGGTCTATGATGCAGCCCAGCACCTTCTACAGATAGCAGAGCGCACCCACTCAGAGGGCCTTGTGTGCTCGGTTCTTGTGGTCGACATACAGGGTTTTTTCGATTCAGTGCACCCACAACTCCTTCACCGACAACTGTTGGACCTCAGTTGTGCGCCAGACATGGCCAACTGGTGTTTGTCCTTCATGACAGATCGGCAGGTCGCAGTCGCCTTCAACGGCACCACCCTCCTAACCACCCCAAAACCAGACTATGGCACCCCCCCAGGGCTCACCAGTCTCCCCATCCTGTCAACAATATTTGCAGGCATGGTACTCTGGTGCTTTTACCAAGCCGGCACCACGGCCCTGGCCTATGTTGATGACCATTTACTAATCTGTGTAGGACCCTCAGTGGCATCCAACTGCCGTGAGCTAGCCAATGCCTACCAACAACTGGACAACCTCTTCGGCACCATCGGTCTCAACATTGAGGCTGCCAAGATGGAATGTCTCCACTTCCACCCCCCTCAGCGACATACCGGCTATAATGGCTGGGACACAGCCGGGGTACAGGTCGACCCCAACACCCTCATCTGCCCCTCAATCCCGCTACAGTGGCTGGGGATCTGGTGGGACCCAGGCCTCTCCTTCAAGCCCCACGTTGAGCGAATGCACTCGAAAGGGCTCTCCACCCTTGCCGCACTCCGCATCCTGGGCAACACCCAACACGGCATATCGGCCCTCCTCCTCCGCTGCCTCTACACCTCTTGCATCCGCTCTGTCTTGTCATGGGGAGCGCCGGTCTGGTACCATGGCCACCGCCAAAAAACTCTGGTAAACCGACTACAGGCTGTGCAAAACACGGCCTGCTGTTGGATCCTGGGCGTCTTCAAAGGCACCTCCCCCCACGCTACAAATTTTCTTTGCTCCGTCCCCCCTCTCTCTTTCTATTTTGAGTATATAAAGACCACCCATTCCCTTCGCCTCTGGCGCACCCTGCACTCTGTTGGTAGAAAAATTTATAAAAATGTAACTAATAGACCTTTCTCCCTTTCTCTGCAGGTCTGAGCCCCCCGGGTTCAACAGGTCCCTGCATACATGCATCCCCCATGGACGGACCCACTGGCATTCACAAAAGGCCGGGTCCGCTTCACCACCCCCACCATTCCGGTTGGAGCGGACACACGGAAATCATTTGTGACAGCCACGGGTCAACTAGGCCACACCCTCCACATCCAGGTATTCACTGATGGCTCCCGCATCGACAATAAGTCGGGTTCGGCTATATGTGCAATGCTGGGCCACACCAGACTCCGGTCATGATGACTGGAATCCCCCACCTGTGCCACAGCTATGGATGCCAAGGAGTTCTCCCTCACAACGGCCCCTGGCTGGGTGGCACACCGCCTCCCGGCACAACTGCATGTCGCATCGGACATCTTCTTCCTGTCCAATTCGCTGACTGCTCTCCACCTCTTCCGCACATGGGCCGCTGCCCCTGGTGCCCACCTCCTTCACATCTGGAAAGCGGGTGTGGAGACCCTGCTGGACTTGTACCCCCAAATCACGATTCACTTCGTATGGTGTCCCAGCCACTCGGACATCCCCGGGAATGAATGGGCTGACACAGAGGCGAAGCTGGCTATGGAGCTCC
This sequence comes from Coniferiporia sulphurascens, assembly GCA_002794785.1. Taxonomy (NCBI): domain Eukaryota; kingdom Fungi; phylum Basidiomycota; class Agaricomycetes; order Hymenochaetales; family Hymenochaetaceae; genus Coniferiporia; species Coniferiporia sulphurascens. Next base: position 38,485 of record NBBA01000027.1, read on the forward strand.
CCCCATCCGACCTTAAACCCTCCACCTCCACACTAAAAGAAGTCGCCATCTGCACCCTCATGGAGTGATGGACACTCTCGCTGGCCTGCCCCCTAGCCTCAACGGCCGACAAGTACTTGGTGGTCCATGGCCTCCCCTCACGACGACCACGAAAGCTACTCATGCACATGGTCAACCACCCATGTATTGAACTGTCTGCAGTTGCACAGGTCCTCTGTCGTGCCGGTCCCTATGGGGGATACTGGCTGAGTTTTGACTCGGCCTACCGTCACTGACATGGCCTGATCTCGCACTGCAGGTGGCACAACCACCCCCCCTGGCCCGCACAGTCAACTGCTCACATTCTAGGCGGCTGCAGCACATTCCATCCATGGATACAATGGGTGTGGCCACCTCGAGACCCTCTCCCAACCCACCACTCAGAGTGGGCTGACGAAAACCGCCTCCCGGTTTTGCACCACTGGCTTAAGCTGACAGGGCACCTAAACCGCCTTTCTGACCGTGCCACAGGCACCATTCGGCTCTCCTTTGCCACGATGGACCTAGACGGACACCTGACCAACAAGGATATGGACTTGGACCTCCTATGGGAATACATGTGTTGTATGCTCGGACCCTGAACCCAGGACTTGGACCCAGCCCTTTTGGAGCTCTCAGGTACGCTCCCTCCATTTCCTCTTGAATAAATGCCTGCCTTTCGAATTCCCTTGAATACGTCCCGGCCGGCACTCTCACCCTCCCTTTCCAATTCTAAGCTTCTTACTTTTACCTGCCCTTAACTGCCCAGTTTGTTCATAGCGATATGTATTCCTCCTTCCCTCCTTTTCATCTTACTAAATAGGGGCTCTTCACACATTGGCACCCATCTAGGGAGCAGAGCCCCTGCCCAGTTTTGTGCGATGCGCAATGATGGGCACCTCCGTTGTTATGTAGTTAGGGCCCCCCCTTCGGGGGGGCAGCTTGTAATTATGTAATACTGCAGGAATAATAATAATAATAATAATTTTAAAAAAAAACCCAACATGGGCGATGTTCGATGCAATCGTCACCTACCAGCACACAGGGGAAGGAGGTTTCGACCTCCCCTACCCCTTCCAGCCAGCTCACCCCCAGCAGGGGCCCCCGGCCACCACCAGGACCCCTGGCACCAACCCCATGACCCCGGAGATGAAGGCGCTGACTGATGCAGTCAAATGCCTGACTACTGATGTAGCTTCCATTTCATGCCAGACGTCTTCTCTCAGCTCCAGGCCTGCCCCCTGTCAACAACAGCAACAACAGCAACAACCCACCCCCCAGGTGACAATTCCAGCCGCCCCCACCTCCTATGCCCGGGTGGCCACCGCAGCAGCCCCCCCGACATCCACCAACCCCACCCCAGTGGCACCTGCTGCTGGGGCAGTCATCAACCCAGCACAGAAGAAGAAGAAGAAGAAGTGCACACGGCAGGTGCCCCCCCTCCTATGATGTATGCCAAGGACCCAACACTAGTCCTCTCACCAGTCACTGGCCTCTCGGCACACCTCCAGAAACCCACCATGGTCATCACAAAAATAGCATGTGATTTCTTTGCCTCTCTCCCCACTGCGGACCAAGTCATGGTCCTCTCCTTGTCATTTAATGTGAAAGGAAACCTCTTTTTTTTTTTTTTTTTAATTATTATTCCTGCAGTATTACATAATTACAAGCTGCCCCCCCGAAGGGGGGGCCCTAACTACATAACAACAGAGGTGCCCGTCATCGCACAATGCACAAAACTGGGCGGGGGCCCTGCTCCCCGAAGGGTGCCAAGGTGGGAAGGGCCCCTATTTGGAAACAAAAGCCGCAAAAGAGAGAGGAATACATATTGCTACAACAAAACCAAGTGGGTGATGGCAGGTAATGGGGGTAACTTAGAATTGGAAAGGGAGGGCGAGAGCACCGGCCGGGACATACACAGGAGAGTCCGAAAGGCCAGAATTAAAGGGCACCCTTGCGGGGCCCCACTATGCGTGCACCTTCCTCGTGACATAGATGCCTGACCGGTAGGACTTATACCCGACACGCTGTCCTCTATTGTGCACTGGATTGGGAAGGGTGTGCCGCACCAGGGAGACATTCCGAGTGGGGGTCGCGGTGCTGTAGGCACTACCCCACCCATTGGGTGCCCCCCCTACCCTACACATTCCCCCCCTTACCCTGCTTACCATTGTAGAGTGCTGCTCGTTTCTGGGAATCAACTTAAGCATGCAATAGGACTTACTCCTACATGCACCCACACCAGATTTAGTGCTCTGGAGCCAGTGGAGGGAACTATCCCCCACCACTACAGTTCGCTCCATAGTGGAGGGGTTTCCTAGGCCCCCCTGGAGTTTCCTGTTCCCCGGCACATGCTTCAGAGCCCCAAAGGGGAATACTCAGGCACAAGGCCCGCTTCTGGATCCACGGCATACCGGAGTTGATGTGTTGCCAGAGGCTTGGACCCCAGCCTATCTCTTCCGAGGTTGCCAGGGAGTCTGCTTGACTAACCACCTCTCAGGGGGCACCAATGCCTACCCTCAAAAGGGCTAGGGCCAGCCACACCCCCCCAAAAGGCCCATGGTGGCCTGTCGCTTTCGCATTGGCTGATTCTTACCACAACACCATGTGTTAAGAAGCCCCTATCTCCTTATATCAACTAGTGACATCATCAGAGACCCTTTCAGGATTTGGGGCGGCAGTTTTTATGGTTTGTCATGCCAAGGACAACGCGGCCCCATGCCCAAGGGCACAACCCGAAGGTTAGATCCGAGTTTCCCTGAACCCAAGGTCTCCCAACCAAAGCCGACCACTGAAGGGCAGAGGGTTACCCCCCCCCACGCAGGTGTGGGGACATTAACGTCATGTCCCCCCCTGACTGGCAGGCATGCACCCCTTGCGCCACCGAGAGGCGGACCAGCCGGGCACCATGCCCCAAGAGAGCACAGCAGACGTGAGAGAGGATCTTGGTACTCACTGAGCCATCCCCCCCCATTGCAACGTTAACAATGGGTTGCTTGCCCCCTGGCGGGTGTGAGCCCCTTTTGCGCCATCAGACGATGCCGCTACAGCACCTCGGCGACCAGTGCACAGCGCTCCTTTACAAAAGGTGCGCAGTCAGAAGCCTTCTCTCATGTCGACCCAGTAGAATACCAGACCAGAGCATGGGTTGCTGCAATGAACCCCCAGACGACCCCCAGTAAAACCAGAGATGGTGGTGGTAAGAGGACAAGAAGGATGAGCCACCTGACCAATGAGGATATGGACCTGGACCTCCTTAGGGAATACATGCATCATATGCTCAGACCCCATACCCAGGACTCGGACCCAGCTCTCTTGGAGCTGTCAGGTACGCTTCCTCCCTTTTCCTCTACTCAGTGACGGCCTTTTGGACTCCCCCTCGTATGTCCCGGCCGGCGCTCTCGCCCTCCCTTTCCAATTCTAAGTTACCCCTGTTACCTGCCCTCACCTGCTTGGTTTCATCGTAGCGATATGTATTCCTCTCCCTTTCTTTTCCTTTACTAATAGGGACCCTTCCCACCTTGGCACCCTTTGGGGAGCAGGGTCCCCACCCAGTTTCATGCATTGTGTGATGGCAGGCGCCTCTGTTGTTATGTAGTTAGGGCCCCCCCTTCGGGGGGGTGGCTTGTAATTATGTAATACTGCAGGAATAATTTTAAAAAAATTTTAAAAAAAAATTGGTCAGGTGGCTGTCTAGTTCCATCGCAGCGAAGGCCAGGCGGATGGTGCCCACAGTTCTGTCTGAGAGGCGGTTCAGGTGCCCTGTCAGCCTAAGCCAGCGGTGCAGAACCAGGATAAGGTTTTCTTCCACCCATTCTGAGTTTTTTTTATTTTTTTATTTTTTTATTTTTTTAATTATTCCTGCAGTATTACATAATTACAAGCTGCCCCCCCAAAGGGGGGGCCCTAACTATGTAACAACAGAGGCACCCATCATTGTGCATCGCACAAAACTGGGTGGGGGCTCTGCTCCTGAAAGGGTGCCAAAGTGTGAAGAGCCCCTATTGGGTTAGGGAAAGAAGCCAGAGGTAGAAGGAGGAGTACATATTGCTACAAACTATTCAAGCGGGTGAGGGCAGGCAAAGTAGGAAGCTTAGAATTGAGAAGGGGATGGTGAGAGCACCGGCCAAGACATATCCATAGGAGTCCAAAAGACGGGCATTAAAAGTTTGGGAATGGGGGGAGCATACCTGAGAGCTCTTTTAGATTTGCTCCCTGATTAAGGGTTAGAAACAAGTGATAACAGATTCACACAATGATACTAGTTAGTTTAGGGTAGGCTTGATACCCTTCACTTGCTAGAGTGTTAGAGCTGATGATGGTGGTAAGAGACAAGAGATGAATTAAACTGCTTTTTACCGCAATTTTACGTTGGGCTTTTATACCCCACATATTGTAGTCTATTTACTATGTTCCGGTAGATACTACAACATACTACTCTTGATTTATAAGTCATAAGAATGTTCCGGTACAATCCTGTACATGCTATTTACTATTCTTAGCTTCTTATGAGTCAGTTACATATTCCGGTATGTTCTACAGTCTACCATGCTATCTTTATCTTATGCCAGAACCTTCCTTGAGTTTCCATCAAGTCATATAGTATAATACCTAAGGTAACCATTCTCGGATACTACTATACCTATGATGCTTCTCCTTATTTCCTAATTGGTTCTGCTGTGCGATGCGCTATACTTGGCTCCCATCAATTGCATCTTCTAATTGATCACCATGCTTCCATCGGCTATTCTTAGCCGAATGCTTAGATATACTTGTGTGGCCCAGCGATTATGTTAGCCTTCTTAATCTTATCTTGTTGTGGCTTGTTACTTATTACCATAGACTAATATTGAGTCATTTCCATTGTTATGTTGAAAGGGGTTCGTTCTTGTTAGGAATTGATGAATAAGCTTGCTTACAAGCTTAGACAATGATACCAGTGACTACCAATACAGGAAGGGACTCCCACGGAGACTATCCAGTGATCATTCAACATGGGGACGGAACCAACTAGAAAACCAGGACTTCTTGGGAACATCAGGCCAATCACGATGCTCAAGCAACTGCTAAAGACTCTGCCACCGATGCCGGACCACATACAATCAATCATGGGAAGCATTTAACACAGTAATAACTGAATGCTTTTACATGGCAGGGTACATGAACTGCCAGGTAACTACAGATCACACTGTAGACCCTATAGGCAACAGCACGGAGGTCAGGGTAACGCACATGATACAAATGTACATCTTCGATGTACAGGAGTTTTTGCACAATGTCCATGTCCAGACGATAGTGAACCCGCACATACATGACAAGGAATGTGACCTACGAGTGGTCTCAGGATCCTTCCCGTACAGGACATTGCAGGATAACACATTCCTAGCTAACGCTCACCGATAATGCACAAAGGTAATCACCCTCTTCGAGAATCTATCAGCAAAGGGATCGATGACCGCAGATCAGCAGATCGGCAATGTTAATCTTTATGTGATAACACTATGGTTATCAAATGGATCACCCCCGGCACCACCTCCAGGATACACACGACATATCGCTAGGATAAACCACATTAACGAACCACTGGACAATGTGATCAATGACAGGACACCAACTGAAAGGTACCCGCCTATGGACCTTTAGCCAATATTGCATTATGCGATTAAGCCACACTCGGCAGGAACCAAAGCGCTTACCGAAGCCAGCCACAAACCTTAAATGGGCAATTGTCCAAGTCGACAGGATAACATGGAGGAACCAGTACAGGAGGCCATCAAGACAAGTTAACAACTTACCAATCATCAAGCTGTTAGGCAGCATCTTAACAAGAAGCCACTGGCACATAAGACTACAGGGTAGCGTGCAGAACAGTGGGGCAACGTGCACAGCCTAAGCGTCATGGTGAAGTCATTATGATACCATATGATGTCCCTATGAGCTCAGTGGAGCCTAGTGGAGCATAGTGGAGCGCATGACACACAGTGAAGCTCAGTGGAGCACCAACAGCCAATCGTAGATAGTTATTTCTCATATGATCCTCTAATGAGGTCATTTGCACTGGTACGCAGCTCCAAGTCAGTGGAGCTTATGATGACACTGTGAGGCGTCATAGCTCCAACTGCAGAGCCTTGTGGAGCATCCGCTTTCAAGCGGAGCTTCTTCTTCATGTATATAAGGAGGGCCTAGACCAGCCTAGACCCCAGTTTAATTCACCTTCTCAATTCTCTCAGACTTCTCCTGAGCGAAATACCAACATCTACCGACTTATTCTTGACTCAATCACATGCCTCAACTCTATCTCGACTACTTGTTCCATCGGCTAACCACGGTTACCCTTGGTCCTAATAATGATAACATTTCCATGGGAGTCGGGAAACCCTCTGCCCACTAGCGGTCGGTGAAAACCGGGAAACCTCGGGTTTGGCGAAAGTCGGGTTTAATCCTCTGGGATTGATGTGCTTGCATTGAGGCTGTGATGACCGGCATGTCATATCAAAAACTGCTCCCCAAATTCCCAAAAGGGTCTCTGATGATGGCACTAGTTGCTAAAAGGAGATAGGGGTCTCATAACACATGGTGTGGCGGTAATAACCATCTGATGCAGAAATGCGACAGGACACCATGGGCCTCTCGGGTGGGACGGGCCCCCTTGAGGTGGTTAGTAAGAGGCACTCCCTGGCAGCTGTAAAAAGCGTTGGGGTCCACCCCTCTGCGACACGGAGATTCTGGTACGCTGCGGATCCAGAAGCGGGAAAACCCTTAAATGCGGGCCCGAGTATTCCCCGCGGAGTGTGTTGGGGTAACACCTGATGCTGATGTGGGTTCTGAAGCGCATGCCAGGGCATGGGAAACTCAGTGCACTGAGCGGGCCATAGTGGCAGGGGATAGTTCCCTCTGTTGGCTTGAGAGGACTAAATCCTCCGTGGGTTCTAATGGGGGTAAATCCCATTCAGGCTTAAGTTGATTCCTTGACACGCAGCGGCGCTTCACATCACCAAGCGGGTATGGGGGGGCATGAGTCCAGGCGGCTGGGGGTGGTGGGGTAGTGCCTACAGCGCCGCGACCTTCACACTACACCTTTAGCACGTTGGGTAGCTCTAATCTCACCTTTAGGCCTGTGTGGCGTGAAGGACAGCGGGAGGGGTTTGTCGGGCCCCATATCCTGAGGAAGGTGCATGCATATGTTGGGCCCTGCAAGGGCGTCCTTTAGTCAGGCTGCCGCGCTGGTCCCTATGGGGGATACTGGCTGAGTTTTGACTCAGCCTACTGTCGCAGGCATGGCCTGATTTCGCATTGCAGGTGGCACAACCACCCCCCCTGGCCTGCGCAGTCGACCGCCCACATCCTAGGCGGCTGCAGCACTTTCCACCCATGGATATGACACGTGTGGCCACCTCAAGACCCTCTCCCAACCCACCACTCAGAGTGGGCAGATGAAAACTGCCTCCTGGTTTTGCGCCAATGGCTTAAGCTGACGGGCACCTAAACCGCCTTTCTGACCGCGCCATACGGCTCTCCTTCGCTGCGATGGACCTAGACAGACACCCAACCGATGAGGATATGGACCTGGACCTCCTATGGGATTACATGCATCATATGCTCGGACCCCAAACCCAGGACTTGGACCCAGCCCTTTTAGAGCTCTCAGGTATGCTCCCCCCCTTTCCGCTTGATTAGGGCCTGCCTTTCGAATTCCCTTGAATACATCTCGGCTGGCACTCTCACCCCCCCTTTCCAATTCTAAGCTTCTTACTTTTACCTGCCCTTAACCGCCCGGTTTGTTCGTAGTGATATGTATTCCTCCCTCTCCCCTGGCCTCCTTACTAAATAGGGGCTCTTCACACACCGGCACCCATCTAGGGAGCAGAGCCCCTGCCCAGTTTTGTGTGATGTGCAATGATGGGCACCTCTGTTGTTATGTAGTTAGGGCCCCCCTTCGGGGGGGCAGCTTGTAATTACGTAATACTGCAGGAATAATTAAAAAAAAAAAAAAAAAAAAAAAAGATTGCATACCCTCTGGCAAGCCCTAGAGCCCCTCTCGCATCTTCGAAACTGCCGTTACAGCGACTGGACGACCAGTGAGCACACACTCCGGAAGACCGGTGTGCAGTCGGTAGCCTTCTCTCATATCAACCCAGTAGTATACCAGACCAGAGTATGGGTTGCTGCAATGAACCCCCAGACGACCCCCAGTGAAAACCAGAGATGGTGGTGGTAAGAGGACAAGAAGGATGAATACTCAGGAACCGAGGTCATGGGACAAGCGCCCAGTCAACCCCCAGCCCCGCTTCTGGATCTGCGATCGTACCAGGATCTCCATCTCACATACTTGACCCCAGTGGCAAAGCTGTCCCAGGGAGTAGAGGATACTAACCACCTCAAGGGGGTCCAACCCACCCAAGAGGCCCATGGTGCCCTGTCGCTTTTCAGCATTGGGTGGTTCTTACTGCCACGCCATGTGTTATGAGCCCCCTATCTCCTTTTGGCACAAGGTGCCGTCATCAGAGACCCTTTCGGGAATTTGGGGGGGGCAGTTTTTGATTTGTCATGCCAGGGACAATGCGGACCCTGAGGTACCCAGGAGGGCATTGCTCAGCACCCGAAGGCATGATCCGAGTTGCCCCGAACCAAGATCACCCGACCGAAGTTGCCCACTGCGAGGCAGGGGGTTTCCCCCCCCCTGTGAGGACGTTAACATCGTGTCCCCCCCTGCTGAGCCCACATACAATGCAAGCCCAACGAGCATGCCACCCCGAGAGGGCAGTGCAGACGCCAGAAGGATACAAGCTCACTCTTAAATTCTACACACATTGTGGTAGACGATGAGGTGCAGTGGTGAAGTAGAGGTGAAGGTGGGTTATCAGCATAAACTGATGTATTTCATGGTAGAGACCAGCTCTCCTTATATACATCTACTGTGAGCTACTTATACTATAACTATCATAGCTCCTATTCGTATGGCGTTATCATTGCGTTATCGTTTACTTAGTAAGGTGGTTGCTCATATGACCGCCTTTATATTTAGTACATTTGTTATATTTATTTAATACTCACCAAGAATCCAACCAGAAGCAACGTTTTCAACGGGTTGCCAAGACCGCCGGCAAGCTCCGTGCCCGTTCCCCGCTGCGTTACGGCGACCGACGACCAACCCCGGCACACCAGGGTGAGTTGGAACCTTCTCTCGTATGATGCCCAGTCCCAGAGAGTCCAGACAAGGTCGGGTAGCTGCGACTTCCCCCCAGCCGACCCCAGTCGCAAAACCGAGATGGTGGTGGTAAGAGGACAAGAAGGATGGGCTGCTGACCATTGAAGGGGGGTGGGGTAGTGCTGGGGGCGAAACTAAAATTTTGTAGTTCCACCAGTTCGCCAGTGAAACTGGTGCGGCGAAAGGTTTTGCCAGGGGTGGCGAAACGGCGATATTAGTAATGTAATTAGTAATGTAATATAATCTTAAATATAACACGTTTAGTTACTTATTACTAACTAGGGATAAGTTAGTAAGTATTACATGTAACGATTAGAGCGCCATCTGCGCCTTCAACGCATCCGGGTCCCATGTCACATCGTCGTTGTCAAATGTATGATGTGCCATATGGTCCTCTTTTTCAATGATAACACTACCCTCAAGCACTGAATCAAGCTGGTCCAAATCAAAGTGTTCTTCAGCCTCTATTCTGATGATTGGTCTGGGTTCTGTGGCTTCAAGTCCTGCTGGTATGGTTTGTATAGTGCTGGTCTCACTTTCTGTGCTTGATCCGCTGGCAGCTCTTGCATCAAGTTCATCGAAAGCAGAGTCAATCTCAGCAAGTGAGATATCACCTGGCACAACCAGATCTGGGTCCTCTCCCTCAACAGGTATGGATAGGATGGGTCGTATGGTGAGTTCCTCAAGTTCAGTTACAAGTTCTTTGTTAATTCCGCTGCCAGGCCGGGTGTGCATGTGTGCCCGGTTTCATCATAGACTCTTGCCCCTATCCCCTGCCTGCTTGTGAAGCAAGTTAATGTAGTGGCACCACAACTTTCCCAACACCTCAAAAGTATGGACTGTAAGGTTTGACCTATGTGTGCCCTGAATCCCACCCAGGTTTGAGAACAGCCGCTCAACTTTGGCGGAATGGGGCACAAACCCAAAAAGAATAATGGCCATGTCCCTCAAGGGATAGTTTTGTCCAGACACAAGTATGTCTTTCCACCACTTTCTGGCATTTGCACGTCCTCCTTCAAAAGGTTTTTGACCCCGATGGTACACATGTATGTTTTCGATTAGTTTCTTTGCCATTGACTGATTCCAGCCCCATTTTTTTGCTATTTTTAAGGCAATTGACACTGCGTCGTCCAGTGAATGAGATTTTATTGCCTGGGAAATGGCAAGCTTTCGACAATGTGGGTGAAGGAACATGGTGAACCAGTGTAAGTCCGTATTCATTGCGTGAAATTCTTGATTGAAAACTCGTTTCGCATGGTATGTAAAGTCGTCATTGTCCATTGCTTTCGCCTTCACCTGAATCATATGCTTTGCACATTGTAGCAGTTCAAGCATGCAATCGGCAAGTGTAGCATCACGAGACTCAAGGTTGCCAATGGCATCAACCAGTGGCTTGCAAAACTGTATGAGCTGATCGGTAAGGTCCCAGTGTCGATAATTATGAACAATGTCAAGGACATCAAGTGGTAAGCACGTTAAACCATTTGTTTTCTTTGTTGCATCGGGACGCTCAATGAGTATTCGTAGAGCAGGTCTGTCTAATGGCATCAGTATTTTGGTTTCAAGATGATGATGAGGAAGAAGACAAACATGTACGAGTGGCAGCTTTGGAGCATAAGAATTAGTGCGTACCACCTAGACTCTGTATGAATTTCGAGGCCATGTGTGATTCCCAAACTGACAGCAATGTCGACAAGCTGCCCACCCCAGAAATGTGAACTATTGAAAAACGTGACAAGGCGAGCATTGGACTTTATGACACTTTTCATGACTGCATGATTTGTGACCTTTCCAATTAGCGTGTTTAGGAGGTGTAGGAAGCAAGCATATGTCTGTAAGTAAATTTTAAGCCTGCTTTCCATGTAAATTCAGAACTAAGTCTTACTATGACCCATTTATACTGCGTTTCGAACTTCTTGCGAGCCAGAATCATAACCGAAGGGTTATCTGTGCACAATGCGCCAACCTGGGAAGGTCTGAATTCCATCCGTTCCATATCCTCTGTGCATACACTGACAACAGCATTGGCATTTGCTCGTTTTCCTGTCAGGTTTGATAGGCCCATGACAACAGGTGGTTTGCCCACTTCAGCCAAAACTGTACCATATAGGCTTTGCCCAAGAATGTCTTCCCACCCATCCACTAACCAAGTGCTGTACTGACAGGTTTTCAGGTCTTCTCATTCTACAAGCTCAACCCTTGCGACTTCTGCATCAAAAATTGAATGCTGGAGGACATATCATGATGGGATAGGATACATTGGCCTCAGTGCTTTGAGAAATATATGGAGGTAGGAATTCTCGACTGCATTAAAGGGAAAATTTGCGTGGATGAATGCCCTAGATATACTTGAACTTCAGCCTGGTATTTGGATGCCATTAAAGCCATAAGTGTACATACCGAAGCAGCTTCAGGTTTAAGTCATCTACTTCACTTTTTGACAAAGTTCTATCCACAAAACAGCTCATTTTGAGGTCCTCGAGCTTTTGTTTCTTCGCTGAGACACTGGATGAGCCTGTCATGTCAGATTCAGAGGTCATGCTTGGGCCCCTCTCCAATGCTGTTGGATTCAAGGCAGCAAGTATATCCTGCATTGTCGAAAAATCTACCCCTCCTTTTTCTGCCAGAATGATAGCAGCCCTTTGCCTGATGTCGGGTGTAGCCTTGGTGCATTTTGACAGTTCCTTTAGATGCATGAAGAGTACATTTTCATGGTGTTCAAGCTGTATTCCACAGTGGTTGCAAGAATAGTACCAGCGTTTTGTCTTTCCACCTCTTTCCCCTTGCTTCGTAAAGTTCTCCTCCAAGAATTCATTAAATGGGCAACCTCCAGATGACGGCATGCTAAGCTGAGAAATAGATGCTCAAATGAATTGAGAAGCACGCAAAAACTCTTCTTTCAGTGCCAGGTCACCATGGTGACCAAGGAAGTATTATTAATCTATTACAAATCGTCTGCTTAGCCGATGTACCTTTCCAAATTTGGGGATGTTTATTACTAATATCACCAGTTTCGCCAGCACCAAATTCTTACTTAGGTTTTGCCGGTGCGGCGAAACCCCCGGCGAAACCCGAAGTGGCGATACTGGCGACTTTCGCCAACAACACTAGGGTGGGGGCTGTTGAAATCGCCTGTAGGAGCGTTTTGCATGTTGGGGTCCACCAAGGGACCTTGGTTTTGGACAGCTTGGTTTTTTTTATTTTTTATTTATTATTATTCCTGCAGTATTACATAATTACAAGCTGCCCCCCCGGAGGGGGGGCCCTAACTACATAACAACAGAGGCACCCGTCATTGTGCAATGCACAAAACTGGGCGGGGGCCCTGCTCCCCGGAGGGAGCCAGAGTGGGAAGGGCCCCTATTGGTAAGTACACAGAAGGAGAGAGGAATATGTATCACTACAGCCAGGCCAAACGGACGACATCAGGCAAAGGGGGTAGCTTAGAATTGGAAAGGGATGGCAAGAGTGCCGGCCAGGACATTTGTGGGGGAGTCCGAAAGGCAGTCATAGATCAGAGGAAAAGGGAGGAAGTGTACCTGAAAGCTCCAAGAGAGCCGGGTCCAGGTCCTGGGTACAGGGTCCAAGCATACAACTCATGTATTCCCTGAGGAGGTCCAAGTCCATATCTTCGTCAGTCGGGTGCCCCTCCAGCTCCATCACAACGAAAGCCAGGTGGATGGCGGCAGAAGTGCGGTCGGAGAAACGGTTGAGGTGCCCCGTCAGCTTGAGCCAACGGCGCAGAACCTGGAGGCGGTTTTTGTCGGCCCACTCGGTGTGGTGGGTCGGAAGTGGGTCCTGGGGGGGCCAGACCTTGCTGATCCATGGTCGGAAAGTGAGACATCTGCCCAGGACGTGGGCAGTTGACTGGGCTGGCCAGGGGGGGTGGTTATGCCATCGGCAGTGCGAGATCAGGCCATGCCTGTGTCGGTAGGCTGAGTCGAAGCTCAGCCAGTAGCCCCCGTAGGGACCGGCATGGCATAGAACCTGGGCGACTGTGGAGAGCTCCCAGCGGGGGTGGTCGACCGACTGATTAATGATCTTTCGGGGACGACGGGAAGGGACACTATTGACAGCTAAGTATTTGTCGGCTGTCGAGGCAAGGGGGCGGGCGAGAGAGAGGGTCCATCGCTCCATGAGGGTGTTGATGGCGGCCTCTTTCAGTGCGGAGATGGAGGGTGCGAGGGGAGACGGGGGGAGATTCGTTGTGAACTTCGCCTCTTGGTCTGCCCATTCATTCCCCGGGATGCCGGAGTGACCCGGACACCAGACGAAATGTACGGAAAGATCCGGGTATGAGTCCAATAGAGTCTGGACCCCTGCCTTCCACTGGTGGAGGAGGTGTGCGCCTGGAACTGGTGCCCATGTTCGGATCAGGTGGAGTGCCGTCAGCGAATCCGACAAAAAGAAGATGTCGGATGCGACAGGCAGGAGCTCCTGGAGGTGGTGTGCGGCCCAGCTTGGTGCGGAGGTGAGAGAAAAGATTTCTGCGTCCGTAGCAGTGGTACAGGTGGGGGAAGCAAGCCGGTGAGACTTGAGGCAGGTCAGGCCTTCCATGGTGCAGACTGCTGACCCAGACTTTGGGCCGATGTGGGAGCCATCAGTGAAAACCTGGAGATGGGGGAGGGTGCTCAGGGAGCATGCTGCGCCCACAAATTCCTTGCGGGTGTCTTTGCTGACTGGAGTGATAGGAGTGGCAAACGAGACTCGACCATTCATAAATGCCAGAGGGTCCGTCCACGGGGGATGAGTGTATGCAGGGACTGGTTGTACCCGAGGGACCCAGACCTGCAGAGAAGTGGAGAAGGGATGGTTAGCTACTGATTTGTTATATCATTTTCTACCGATGGAGTGCAGGGTATGCCAGAGGCGAAGAGAATGGAGAGTCTTAGCATATTCGAGATAGTAAGAGAGAGGGGGAAGGGAACAAAGAAAATTTGTGGAGAAAGGGGAGGCACCTTTGTAGACACCCAGAATCCATCTACATGCCGTGTTTTGCACAGCCTGCAGATGGCTTACTAATGTTTTTTGGCGCCAGCCATGATACCAAACCGGGGCGCCCCATGTGAGGATGGAGCGAACACAGGCGGTGTATAGTCGGCCAGAATTAAAGAGCGCCCTTGCGGGGCCCCACTATGCATGCACCTTCCTCATGACATAGACGCCTGACCGGTAGGACTTATACCCGACACGCTGTCCTCTATGGTGCGCTGGATTGGGAAGGGTGTGCCGCACCAGGGAGACATTCCGAGTGGGGGTCGTGGTGCCATAGGCACTATCCCACCCATTGGGTGCCCCCCCTACCCTACACATTCCCCCCCTTACCCTGCTTACCATTGTAGAGTGCCACTCGTTTCTGGGAATCAACTTAAGCATGCAATAGGACTTACTCCTACACGCACCCACACCAGATTTAGTGCTCTGGAGCCAGTGGAGGGAACTATCCCCCACCACTACAGTTCGCTCCATAGTGGAGGGGTTTCCTAGGCCCCCCTGGAGTTTCCTGTTCCCCGGCACATGCTTCAGAGCCCCAAAGGGGAATACTCAGGCACAAGGCCCGCTTCTGGATCCACGGCATACCGGAGTTGATGTGTTGCCAGAGGCTTGGACCCCAGCCTATCTCTTCCGAGGTTGCCAGGGAGTCCGCTTGACTAACCACCTCTCAGGGGGCACCAATGCCTACCCTCAAAAGGGCTAGGGCCAGCCACACCCCCCCAAAAGGCCCATGGTGGCCTGTCGCTTTCGCATTGGCTGATTCTTACCACAACACCATGTGTTAAGAAGCCCCTATCTCCTTATATCAACTAGTGACGTCATCAGAGCCCCTTTCGGGGTTTGGGGCGGCAGTTTTTATGGTTTGTCATGCCAGGGACAATGCAGCCCCAGGATTTTAAGTCCTGACCCGAAGGTCAGATCCGAGTTTCCCCAAACCCGAGGTCTCCTGGCCGAAGCCGACTGCTGAAGGGCAGAGGGTTACCCCCCCCCACACGGGTGTGGGGATGTTAACGTCATGTCCCCCCCTGACTGGCAGGCATGCGCCCCTTGTGCCACCGAGAGGCAGACCAGCCGAGCACCATGCCCCGAGAGAGCACAGCAGACATGAGAGAGGATCTTAGTACTCACCGAGCCATCCCCCCCCAATGCAACATTAACGACAGGTTGTGTGCCCCCTGGCGGGTGTGAGCCCTTTCGCACCATCAGACGATGCCACTACAGTGCCTCGGCGACCAGCAAGCGGCGCTCCTTTATAAAAGGTGCACAGTCGGGAGCCTTCTCTCATGTCGACCCAGTAGACTACCAGACCAGAGCATGGGTTGCTGCAACGAACCCCCAGATGACCCCCAGTGAAAACCAGAGATGGTGGTGGTAAGAGGACAAGAAGGATGGAAGAGGCATCCTTCTTGACCAGTAACCACCACCATCGGCTAGTGCAGGCAGCTAAAACTCCCCCATGTCAAACCCAGGCGATTACAGGAATACTCTCTGTTGAACAACACAAACCAACCCCCCACCCGCTACATCGACAAGGCCATTCGGTCTATGATGCCGCCCAGCACCTTCTACAGATAGCGGAGCGTGCCCACTCAGAGGGCCTTGTGTGCTCGGTCCTTGCGGTCGACATACAGGGCTTTTTCGATTCGGTGCACCCACAGCTCCTTCACCGACAACTGTTGGACCTCGGTTGCACGCCAGACATGGCCAACTGGTGTTTGTCCTTCATGATGGATCGGCAGGTCACAGTTGCCTTCAATGGCACCACCCTCCCAACTGCCCCAAAACCAGACTATGGCACCCCCCCAGGGCTCACCAGTCTCCCCCATCCTGTCAACAATATTTGCAGGTGTGGTACTCTGGCGCTTTCACCAAGCCGGCACCACGGCCCTGGCCTATGTTGACGACCATTTACTAATCTGTGTAGGACCCTCAGTGGCATCCAACTGCCGCGAGCTAGCCAACGCCTACCAACAACTGGACAACCTCTTCGGCACCATCGGTCTCAACATTGAGGCTGCCAAGATGGAATGTCTCCACTTCCACCCCCCTCAGCGACATACCGGCTATAATGGCTGGGACACAGCTGGGGTACAGGTCGACCCCAACACCCTCATCCGCCCCTCAATCCTGCTATGGTGGCTGGGGATCTGGTGGGACCCAGGCCTCTCCTTCAAGCCCCACGTCGAGCGAATGTGCTTGAAGGGGCTCTCCACCCTCACTGCACTCCACATCCTGGCAATACTAAAAAAAAAAAAAAAAATAGTACGTGGCATATGAACACCACCTTACAAGAACATAACGCAACATAACCACATAGCTAGAGTAGTATACCCACAACGTGTATATAAGCGGTCTCGCCCTATACATCGTTTACGCTGATACCACCTTGCCTGACCTCACCACGCACCTCATCGTCTACCACAACGTGCGTAAAAGAATACCCAACACGGCATATCGGCCCTCCTCCTCCACCGCCTCTACACCTCCTGCATCTGCTCTGTCTTGTCATGGGGAGCACCGGTCTGGTACCATGGCTGCTGCCAAAAAACTCTGGTAAACCAACTACAGACCATGCAAAACACAGCCTGCCATTGGATCCTGGGCGTCTTCAAAGGCGCCTCCCCCCATGCTACAAATTTTCTTTGCTCTGTCCCCCCTCTCTCTTTCTATTTTGAGTATATAAAGACCACCCATTCCCTTTGCCTCTGGCGCACCCTGCACTCTGTTGGTAGAAAAATTTTATAAAAACATAACTAATAGACCTTTCTCCCTTTCTCTGCAGGTCCGAGCCCCTGGGTTCAACAGGTCCCTGCATACATGCATCCCCCATGGACAGACCCACTGGCATTCACGAAAGGCCGGATCCACTTCACCACCCCCACCACTCCGGTTGGAGCGGAAACATGAAAAGCGTTCATGACAGCTGTGCGCCAACTAGGCCACACCCCCCACATCCAGGTATTCACTGATGGCTCCTGCATCGACAATAAGTCGGGTTCGGCTATATGTGCAATGCTGGGCCACACCAGACTCCGGTCACGACAACTGGAATCCCCCACCTGTGCCACAGCCACGGATGCCGAGGAGTTTTCCCTCGCAACGGCCCCAGGCTGGGTGGCATGCCGCCTCCCGGCACAATTGTGTGTCACATTGGACATCTTCTTCCTGTCTGATTCGCTGACCACTCTCCACCTCTTCTGCACATGGGCCGCTGTCCCTGGTGCCCACCTCCTGCACATCTGGAAAGCGGGCATGGAGACTCTACTGGACTCGTACCCCCAGCTCACGATTCACTTTGTATGGTGTCCTGGCCACTCGGACATCCCCGGGAATGAATGGGCTGACACGGAGGCGAAGCTGGCTACAGAGCTCCCCCCATCCGACCTTAAACCTTCCACCTCCGCACTAAAAGAAGTCACCACACACACCCTCATGGAACGCTGGTCACTCTTACTAGCTCGCCCCCTAGCCTCAACCGCCGACAAGTACCTGGCAGTTCACGGCCTCCCCTCACGCCACCCACGAAAGCTACTCATGCACATGGTCGACCACCCATGCAATGAGCTATCCGCAGTCGCACAGGTCCTCTGTCGCGCTGGTCCCTATGGGGGATACTGGCTGAGTTTCGACTCGGCCTACTGTCGCAGACGCGGCCTGATTTCGCACTGCAGGTGGCACAACCACCCCCCCTGGCCCGCACAGTCGACCGCCCACATTCTAGGCGGCTGCAGCACATTCCACCCATGGATACGATGGGTGTGGCCACCAAGAGACCCTCTCCCAACCCACCACTCAGAGTGGGCTGACGAAAACCGACTCCCGGTTTTGTGCTGATGGCTTAAGCTAACAGGGCACCTAAACCGCCTTTCCGACCGCGCCGCAGGCGCCATAAGGCTCTCCTTTGCCACTATGGACCTAGACGGACACCCAACCGATGAGGATATGGACATGAACCTCCTAAGGGAATACATGCATTGTATGCTCGGACCCCGAACCCAGGACTCAGACCTAGCCCTTTTGGAGCTTTCAGGTATGCTCCCCCCTTTTCCTCACGAATAATGCCCGCCTTTCGAATTCCCTTGAATACGTCCGGCCGGCGCTCTCACCCTCCCTTTCCAATTCTAAGCTTCTTACTTTTACCTGCCCTTAACCGCCTGGTTTGTTTGTAGCGATATGTACTCCTCCTTCTCCCATTGTCTTCTTACTAAATAGGGGCTCTTCACACACCAGCACCCACTAGGGAGCAGAGCCCCCGCCCAGTTTTGTGTGATGCGTGATGACGGGCGCCTCTGTTGTTATGTAGTTAGGGCCCCCCCTTCGGGGGGGCAGCTTGTAATTATGTAATACTGCAGGAATAATTAAAATAAAAATAAAAAAAAGGATGGAAGAGGACATATGAGTGCACAAATCTGTGTACTACAGTGGAATGCCGCCCGCTCACTAGTGGCGATTCATTCCCTAATCCCTGTCCTTACTAATGAACCTTCCCCCCCTCACCTGATTCTGATCCAGGAGCCACCATGGTATCAAATCGGGCTGCAACCCTCACTCACAAACCAAGATGGGGAACCAGTACACAACATACCAGCAATCCCCAGATTCATACCAGTACTCCCACCGGACACCCGACCCAGGGTGGTGACTTACATCTCACGGACCCTCCCCCAATCTTCATGGTCAGTCATCGGCCCAGCCTCAAGCGGCACTGACATTGTGATGGTGGAGATCCAAGGTAACTGCCCTGCCAGGGTGTGCAACTACTACGGTATGCTGCCCCCGACAGGGCGGCAGCCAGACAAGGGTACCCGGGGGAGACGTTCCTTAACTCTCTCCCCTTAGCCCTCGCCTCCACCCTCATGATTGCTGGTGACTTCAACTGTTGCCACCACTCGTGGTCAACTCTCGAATCCACCCAAGAAGAAAATTGCAGAGCCCAACCTCTGGATGACTTCTTTAGGGAAAATGGCCATGAACCAGCTCACCCACCCGACTGCGACACCCGACCCCTCCCTGGACGTTGGAGATGCCCAATCGACATGATATGGGCCCCACCATCAATCAACCCAGAGGCCATCATGGACTCTTTCAAGGCAATCCCATCACCATTATCCGACCATCAAATCATATTGTGGTCGATACCAACTTCAATACCGCAACCAACACCTACGATCTGGAAACTCAGCAATGAGGACAAGGAAAGCTGGACAGAGGCCGCATTCCCAGCCCTAGAAAACGCATTTGCCCTACCAATAGTGGATGCTAACTCCCTTGACCTGAAAGCAAGCGCCGTCCTCAAAGCCATGACAGATGCACTACAACCATTCACCAAAATCCACACTCCGTCGAAAACAGCCGTCCCATGGTGGTCACCTAACTGCCGGGACTTACTGAATGCAATTCACAGTGCCCAAACACCAACCGCGAAAGCGGCAGCAAGATGCTCATTCAAACGAGGCGTGTGAGCCATGAAACGGACATACTACTCAGAACAGGCATCGGAGGCTGACCCCTCCAACATCTGGTCATGGGCCAAACGCGGCCTAGGCGTATGCCCAACCCAAGTACCCTCGCTCAAACGTGGGGACGGCACCTTCACCCAGACAGACGATGAGAAAGGTGAGCTATTCAGATCTACCTTCTTCCCACCGCCCCCCCCACTCCCGGCTGCAGGCCTTGGCCCCCTGCCCCCCCCTACCCCAGCTGTGCCGCCATTACTCTTCACTGAGCTCACAGGCGCACTGGCCAAAACCTCCAACTTGTCGGCTCCGGGCCCCTCAGGGATTGGGTATCACCCCCTGAAATGGGTGGTTGACACCTACCCAGATGAGGTACTAACACTTTTCAACGACTGCTTGCGACTGGGCCACCACCCAGCCTGCTGGCGGATGGCAAAAGTCGTGATGCTACGGAAGCCGAACAAGAAGGACCCCTTCTCCCCCCGATCCTATCGCCCCATCACCCTCGAGGAAACCTTGGGCAAGTTACTCAAGAAAATGATTGCTAACCGGCTCCAGTACCTTGCAAATGCGAGGAACTGGCTGCCACCAAAACAGTATGGAGGATGTCAGGGCCACTCGGTCTATGATGCCACCCAACACCTGCTACAGATTGTCGAAGGGGCACATGCAAAAGGCCTGGTATGTTCTATCCTAGCGGTAGACATCCAAGGCTTTTTCGACTCGGTGCACCCAATACAACTCCACCATCAGCTATTGGAGATGAGATGCCCACCGGACATGGCAGGGTGGTGCCTCTCCTTCATGACGAGCAGGGAAGTAGCCGTCTCATTCGATGGCACAACCCTACTGACTGCACCAAAACCGGATCTCGGCACCCCACAGGGGTCACCAGTATCACCAATCCTCTCGACAATCTTTGCGGGCATAGTGATGCAGCACTTCCAACAGCGAGGCTCACAACTGCTAGCTTACATCGATGACCACCTCATCGCCTGTGTAGGCACCTCGGTTACAGCTAACTGCCGATCCCTTGCACAGGCTTACCAGCAACTCGACCTCCTATTCCGCCAAATTGGTCTCAACATCGAGCCGGCAAAGACGGAGGCCCTCCACTTTCACCTGCCCAAGCGACAAACTGGCTA
The DNA here is from genome assembly GCA_002794785.1 of Coniferiporia sulphurascens. Classification (NCBI taxonomy): domain Eukaryota; kingdom Fungi; phylum Basidiomycota; class Agaricomycetes; order Hymenochaetales; family Hymenochaetaceae; genus Coniferiporia; species Coniferiporia sulphurascens. The sequence continues at coordinate 59,307 of NBBA01000027.1, forward strand.
CCACCGCTGGGACACCGCGGGGATACCAATCGACACCGAAACCCTGGTCCGACCCACCAACCCCCTGCGCTGGCTCGGGATTTGGTGGGACGTGGGCCTCACCTTCAAACCGCACGTGGAACGCATGCGTTCCAAGGGGCTATCAACATTGGCGGCCCTCCGCATTCTCGGAAACACAGAGAGGGGCCTTTCAGCCATCCATCTACGCCGACTCTACACCGCCTGTGTGTGCACCAGCCTAGCCTGGGGCGCACCAGTGTGGTTTCATGGACGTCGACAAAAAACCCTAGTCAACCGACTACAGGCCATGCAGAACACCGCTTGCCGTTGGATACTGGGCGTCTATAAGGGCGCATCTCCACACTCTACGAATTTTCTTTGCTCCACCCCCCCCTTTTTCGCTTATTTTGAGTATTTAAAGACCATACATGCTCTGCGCCTTTGGTGCACCCCCCACCACATAGGGCAGAAAAAGTTCAATCCTAATGCTAATACCCCTTTTTCCCTTTCATTGCAGGTCCACGTCCCCCGAGTCCAACGGATCCCAGTGTACACGCACCCCCCCTGGACGAACCCCCTAGCCTTTGGTAAAGGGCGTATCGTCTTCTCTGTGCCAAGGCAACCTGTCTCTGTGAATTTACGTGACCTATACATCGCCCAGGCCAGGATATGCTGCACCGACACCTCCCTGCAGGTCTTTACGGATGGCTCATGCATCGGAAACACCTCAGGATCAGCCATCTGCAGTATGAAGGGAACAAACAAAATCAGATCCCTCAAGCTCGCCTCTCCCACATGTGCCACAGCAACAGATGCTGAAATATTCGCATTGGCAACGGCCCTGGGCTGGGCAGCAAGACGACTCCAACACCTACTGCCAGACATCCAGGAGATCTTCTTCCTCTCAGACTCCCTGATGGCACTCGACCTATTCCACACCTGGCCCTCTGCTTCGGGGGCCCAGCTCCTCCCCCTCTGGAAGGCAGGGGTCGAGACCCTCCTCGACTCGTTTCCGAACTTAACCATTCATTTCCGATGGTGCCCGGGTCACGAGAACATCCCCGGGAATGAATGGGCGGACTCCGAGGCGAAGCTAGCAACTGAGCTTCCCCCATCTTCCCTCGCCCCCTCTATCTCTGCTCTGAAAGAAGTGGCAACACACACACTTAGTGAATGCTGGTCCCTTCAGCTGGCCTGCCCCCTGGCCTCTACTACCGACAAATATCTGGCGGTAACAGGGCCCCCCACACGATGACTGAGAAAGCTCATCACAATCTTGGTTGACCACCCTCGTGCAGAACTCACTGCGGTGGCGCAGGTCCTCTGTCGTGCCGGTCCCTATGGGGGTTACTGGCTGAGCTTCGACTCAGCCTACCGGCATAGACACAGCCTGATCACCCACTGCAGATGGCACAACCATCCACCCTGGCCAGCACAGTCAACCCCTCATATCCTTGGTGGATGCGAAACTTTTCAGCCTTGGATACAATGTGTTTGGCCCAAGAGCGACCCCCTCCTGATCCACCACACTGAATGGGCAGATGAAAACCACCTTCTGGTCTTAAGGCAATGGTTACATCTTACAGGCCACCTCAACCGGATGTCTAACCACACAGCTGGGGCGATCCGCCTCGCCTTTGCAGCCATGGAACTAGACAAACTCCCCACAGACAACAACCTCGACTTGGACACCCTCTGGGGCTATGTGCGCAGGTTGCTGGGACCCAGGACTCAGGATGCGGACCTGGCCCTTTTGGAGCTCTCAGGTATGCTCCCCCCATTTCCCTCTGACTCATGACTGCCATTTGGATTCCACACGGTTTCTTCTATGGCAAATGCAGCCACTCCTTTCCACTTCTAAGGGACTCTCCTTTCCTGACCTCGTTTACAACTTGTTCCAGTTCTCTGTAGTCACGATATGTATGCCTCCCTCTCCCTTTTTTCTCTCTCTCCCTTAATAGGGCACGTAAGTACACTAGGCCTCCTTGGAGGCACGCACCCTGCCCAGTTTCACTCGATGAGCGATGACGGGCACCTCAGTAGTTAGGTAGTTTACAGGCGGCCCCTCCGGGGCCGCAGGTGTATTACATAACACAGTAGGAATAATAAATAAATAAATAAATAAAAACCGGGGTAGAGGGGGGCGGTGGTGGTGCGGTCCAGGGCGTGCATACCATAATAGTTGCAGAGGCGGATTGTCCACTGGGAACGGATTTCGATGGTGAGGACATCAGTGCCAGAGGATGCAGCGCCAAGGACAGACCAGGTGGTGGATGGGATGGTCCGGGATACATACATAACAACCCTCGGCTGGGTGGCTGGGGGGAGAACGGCTGTGTAGCTGGGGAGGGACGGGACATTTTATTTTATTATTTTATTATTCCTGCAGTATTACATAATTACAAGCTGCCCCCCGAAGGGGGGGCCCTAACTACATAACAACAGAGGCACCCGTCATTGCACAATGCACGAAACTGGGCGGGGGCCCTGCTCCCTGAGGGGAGCCAGAGTGGGAAGGGCCCCTATTAGTAAGTAAATGGAAGGAGGAAGGAATACATGTAACTACGGCCAAGCCAAACAGACAACATCAGGCAAAAGGGGGTAGCTTAGAATTGGAAAGGGAGGGCGAGAGCGCCAGCCAGGACATACATGGGAGAGTCCGAAAGGCAGTCATAGATCTGAGGAAAAGGGGGGAAGTGCACCTGAAAGCTCCAAGAGAGCCGGGTCCGGGTCCTGAGTATGGGGTCCAAGCATACAACTCATGTAATCCCAGAGGAGGTCCAAGTCCATATCTTCGTTGGTCAGGTGTCCCTCCTGCTCCATCGCAGCATATGCCAGGCGGATGGCAGCGGAGGTGTGGTCTGAGAGGTGGTTGAGGTGCCCCATCAGCTTAAGCCAGTGGCGCAGAACCTGGAGACAGTTTTCATTGGCCCACTCAGCATGGTGGGTCGGAAGTGGGTCACAGGGGGGCCAGACTTTGCGGATAAAAACCTCCCATCCTGCAAACAGGGGGGAAGCCCGACCTCCCAGTTGCCTGGGTTCCATGCTCCAGCTGCACATGGACGGTCTGCCTGTGGGACCCTTTGGGTGAGAAGGAAACCCCACCCATGGGAATCCCTAACGGCCCGGGGTGGGCCAAGGGGTGCGGCATCAGTGGTTTTAGTCATATGTGCTTCGTCAAACTGGCAGGCATTTTCCGGCAGGTGCCTGATTCCAGGTTCAAAGGGGAGTCGAACCCCAATCCTGAACGGTAGCCAAACTTGGACACTCGGTGTGCACCGGACCACTGCACCATTGCAGCCCCTTAAGGGACGGGACATTGAGTACCAGGATGCTGGCGGGGTCAGTGAGTGAGGGCTGGAGGCCTATTGGTACCAGGGCGGTTCCTGGATCAAAATTATGGTTGGTGGGGATGGGTCAGTGGTGAGGATCGGCATCCTTCTTGTCCTCTTACCACCACCATCTCACCTTTGCTCTGGGGTCATCTCTGGTCAGTCACAGCAACCCATGCTCTGCTCTGGTATACTACTGGGGCATCATGAGAGAAGGCATCTGATTGCGCACCTTTTATAAAGGAGCACTGCTCACTGGTCGCTGAGGCGCTGTAGCGGCATCGCTGGATGGCGCAAGAGGGGCTTAACCGCTCGCCAGAGGGTACGCAACCCATCGAAAACGTTGCAGTGGGGGGGGGTGACTTGGTGAGGATGATCCTTCTTCACGTCTGCGCTGACCTTCTCGAGGCAGTGTGCTTGCTGGTCCGCCTCTCGGTGGCGCAAGGGTGCGCATGCCCGCCAGTCGGGGGGGGACACGATGTTAACGTCCCTACGGGAGGGAGGAAACCCCCTGCCCAGCCAGCAGTCGGCTTCGGCCAGGAAACCTTGGGTTCGGGGAAACTCGGATCTTACCCTCGGGTAGTGACCTTGGTCATGGGGCCGTGTAGTCCCCGGCACAGACTAATCAAAGAACTGCTGTCCCCAAATCCTGAAAGGGTGTCTGATGACGGCATTGGATGCTATAAGGACATAGGGGTCTCATAACACGTGGACCAGCCGGGTAAAACCAGCCGATGCGAAAGCAACAGGCCACCATGGGCCCTTGGGGGAGATTGCAGGCCCCTACTCACAAACCCTTCACTGGGAACGATGGGAGGTGGTCGGTGCTCCACTGGGGGTGGTTAGTCATGCAGACTCCCTGGCAGCCTCGAAAGAGATAGACTGGGGTCCAAGCCTCTGGCAATGCGGAGACTTGTGTACACTGCGGATCCGGAAGCAGGACTCCATCCTGAGTATTCCCCGGGGTTTACCCTGGGTTCCGAAGCATGTGCATGGGAATGGGAAACTCATGTTGGGGTAACCTGACCTCTGAGCAGGCCGTAGCGGTGGGGGGTAGTTCCCTCCATTCGGCTTGAGAGGACTAAATCCTCCGTGGGTTCGGGTGGGGGTAATTCCCACTTCGGGCTTAAGTTGATTCCCAAGATCCAGCAGTGCTCTACAGTGGAAAGCGGGGCAAGGGAGGGAATGTGTAGGGTAGGGGGGGCATTTCAATGGGTGGAGTAGTGCCTATGGTGCCGCAACCTTCACCTGGGGTGTTCTCCTGGCACGGCATGCCTTACCCAACCCAGTGCGCCGTAGAGGACAGCGTGTCGCGTGTAAGGCCTATTAGCTCCAGGCAGCGATGTCACGAGGAAGGTGTATGCATAGTGATGGGTCCCACAAGGGCACCCTTAATCTTGGGCCCTCTTAGAGCTCTCAGGTATGCTCCCACCATTTCCCTCTGACTCTTGATTGCCCTTCGGATCCCCTATCGGTTTCATCTATGGCACCTGCAGCCACTCCTTTCCTCTTCTAAGGGACTGTTTTTTTCCTGATCTTGTCCTCACTTGGTTCAGTTAAAATTAGTCACGATATGTATGCCTCCCCTTCCCTTTCTCCTCTCTCCATTAATAGGACGTGTAAGCCCACTAGGCCCCCCTCGGGAGGCACGCGCCCCGCCCAGTTTCACTTGATGAGTGATGACGGGCACCTCAGTAGTTAGGTAGTTTACAGGCGGCCCCTATGGGGCCGCAGGTGTATTATGTAGCTCAGTAGGAATAATAAATTAAAAAAATTTAAAAAAAAAGTGGTGAGGATCAGGATAAGGGAATGGACCGCGGCTAGAGAGTGGGCAGCATTCCACTGAAGAATAGAGATGTCTCTATTCATTGGTCCTCCATGATTTCATTGTCAGTTCCTTCAACAGCCTCAAGGATCTGGCAGAATCGCTGTTTCTTGGGGCATTGAGGGAGGGTGGCAGGGTGGTTGCCTTTGCAGTTAGTGCAGTAGTGAGGGTGAGGGCACTGGTCGCCCTCGATGGCTTTGGTGGTGCAGGATGCACATGACTTGCGGTGGTTGTGGGACAGGTGTCCCCCTCTGCAGTCGGTGCAGCAGGGCTGGGCACCATCCCTTCTTGACCTCTTACCACCACCATCTCCCTAGCATGGGCAGCTCAAACTCCCCCATGGCAGATCAGTTCAGTGGTCGTCCACTACGATCCACAGGCCTCTCAACCGCTAGCTCTACAGCGTCTGGAGCGGCCAACCCCGGCCGCCATCAGTCGCCAACCGCCCCCCGAAGCTGCTCACTGTCCCCCCCACCGCGGCTCACCCCCCCCAACTACAACGCCCTCACGGGCGAAATACCGCTAGGCGACCTCAACCAGTGGCCACAGTGGGGCACACAGACCGCCCTCATCGTCGCTCGAGCCCAGACCATGTCAGGACAGCAGCAGGACGACCAGATGCGGGAGGAACCGCACCCCCCCAGTCGACAGGCAAATGCAACGCTGACATCCTCTCCCCCGAGACTCCGCGCAACCAGCCAATCACATCAGAGTTCATCCAAGCCCTGACTGACTTCGCGCCAAATGTGGAGAGAGCTCTTGACACCCTCAAGGCCGAAATTGAACAGGCTGTCAACTCCACAGTGGTCGTACAAGCAACAGCGGCATTCCTGGGGAAACTAACAGCCCTCAGCCATGAAGCATTGTTGACAACATACCGGACACAAGATAGGGATGATCCGGAACACGTAGCCACCTGCGCAGCGGAACAGGAATACGCCCAGGCCACGATGGGTGCGAGGATTTCCCTTGGCACCCCCTTTTTTTAATTTTTTTAATTTTTTTAATTTATTATTCCTACTGTGTTATGTAATACACCTGCGGCCCCGGAGGGGCTGCCTGTAAACTACCTAACTACTGAGGTGCCCGTCATTGCTCATCGAGTGAAACTGGGCGGGGCGCATGCCTCCAAGGAGGCCTAGTGTACTTATGTGCCCTATTAGGGAAGGATAGGGAGAGGAGAGAGGGAGGAATACATATCGTGACTACAGAGAACCCGAACAAGTCTAAAGAGAATGAGGTCAGGAAAGGGGAGTCCCTTAGAATTGGAAAGGAGTGGCTGCAATTGCCATAGAAGAAACTGATGGGGGAATCCGAAGGGCAGTCACAAGTCAGAGGGAAATGGGGGGAGCGTACCTGAGAGCTCCAAAAGGGCCAGGTCTGCATCCTGAGTCCTTGGTCCAAGCAACCTGTGCATGTAGCCCCTGAGGGTGTCCAAGTCGAGGTTGTTGTCTGTGGGGAGTCCGTCCGGTTCCATAGCTGCGAAGGCGAGGCGAATCGCTCCAGCTGTGCAGTTAGACATCCGGTTGAGGTGACCTGTAAGGCGTAGCCAACGCCGTAAGACCAGAAGGTGGTTTTCGTCCACCCATTCTGTGTGGTGGACAGGGAGGGGGTCGCTCTTGGGCCAGACATGGTGTATCCATGGCTGGAAGGTTTCGCACCCACCTAGGATATGGGAGGTTGACTGTGCTGGCCAAAAACCTCCCACCCCGCGAACAGGGGGGAAGCCCGACCTCCCAGTTGCCTGGGTTCCATGCTCCAGCTGCACATGGACGGTCTGCCTGTGGGACCCTTTGGGTGAGAAGGAAACCCCACCCATGGGAATCCCTAACGGCCCGGGGTAGGCCGAGGGGTGTGGCATCAGTGGTTTAGTCATACACACTTCGTCAAACTGGCAGGCATTTTCCGGCAGGTGCCTGAATCCGGGTTCAGAGGGGAGTCGAACCCCAATCCTGAATGGTAGCCAAACTTGGACACTCGGCGCATGCCGGACCACTGCACCATTGCAGCCCCCCCTCGGCGCCCCCTTCTCCTCTGCCATGAGGGCCCCATTTACCTTCAGTACAAGGACTAACCTGCAGGCCCAAGCCCAACCTACCCCCCCCGACTCACAGATCTCAGCACTTGTGGACATCGTCAAGCGGCTCTCAGTCGATGTGGGGAACCTCACCCACCAGGTCTCCTCCATGGCCTCACGCCCTGCTCCGCAGCTGCAACAGGCCCCACAGCAGACTCTCACCAATGTGGGAGGAACCACCCCTGCTCCCACCACAGTGGCAACAGCAGCCACTACCATTACCTCGGCTCAACTCGAGGCCGCAGCGAAAGTTGTACCAGCAGGAGCCCTAATGACGTACGTGCAGTTAGTGGCGATTGCAGCTAACCTCCCCCAGCCCCTAGCAACCCAGACGCCCCCAGCAAAGAAAGCAAAGAAAGTCCGGCAACCACCACCCCCCCCCAAAATGTATGCCAAGGAACCCACCCTGGTACTAACACCATGGGACCTCATCGCCCCTGCAGCCATGCATAAGTCAGGTGCCTCTCTCACCGAAATGGCCCAGGGTTTCTTCCAGGCCCTGCCTACTGCTGACACGGTCACTGTGTTGTCCTTGTTAGGACCAAGGGTAACTGTGGTTAGCCGATGGAACAAGTAGCTGAGATAGAGTTGAGGCGTGTGATTGAGTCAAGAATAAGTCAGTAGATGTTGGTACTTCGCTCAGGAGAAGTCTGAGAGAATTGAGAAGGTGAATTAAACTGGGGGTCTAGGCTGGTCTAGGCCCTCCTTATATACATGAAGAAGAAGCTCCGCTTGAAAGCGGATGCTCCACAAGGCTCTGCAGTTGGAGCTATGACGTCTCACAGTGCCGTCATAAGCTCCACTGACTTGGAGCTGTGTACCAGTGCAAATGACCTCATTAGAGGATCATATGAGAAATAACTATCTACGATTGGCCATTGGTGCTCCACTGAGCTCCACTGTGTGTCATGCACTCCACTAGGCTCCACTGAGCTCATAGTGAAGTCATAGGTGTCATAATGACTTCACCATGACGCTTAGGCTGTGTGCGTCGCCCCACTGTTCTGCACGCTACCCTGTAGTCTTATGTGCCAGTGGCTTCTTGTTGAGATGCTGCCTAACAGCTTGATGATTGGTAAGTCGTTGACTTGTCTTGTTGGCCTCCTGTACTGGTTCCTCCATGTTGTCTTGTCGTTTTGGACACTTGCCCATTTAGGGTTTGTGGCTGGCTTCGGTAAGCGCTTCAGTTCCTGCCGAGTGTGGCTTAATCGCGTAATGCGATATCGGCTAAAGGTCCATAGGCGGGTACCTTTCGGTTGGTGTCCTGTCATCGATCACATTGTCCGGCAGTTCGTTAATGTGGTTTATCCTAGCGATATGTCGTGTGTATCCTGGAGGTGGCACCGGGGGTGATCCATTTGATAACCATAGTGTTATCATGTAAAGATTAACATTGCCGATCTGCTGATCTGCGGTCATTGATCCCTTTGCTGATAGATTCTCGAAGAGGGTGATTACCTTTGTGCATTATCGGTGAGCGTTAGCTAGGAATGTGTTATCCTGCAATGTCCTGTACGGGAAGGATCCTGAGACCACTCGTAGGTCACATTCCTTGTCATGTATGTGCGGGTTCACTATCATCTGGACATGGACATTGTGCAAAAACTCCTGTACATCGAAGATGTACATTTGTATCGTGTGCGTTACCCTGACCTCCGTGCCATCGCCTATAGGGTCTACAGCGTGATCTGTAGTTACCTGGCAGTTCGTGTACCCTGCCATGTAAAAGCATTCAGTTATTACTGTGTTAAATGCTTCCCATGATTGATTGTATGTGGTTCAGCATCGGTGGCAGAGTATTGACAGGTCAAGAGTCTTTAGCGGTTGCTTGAGCATCATGATTGGCCTGATGTTCCCAAGAAGTCCTGGTTTTCTAGTTAGTTCTGTCCCCATGTTGAATGATCGCTGGATAGTCTCTGTGGGAGTCCCTTCCTGTATTGGTAGTCGCTGGTATCGTTGTCTAAGCTTGTAAGCAAGCTTATTCATCAATTCCTAACAGTCCTCTAAGTTTAACACTAAAGGCAACCTAGTGACCACATTTGCAGAAAGACCCGCCTCCTCCACCCCAACCACATCGGCAATCATTGATCGCCATGCAGATGCATTCACGAAGTATATGCATGACCGCTGCCTAGCCCTCCCAGTGGACTGGCCCATATCGGACTGATTCCAACTAACCCCTTCCAGAGTGCGACCCAGATCGACGCTACGCATCTCAATGGTGCCCTGCCGGGACATCTTCTTCGGGCAAAACCCACACCCCATCACCAAAGCGGCCCTCCTAGTGGAGGTCCGCCAAAACCCCTCCCTCAAGCACCTCGACTTCGTGGTGCCCCCCCACTTCGCAATGGTCCCGGAAAAGCTCCCTCTCTTGGCGGCATGCCCGGTGTCCTTTACCTTCGTCAACCTGGATGGGCAAACCCGAGCACGCCTCCTCAAGAGGAACAGGGTTTACCTATTCAGATCCTCCCTCTGCCTTTCAGTCCCACCGGTCCGACCTGGCCTCACCCAGTGTGAACACTGCCAAGGACTTGGCCATGGGAAGAAGGGCTGCCAAGCCCAGGCCCATTGCGCCAAATGTGCCGGACAGCACTTGATGGCCAACCATTGTAAGTCGTGCACATATTGTGCAAATGATGCAGTCGAAGGAGACGCCTGCCCCCACCCACGCCACTGTGCTAACTGCCAGGGCGACCACCCCACCACCCTTCCTACCTGCCCGAAGAAGAAGCGCTTCCACGTGATCGACTCTGCCCTCCAGGTTGAAGAGGACACTGACACCTTCATGGAGGAGGACCAATGAGTGCACAAATCCGTGTACTCCAGTGGAACGCCGCCCACTCACTTGTGGCGATTCATTCCCTAATTCCTGTCCTTACTAACAAACCATCTCCCCCTCACCTGATCCTGATCCAGGAGCTGCCATGGTATCAAATCGGGCTACAGCCCTCCCTCACCAACCCAGATGGGGATCCGGTATTCAACATACCAACAATCCCTGGCTTCGTACCAGTTCTCCCTCCTGCCACCCGACCTAGGGTGGTCACATACGTCTCAAGGATCCTCCCCCAATCTTCATGGTCAGTCATCGGCCCAGCCTTGAATGGAACCAACATCGTGATGGTGGAGATCCACAGCATCCTTCTTGTCCTCTTACCACCACCATCTCGGTTTTACGACTGGGGTTGGCTGGGGGAAGTCGCAGCTACCCGACCTTGTCTGGACTCTCTGGGACTGGGCATTGTATGAGAGAAGGTTCCGACTCACCCTAGTGCACTGGGGTTGGTCGTCAGTTGCCATAACGCGGCAGGGAATGGGCGCGGAGCTTGCCGGCGGTCTTGGCAACCCGTTGAAAACGTTGCTTCTGGTTGGATTCTCGGTGAGCTTGCATCCTTCTGGCATCTGCGCTGCCCTCTCGGGGTGGCGTGCTCGTTGGGCCTGCATTGTATGTGGGCTTGGCGGGGGGGGACATGACGTTAACGTCCTCACAGGGGAGGGGAAAAACCCCCTGCCTCGCAGCGGGTGACTTCGGTCAGGAGATCTTGGTTTGGGGCAACTCAGATCGCACCTTCGGGTGCTGAGCAATGCCCTTCTGGGTACCTCGGGGCCTGCATTGTCCCTGGCATGACAAATCAAAAACTGCCCCCCCAAATTCCCGAAAGGGTCTCTGATGACGGCACTTAGTGCTAAAAGGAGATAGGGGGCTCATAACACATGGCGTGGCAGTAAGAACCACCCAATGCTGAAAAGCGACAGGGCACCATGGGCCTCTTGGGTGGGTTGGACCCTCTTGAGGTGGTTAGTATCCCTTACTCTCTGGGACGGCTTTGCCACTGGGGTCGGGTATGCGAGATGGAGATCCTGGTATGATCGCGGATCCAGAAGCGGGGGCTGGGGGTTGACTGGGCGCTTGTCCTATGACCTCGGTTCCTGAGTATTCCAGCTGTAATGGCTGTTTCTGAAGTGCATGCCAGGGCATGGGAAAGGGCCTGCATGGAGTGTGCATCGGCATTCTGGCATGCTGAAGTGTAGTGTCTCGGGCTGTAGCGCTGTGGGATAGTCCCCCATAGTGGCTCCAGAGGACTAAATCCTCCGTCAGTTCATGTGGGGGTAATTCCCACTATGGGCTTAAGTTGATTCCCAGAAGCGCAACGGTACTCTACAGGACCTCTATGGTCGGGGAGGGAATGTGTAGGGTAGGGGGGTTGTTCCATATGGGTGGGGTAGTGCCTACGGCGCCATGACCCTCACTCGGGATGGCCCCCTGGCGCAGCACGCCTTACCCTAGTGCTCCAATATAGTGCCCATATGTCATAGAGGACAGTGGGAGCAGTTTCAGTCGGCTGCATATCCTGAGGAAGGTACATGTGTTGTCTGAGTCCCGCAAGGGTGCTCTTAATTCTGGCCTGCGTCCGCTTGGTACTCACATGGGGTGCGCCGGTTTGGTACCATGGCCGATGCCAAAAAACCTTAGTAAGCCGCCTGCAGGCTGTGCAAAACATGGCATGCAGATGGATTCTTGGCATCTACAAAGGCACCTCCCCATTCTCTACAAATTTCCTTTGCTCCCTTCCCCCCCTTTCTTACTATTTCGAATATGCTAAGACTCTCCATTCTCTGTGCCTATGGTGCACCCCACACTCCATTGGTAGAAAATGTTTTTATAAAACAGTAACTAACCGCCCCTTTTCCACTTCTCTGCAGGTCTGGGTCCCTCAGGTTCAACCGGTCCCTGCATACACTCATCCCCCATGGACAGATCCTCTGGCATTTACAAATGGTTGAGTTTTGTTCACCTCTCCTATCACTCCAGTCAGCAAAGACACCTGCGAGGAATTCGTGGAAGCCACATGCTCCCTGAGCACCCTCCCCCACCTCCAGGTCTTCACTGATGGCTCCTGCATGGGCACAAAGTCTGGTTCCGCAGTCCGCGCCATGTTGGGCCTCACCTGTCTAAAATCACGCCAACTCACCTCCCCCACATGTGCCACAGCAACAGACGTGGAGATTTTCTCCCTCACCTCTGCACCTACATGGGCCGCACACCACTTATGGGAGCTTCTGCCTGTCGCATCTGACATCTTCTTCCTGTCAGATTCGCTGATGGCACTCCACCTCATACGCACATGGGTGCCAGTCCCAGGTGCCCATCTCCTTCATCAATGGAAGGCTGGGGTCCAGACTCTCTTGGACTCGTACCTGGATCTCTCCATGCATTTCATATGGTGTCTGGGTCACTCTGATATACCAGGGAATGAATGGGCCGACCATGAGGCCAAGTTCATGACAAATCTCCCCCTGTCCTCCCTCGCCCCCTCTACCTCCGCTCTGAAGGAGGTCGCCATCAAAACCCCAATGGAGCGATGGTCCCTCTCTCTCGCCTGCCCCCTTGCCTCGACAGCTGACAAGTACTTGGCTGTCAATGGCGCCCCCTCCTGCAGACCACGGAAGTTACTCAACCAGTCGGTTGACCACCCCCGCCAGGAGCTCTCTGCAGTCACCCAGGTCCTCTGCCATGCCGGTCCCTATGGGGGCTACTGGCTGAGCTTTGACTTAGTCTACTGGTGCAGACATGGCCTGATCTTGCATTGCAGGTGGCACAACCACCCTCCCTGGCTAGCCCAATCCACTGCTCATGTCCTGGGTGGTTGCCGCACATTCCAGCCATGGATTCACAAGGTCTGGCCTCCCCGTGACCCACTTCCGACCCACCACACAGAGTGGGTTGACAAAAACTGCCTCCAGGTTCTGCGATGCTGGCTGAAAATGACTGGGCACTTGAACCGCCTATCCGACCACACCTCTGCTACCATCTGCCTGGCCCTCGCTGCGATGGATCTAGAGGGGCACCCTACTGATGAAGATATGGACTTGGACCTCCTTAGGGAATACATGAGTCGTATGCTTGGACCCAGACCCCAGGACCCAGACCCGGCTCTCTTGGAGCTTTCAGGTACACTTCCTCCCCTCCCCTCTACTCTGTGACCACCTTTCGGACTCTCCCACGTATGTCCCGGCTGGTGCTCTCGCCCTCCCTTTCCAATTCTAAGTTACCCCCATTACCTGCCCTCATCCGCTTGGTCTTGTCGTAGCGATATGTATTCCTCTCTCCTTCCTGTCCTCTTCTTCTAAATAGGGTGCCAAGGTGGGAAGGGCCCCTATTTAGAAGAAGAGGACAGGAAGGAGAGAGGAATACATATCGCTACGACAAGACCAAGCGGATGAGGGCAGGTAATGGGGGTAACTTAGAATTGGAAAGGGAGGGCGAGAGCACCAGCCGGGACATACGTGGGAGAGTCCGAAAGGTGGTCACAGAGTAGAGGGGAGGGGAGGAAGTGTACCTGAAAGCTCCAAGAGAGCCGGGTCTGGGTCCTGGGGTCTGGGTCCAAGCATACGACTCATGTATTCCCTAAGGAGGTCCAAGTCCATATCTTCATCAGTAGGGTGCCCCTCTAGATCCATCGCAGCGAGGGCCAGGCAGATGGTAGCAGAGGTGTGGTCGGATAGGCGGTTCAAGTGCCCAGTCATTTTCAGCCAGCATCGCAGAACCTGGAGGCAGTTTTTGTCAACCCACTCTGTGTGGTGGGTCGGAAGTGGGTCACGGGGAGGCCAGACCTTGTGAATCCATGGCTGGAATGTGCGGCAACCACCCAGGACATGAGCAGTGGATTGGGCTAGCCAGGGAGGGTGGTTGTGCCACCTGCAATGCAAGATCAGGCCATGTCTGCACCAGTAGACTAAGTCAAAGCTCAGCCAGTAGCCCCCATAGGGACCGGCATGGCAGAGGACCTGGGTGACTGCAGAGAGCTCCTGGCGGGGGTGGTCAACCGACTGGTTGAGTAACTTCCGTGGTCTGCAGGAGGGGGCGCCATTGACAGCCAAGTACTTGTCAGCTGTCGAGGCAAGGGGGCAGGCGAGAGAGAGGGACCATCGCTCCATTGGGGTTTTGATGGCGACCTCCTTCAGAGCGGAGGTAGAGGGGGCGAGGGAGGACAGGGGGAGATTTGTCATGAACTTGGCCTCATGGTCGGCCCATTCATTCCCTGGTATATCAGAGTGACCCAGACACCATATGAAATGCATGGAGAGATCCAGGTACGAGTCCAAGAGAGTCTGGACCCCAGCCTTCCATTGATGAAGGAGATGGGCACCTGGGACTGGCACCCATGTGCGTATGAGGTGGAGTGCCATCAGCGAATCTGACAGGAAGAAGATGTCAGATGCGACAGGCAGAAGCTCCCATAAGTGGTGTGCGGCCCATGTAGGTGCAGAGGTGAGGGAGAAAATCTCCACGTCTGTTGCTGTGGCACATGTGGGGGAGGTGAGTTGGCGTGATTTTAGACAGGTGAGGCCCAACATGGCGCGGACTGCGGAACCAGACTTTGTGCCCATGCAGGAGCCATCAGTGAAGACCTGGAGGTGGGGGAGGGTGCTCAGGGAGCATGTGGCTTCCACGAATTCCTCGCAGGTGTCTTTGCTGACTGGAGTGATAGGAGAGGTGAACAAAACTCAACCATTTGTAAATGCCAGAGGATCTGTCCATGGGGGATGAGTGTATGCAGGGACCGGTTGAACCTGAGGGACCCAGACCTGCAGAGAAGTGGAAAAGGGGCGGTTAGTTACTGTTTTATAAAAACATTTTCTACCAATGGAGTGTGGGGTGCACCATAGGCACAGAGAATGGAGAGTCTTAGCATATTCGAAATAGTAAGAAAGGGGGGGAAGGGAGCAAAGGAAATTTGTAGAGAATGGGGAGGTGCCTTTGTAGACGCCAAGAATCCATCTGCATGCCATGTTTTGCACAGCCTGCAGGCGGCTTACTAAGGTTTTTTGGCATCGGCCATGGTACCAAACCGGCGCACCCCATGTGAGTACCAAGCGGACGCAGGCGATGTAGAGGCGACGTAGGAGAAGGGCCGAGATGCTGCGTTCGGTGTTGCCGAGGATGCGGAGGGCAGCAAGAGTGGAGAGGCCTTTGGAGCGCATGCATTCAACATGGGCCTTGAAGGTGAGGGCGGGGTCCCACCAAATCCCCAGCCAGTGGAGGGGGATTGAAGGTCGGATGAGCGTGGTTGGGTCGACCTGGACCCCGGCGGAGTCCCAGTTGGTGTATGCTGAGGAATGGTGCCGGGGTGGGTGGAAGTGAAGGCACTCTGTCTTGGCGGCCTCGATGTTGAGACCGATGTCGCCGAAAAGAGCGTTGAGTTGGTGATAGGTGGTGGTGAGTTGTTGGCAGTTGGATGCCACGCTGGGGCCGACACACATGAGGAGGTGATCGTCCACATATGCGAGGGCGGTGGTGCCGGTTTGGTGAAATTTCTGGAGGACCACGCCCATGAAGATGGTGGACAGGATAGGGGACACTGGCAATCCTTGAGGGGTGCCAAGGTCGGGTTTCTGGGCGGTTGGGAGGGTGGTGCCATCAAAGGCGATGGCGACCTGTCGATCTGTCATGAAGGAGAGGCACCAGTCCGCCATGTCGGGCGGACACTGGAGGTCCAGCAGTTGTCGGTGGAGGAGTTGCAGTTGTCGGTGGAGGAGTTGCAGGTGCACTGAATCGAAGAAGCCCTGTATGTCAACCGTGAGGACTGAGCATACAAGGCCCTCTGCATGGGCACATTCTGCTATCTGTAGGAGGTGCTGGGCAGCGTCATAGACTGAGTGTCCCTGGTGCCCCCCATATTGGTTAGGTGGCAACCAGTCCCATGTGTTAGCGAGGAACTGGAGCCGGTTAGCTATGATCTTTTTGAGGAGTTTCCCTAGGGTCTCCTCAAGGGCAATGGGCTGATATGATCTCGGCGAGAACGGGTCCTTCTTGTTAGGCTTCCACAGCATTACCACCTTTGCCGCCCACCAGCACTTGGGGTGGTGCCCCATGCACAGGCAGTCATTGAAAAGTGTAAGTATCTCTTCAGGGTAAGTGTCTACTACCCATTTGAGTGGGCGATAGCCGATCCCTGAGAGGCCTGGAGCCGACAAGTTGGAGGTGTCGGCCAGTACCCCCGTAAGCTCCACTAGGAGTATAGGCGGGGCAGCTGGTTGGGGGGGGGTGGAGGGGTGACATCCTCTACCAGGGGTGGGGGGGCATGAAGAAGGTTGTGCGGAAGAGCTCACCTTTCTCATCGTCCGATTGGGTGAAGGTGCCATCGCCCTTTTTTAATGATGGGATGGGTGTAGGTCGGTTGCCGAGGCCACGTTTGGCCCAGCTCCAGATGTTGGTGGTGTCCACAGAGTCGGCTTGGTCGGCATAGAAATGCCGCTTGGCCGCTCTTACACCACGTTTGAAGGCACGGCGGGCTGCTGATTGCTGAAGGGGGGTGGTGGCTGTTGCTATCGCCTGGAGGAGTGATTTACATGTTGGGGTCCACCATGGGACTTCGGTTTTGCACAGCTTGGCGAGTCGGGTGAAGGGGGTGAGGGCGGCAATCATGGAGTCAACTACTGCCTGCGCTTTGGTGTCTAGGGTGGTGGTGTCGCCCGCTGGGAGGCTAAAGGCAGTTTCAAGTAATGGAAAGGTGATCTCGGTCCAGGTTTCTCTGTCATCCGGGAGGAGCCAGCGCGTTTTCTTGACAGGGGGTGGGGGTCGAGACGGCAGGGACCATCATAGCATAGCATGGTCGGACAGTGGGGAGGTGGTTGATGAGCCCGAGTCTATGATGGAGTCGGGATTGATGGCAGGTGGGGCCCAGATCATGTTGATAGGGCACCGCCAGTGGTTGTCGATGGGCCATGAGTCAGAGTCTGGGAGGTGAGCTGGCACAAGGCCATGCTCTCGGAAGAAGTCATCAAGAGGTTGCGCCCTCAAATCCTCCTGCCGGGCGGCGAGGAGTTTGGACCATGAGTGGTGGTGATGGTTGAAGTCGCCTGCCACTAGGAGGGTGGAGGCCAAGGCTGGCGGGATCGTGTAGAGGAACAACTCACCTGGGTATTGTGGGGTGGTGGTGGTGCGGTCTGGTGTGTGCATCCCATAAAAGTTGCACAAGCAGATCGTCAGGTGGGCATGGATTTCGATGGTGAGGATGTTGGTGCCAGATGAGGCAGCCCCGAGGACAGACCATGAGGTGGTGGGTATGGCACAGGAGACATATGTGACCACCCTGGGCCATGTGGCTGGGGGTAGGACTGCTATGTACCCAGGAAGGGATGGAACATTGAGGACCAGTGTGCCGGTGGGGTCGGTGAGGGATGGCTGGAGGCTGATTTGGTACCAGGGGGGTTCCTGAATCAATATAATGGTGGGTGGGGATGGGTCAGTGGTGAGGATTGGGATGAGGGAATGGACTGCGGCTAGAGAGCGCGTGGCATTCCACTGAAGAATAGAGATGTCTCTATTCATTGGTCCTCCATGTGGTCATCATCGGGTCCGTCAATGGCCGCCTCGATTTGGCGGAAACGCCGTTTCTTGGGGCACTGAGGTAGGGTGGCAGGGTGGTCGCCTTTGCAGTTTGTGCAATAGCGAGGGTGAGGGCAGTGGTTGCCCTCAATGGCTTCAGAGGTGCAGGATGTGCACAACTTACGGTGGTTGTAGGTGAGATGTCCCCCCCCGCAGTCGGTGCAGCAGGGCTGGGCACAGCACCCCCTCATTCCATGTCCGAGGCCCTGACAGCGCTCACATTGTGTGAGGCCGGGGTGGTAAGGTGGGACCGAGAGGGAGAGGGCGGAGCTGAATAGCCATACATGCAGGTGCTTAAGGAGTTGTGCCCTGATGGATCCATTGGGGTCAGAGAAGGAGAATGCCATGGGGCACTTCTGGAGGGTCGGGAGGTGCTCTTCGGTGGTGGCAAAGTGGGGGTTGACTACAAAGTTGAGGGGGCGGAGGGACGGGTTGTTCCAGATTTCGGCCATGAGGGCCTTTGGGGATATGGTGTGGCCGTTCTGACCGAAGAGGTAGTCCACACAGGGCACCATGGAGATGTGCAGGGCGGACCAGGGGTGGACACGGATGGGGGTGAGCGTATACTGCTCGGGGATCTTATCGACTGGGACCGAGAGGCTGTGCTCACGCATGTGGGCCGCAAAGGCCGCAGAGTGTCGATCGATGATTGTGTCCATGGCCGGGGAGGCGGAGGCGGGGCGCTTGGCAAATGAGGTCATGAGGTTCCCCTTCACGTTAAAAGAGGAGGCCAGTACCGTGACCTGGTCAGCAGTGGGAAGGGCAGAGAAGTACTCATGGGCGGTGGTGGTGAGGCGCATGGCTGGGAGCTGGATCTCAGATTTGAGCGAAATCGCTGGGAGGAGGACCAGGGTGGGGCCCTTGGTGTACATCGGGGCGGGGGTGGTACTTGTCGCTGCTTCTTCTTCTTCTTGTGGGTCACTGTTGTGAAGACAGTGCCCAGAGCAGGTGCAGCTGGGTTGGGGTTGGAGGCGGTGGGTGGGGCCGGGGAAGCCGCCACCTGGGTGTATGACGTTGGTGCCATCGTGATGGCTGCCTGGGGGGTGGTGGGGGCCTGGGCCTTCGGGGCCGGAGGGGCGCGGGGGGCGGGCCGGTTGACGAGGGTTGAGACCTGTCGGGAGATGGAGGCTACTTCTGTGGAAAGCTGCTTGACAATGTTAGTCAGCACGGCCACATCGGGCGAGATGTTAGCGGTTCTGGGAGTCCTGGTCTGGGCTGAGGGTTGGGGGGCGGTGGCTGGGGTCCTTTGACGGGGGGGGGCTGGGGTGAAGGGTGTTGGGAGGGAGGCTTCTGCCCCCTTCCTGGCAAAGTTGTAGGCCATCTCCATGTTGCGGGAGACGATGTCCTGGGGGTCCTTCTTGTCCCTAATGACACTGGCGATCGTTTGCTGAAGGTTCCAATAGAGGTCCCCTACAAACTGGGTGGCGGCCGTGTCGGTCTCAGCGATGTTGGTGTGTAGGGTCTTCCAGTCGAAGTCCTCCAAGGCATGGGAGATGGAGTACATAAAGCCTGCCGTGTGCGGCTCGAACTGGTCTCGAGGGCGAGGGCGGGGGGTGTGCAGGGAGAGACTCTCTGCAGAGCGCTTGTTGGTGAGCAGTGGTGAGGGAGTGTGTGGGTTCTCGAGGATGTCCTCCATGGCACCTGACTCATTGGAGCCGGCCGGGTGGTTGGAGCCTTCAGAGGGGGGACGGCTGATGTGTGCGAAGGAGCAAGTAAACTCGGTGTTTGAGACGCCAATAGACGGGGATGGTGCGAGCCGGAGGGTGTCTGGTGACAACGCCAGGAGGCCTGGGTCGATTTGGGCGGGGGTGGGGGTCGTGCCATGCAGAGCAGCGGCGACGTGCGGCGGCCACCCAATTTGCGGCGGCCCTGGCAGCCCTGTCCGCATTGGCGTTGGCTGATGAGGGGGGTGGGAGGGGTGGTCGAGTCGAATGTAGAGTGTTCCTGTATCCACTGGGGTTCGACATGGGGGAGTTTTAGCTGCCTGCACTAGTTGATGGTGGTGGTTACTGGTCAAGAAGGATAACTCAACCTCCTATTCCGCCAAATCGGGCTCAACATCGAACCGGCAAAGACGGAGGTACTCCATTTCCACCCGCCCAGGCGATGAACCGGCTACCACCGCTGGGACACCGCTGGGATACAAATCGACACCGACACCTTGGTATGCCCCACCAATCCCCTGCGATGGCTGGGAATTTGGTGGGACGCAGGCCTCACCTTCAAACCTCACATGGAGCACATGCGCTCCAAAGGCCTCTCAACATTGGCAGCCCTCCGCATCCTTGGCAACACCGAGAGGGGCCTGTCTGCCATCCACCTCCAGCGACTCTACACTGCCTGCATGCGCACAGTCCTAGCATGGGGTGCACCAGTGTGGTACCATGGACGTCGACAAAAAACCCTTGTCAACCGACTACAGGCGGTCCAGAACACTGCTTGCCGTTGGATCCTAGGCGTCTATAAGGGTGTGTCTCCTCATTCTACAAATTTCCTTTGTTCCACTCCCCCTTTCTTCACTTATTTTGAGTATTTAAAGACCAACCATGCCTTGCGCCTCTGGCGCATCCCCCACCAAGTAGGGCAGAAAAAGTTCAATCATAATGCTAATACCTCTTTTTCACTTTCGTTGCAGGTCCGTGTCCCCCGAGTCCAACGGATCCCAGCGTACACGCACCCCCCCTGGACGGACCCCCTGGCCTTCGGTCAAGGTCGAATCGTCTTCACAGCCCCCAAGCAGCCAGTATCAGAGGAAATGCGCAACCACTATGTCGCCCAAGCCTGGGCTATCTGCACCAACTCCTCCCTGCAGGTATTTACAGATGGTTCTCGCATCGGCAATGCCTCGGGATCCGCCATCTGCGGTATGAAGGGGGACAACTACCTCACCTCCCTCCAACTCGCCTCACCCACATGCGCCACAGCAACAGATGCTGAAATATTCTCACTAGCAACTGCTCCAGGCTGGGCATCCCACCGACTCCAACACCTGCTGCCGGACATCCAGGAGATCTATTTTCTCTCAGACTCCCTGACAGCGCTTGGTCTATTCCACATGTGGCCCTCGACATCGGGGGCCCAGCTCCTCCCCCTTTGGAAGGCAGGGGTCGAGACGCTGCTCGACTCCTTCCCGAATCTAACCATTCATTTCTGATGGTGCCCAGGACACAAGGCAATCCCAGGGAATGAATGGGCAGACTCCAAGGCGAAGCTCGCAACACAGCTCCCCCCGTCATCCCTTGCCCCCTCTATCTCCGCTCTGAAGGAAGTGGCGACCCACACCCTCACCGAGCGCTGGTCCCTCCAAACAGCCCGCCCCCTTGCCTCCACGGCCGACAAGTACTTGGCAGTGACAGGGCCCCCCACACGATGACCGAGAAAGCTAATCACCATCTCAGTCGACCACCCCTGCTCGGAGCTCACTGCAGTGGCGCAGGTTCTCTGTCGTGCCGGTCCCTATGGGGGCTACTGGCTGAGCTTCGACTCAGCCTACCGACACAGACACGGCCTGATCTCCCACTGCAGATGACACAACCACCCACCCTGGCCAGCACAGTCAACCTCCCACATCCTAGGCGGATGCGAAACATTCCAGCCCTGGGTACGATGAATCTGGCCAAAAAGCGACCCCCTCCCTGTCCACCACTCTGAATGGGGAGATGAAAACCACCTCCTAATCCTCAGACGCTGGCTGCGTCTCACAGGCCACCTCAACCGAATGTCCAACCGCACGGCTGGGGCCATTCGCCTCGCCTTTGCAGTGATGGACTTGGACAGACTACCAACTGACAACAACCTGGACTTGGACACCCTCCGGGGATACGTGTGCAGGTTACTCGGATCCAGGACTCAGGACGCGGACCCAGCCCTTTTGGAGCTTTCAGGTACGCTCCCACTGTTTCCCTCTGACTCTTGACTGCCCTTTGGATTCCCCATCGGTCTCTTCTATGGCACTTGCAGCCGCTCCTTTCCTCTTCTAAGGGACTCCTCCTTGCCTGACCTCGCCTTGCCCGGTTTGGCTTTCTGTAGTCGCGATATGTATGCCTCCCTCTCCTCCTCTCTTATTTATCCTTAATAGGGCATGTAAGTACACTAGGCCTCCTCGGAGGCACGCACCCCGCCCAGTTTCACTCAATGAGCGATGACGGGTGCCTCAGTAGTTAGGTAGTTTACAGGTGGCCCCTTCAGGGCCGCAGGTGTATTACATAGCTCAGTAGGAATAATAAATTTTAAAAAAAAAAAAAAAAAAAAAAGCAGGGCTGGGCACGGCAGCCTTTTGTTCCATGGCCGAGGCCCTGGCAGCGTGCACATTGGGTGAGGCTGGGGTGATAGGGCGGGACAGAAAGGGAGAGGGCGGAGCCAAACAGCCATACTTGTGGGCGCTTAAGGAGCTGCATGTGGATGGAGCTGTCTGGGTCGGAAAAGGAGAATGCCACGGGGCACTTCTGGAGGGTCGGGAGGTGAGCCTCTGTGGCGGCAAAGTGGGGGTCGATGATGAAGTCTAGGGGGCGGAGCACCGGGTTGTTCCGGATTTCGGCCATGAGGGCCTTTGGGGATATGGTGTGTATTAAACAAATATAACGAACGATATAAATATAGTACGTGGTCATATGAACAACCACCTTACTAAGTGAACGATAACGCAATGATAACGCCATATGATATAGGAGCTAGATAGTTATAGTAGTACTAGCTCACGGAATGTGTATATAAGGGGAGCTGGTCTCACCCTAGAAATACATCAGTTTACGCTGATAACCCACCTTTGCCTCAATCTCACCACTGCACCTCATCATCTACCACAATGTGCATAGATTTTAAGAGTGTGGCTGTTCTGGCCAAATAGGTAGTCCACACAGGGCACCATTGAGATGCAGAGGGAGGACTGGGGGCGGACATGGATGGGGGTGAGGGTGAACTGGGCGGAGATTTGATCGGCTATCATGGATAAACACCTGTCGCACATGTGGGCCGCAAACGCCATGGCATGGCGATCAATGATCGTGTCCATGGTGGGGGAGGCAGAGGCAGGTCGCTTGGCGAAGGAGGTCACAAGGTTCCCCTTCCCAGCCATGGATCTGTAAGGTTTGGCCACCACGTGACCCTCTCCCGACCCACCACACCGAGTGGGCCGACAAAAACTGCCTCCAGGCTCTGTGTCGCTGGCTAAAGCTGACAGGACACATGACCTGCCTCTCTGACCGCACCTCCACCACCATCCGCTTGGCCTTTGCTGCAATGGAGCTGGAGGGACACCTAACCAATGAAGATATGGACCTGGACCTCCTCCAGGATTACATGAGTCGTATGCTTGGACCCCGTTCCCAGGACCCAGACCCAGCTCTCTTGGAGCTTTCAGGTACGCTTCCTCCCCTCCCCTCTACTCTGTGACCACCTTTCAGACTCTCCTGTGTATGTCCCGGCCGGTGCTCTCACCCTCCCTTTCCAATTCTAAGTTACCCCCATTACCTGCCCTCATCCGCTTGGTCTTGTCATAGTGATATGTATTCCTCTCTCCTTCCTGTCCTCTTCTTCTAAATAGGGGCCCTTCCCACCTTGGCACCCTTCGGGAGCAGGGCCCCCACCCAGTTTCATGTGTTGTGCAATGACGGGTGCCTCTGTTGTTATGTAGTTAGGGCCCCCCCTTCGGGGGGGCAGCTTGTAATTATGTAATACTGCAGGAATAATAATAAAAATAAAAATAAAAATAAAAAAGGTTCCTGAGTATTCCAGCTGTAATGGCTGTTTCTGAAGTGCATGCCAGGGCATGGGAAAGGGCCTGCATGGAGCGTGTGCCGGCATCCCGGCATGCTGAAGAGTAGTGTCTTGGGCTGTAGCGCTGTGGGAGAGTTCCCCTCAGTGGCTCCAGAGGACTAAATCCTCCATTGGTTCATGTGGGGGTAATTCCCACTACAGGCTTAAGTTGATTCCCAGAAGCACAGCAGTACTCTACAGGACCTCTATGGTTGGGGAGGGAATGTGTAGGGTAGGGGGGTTGTTCCATATGTGTGGGGTAGTGCCTACAGCGCTGCGACCCTCACTCAGGATGGCCTCCTGGCGCAGCACGCCTTACCCTAGTGCTCCAATATAGCGCCCATATGTCATAGAGGACAGCAGGAGCAGTTTCGGTTGCTGCATATCCCGAGGAAGGTACACGTGTTGTTTGAGTCCCGCAAGGGCGCTCTTAATTCTGGCCTGGCCTTCGCCACAATGGACTTAGAGGGGCACCCTACTGATGAAGATATGGACTTGGACCTCCTCAGGGGATACATGAGTCATATGCTTGGACCCCGACCCCAGGACTCGGACCCGGCTCTCTTGGAGCTTTCAGGTGCGCTTCCTCCCTTTTCCTCTGATCTATGAATACCTTTCGGACTCTCCTGCATATGTCCCGGCCGGTGCTCTTGCCCTCCCTTTCCAATTCTAAGTTACCCCTGTTACCTGCCTTCATCCACTTGGTCCTGTCATAGCGATATGTATTCCTCTCCCTCTTTCTTCTGTAACTAATAGGGACCCTTCCCACCTTGGCACCCTTCGGGGAGCAGGGCCCCTGCCCAGTTTCGTGTGTTGTGTGATGATGGGCGCCTCCGTTGTTACGTAGTTAGGGCCCCCCCTTCGGGGGGGCAGCTTGTAATTATGTAATACTGCAGGAATAATAATTTAAAAAAAAAAAAAACGGTCAGCAGCCCACCGCACTTTTAAGTGGGGCATCCGGGTGGCAAAGCGGAACTTTTATGCTGAGCAAGCAGACCAAGCAGACACCTCCAACATCTGGGGCTGGGCCAAACAAGGCCTCAGAAACCAACCCACACCAATCCCCTCACTCAAAAAGCGAGACGGCACCTTCACCCAATCTGACAACAAGAAAGGTGAGCTCTTTCGCACCACTTTTTTCATGCCCCTGCCACCCTGACAAGCAGCCGACACACCACCGCCCCCCCCCCCCCCAACCAGCTGCCCCGCCCATCCTCCTCACGGAGCTTACAGGGGCACTGGCCGACACATCCAACTTGTCAGCTCCGGGCCTCTCAGGGATCGGATACCGCCCTTTAAAACGGGTAGTAGATGATTACCCTGAGGAGATCCTTGCCCTTTTCAACGACTGCCTGCACATGGGGCACCACCCTAAGTGCTGGCGGTCGGCAAAAGTGGTAATGCTCTGGAAGCCAAACAAGAAGGACCCTTTCTCACCGCACTCCTATTGGCCCATCACCCTTGAGGAGACCCTAGGGAAACTCCTTGAAAAGATCGTAGCTAACCAGCTCCAGTTCCTCGCTAACACGAGAGACTGGCTGCCACCTAACCAATATGGTGGGCGTCAAGGACACTCTGTCTATGATGCCGCCCAGCACCTCCTACAGATTGTGGAAAGAGCCCATGCCGAGGGCCGTGTATGTTCGGTCCTTGCAGTCAACATTCAAGGCTTCTTCGACTCGGTAAACCCACAACTCCTCCACCGGCAGCTGCTGGACCTCCAGTGCCTGCCAGACATGGCGGACTGGTGTTTGTCCTTCATGACGGATCGGCAGGTAGCCATCACTTTCGATGGCACCACCCTCCCAACAGCCCAGAAACCCGACCTCGGCACCCCCCAAGGGTCGCCTGTATCCCCAATCCTCTTGACCATATTCGCGGGCATGGTCCTCCAGAAATTTCACCAAACCAGCACCACTGCCCTCACGTATGTCAATGACCACCTCCTAGTGTGCATAGGACCCAGCATGGCATCCAACTGCCAGCAATTGTCTAATGCCTACCACCAACTCAATGCCCACTTCGGTGCCATCGGCCTCAACATCAAAGCTGCCAAAATGGAGTGCCAACACTTCCACCCACCTTGACACCGTTCAGCCGCCTATACCGACTGGGACACTGCCGGGGTCTGGGTCGCCCCCACCACGCTAATCCGACCCTCTATCCCGCTTCATTGGCTGGGAATATGGTGGGACCCCGCCCTCACATTCAAGGCCCACATGGGATGCATGCACTCCAAGGGCCTCTCCATGCTTGCCGCCCTCCGCATTCTCGGTAACACGGAACACAGAATCTCGGCCCTCCTCCTCTGTCAACTATACACCACCTGTGTCTGCTCTGTTCTCACATGGGGCACGCCAGTTTGGTACCATGGCCGACACCAAAAAACACTAGTAAGCCACCTGCAGGCTGTGCAAAACACGGCATGTAGATGGATTCTGGGCATCCATAAAGGCACCTCACCCTTCTCCACAAATTTTTTTTTTTTTTTTAAATTATTATTCCTGCAGTATTACATAATTACAAGCTGCCCCCCTGAAGGGGGGGCCCTAACTACATAACAACAGAGGCGCCCATCATCGCACAACGTGCGAAACTGGGCGGGGGCCCTGCTCCCTGAAGGGTGCCAAGGTAGGAAGGGCCCCTATTTAGAAAAAAATGGAGGAGGAGAAGGAGAGAGGAATACATATTGCTACGACAAAACCAAGCAGATGAGGGCAGGTAATGGAGGTAACTTAGAATTGGAAAGGGAGGGCGAGAGCACCAGCTGGGACATACGCAGGAGAGTCCGAAAGGCAGTCACAGAGTAGAGGGAAGGGGAGGAAGCACACCTGAAAGCTCCAAGAGAGCCGGGTCCAGGTCCTGGGAATGGGGTCCAAGCATACGACTCATGTAATCCCGGAGGAGGTCCAGGTCCATATCTTCGTTGGTCAGGTGTCCCTCCAGCTCCATTGCAGCAAAGGCCAAGCGGATGGTGGTGGAGGTGCAGTCAGAGAGGCAGGTCATGTGTCCTGTCAGCTTTAGCCAGCAACACAGAGCCTGGAGGCGGTTTTCGTCGGCCCACTCAGTGTGGTGGGTCGGGAGAGGGTCACGTGGTGGCCAGACTTTACGGATCCATGGCCGGAAAGTACAGCAGCCGCCCAGAACATGGGCGGTGGATTGAGCGGGCCAGGGGGGGTGGTTGTGCCATCGGCAGTGTGAGATCAGACCATGTCTGTGTCAGTAGACTGAGTCAAAGCTCAGCCAGTAACTCCTGTAGGGACTGGCATGGCAGAGGATCTGGGCAACTGCCGCAAGCTCTTTTCGTGGGTGATCGACCGAGTGCATTAACAGCTTATGGGGTCGGCAGGAGGGGGCCCCATTGACAGCAAGATACTTGTCGGCTGTCGAGGCTAGAGGGCGGGCGAGTGAGAGTGACCATTGTTCCATCAGAGTGTTGACGGCGGCCTCTTTCAGTGCGGAGGTGGAGGGTGCGAGGGAAGATGGGGGAAGGTTTGTGGCAAACTTGGCCTCACTGTCGGCCCATTCATTCCTGGGGATGCCCAAGTGACCCAGGCACCAAACGAAGTGAATGGAGAGATCTGGATATGAGTCCAAGAGGGTCTGGACCCCAGCCTTCCATTGATGAAGGAGATGGGCGCCTGGGGCTGGTGCCCATGTATGGATAAGGTGGAGGGCCATCAGTAAATCAGACAAAAAGAAGACATCTGATGCAACAGGCAGTAGTTCCCAGAGGTGGTGTGCGGCCCATGTTGGGGTGGAGGTGAGGGAGAAAATCTCCACATCCGTGGCAGTGGCACAGGTGGGGGAGGCTAGTCGGCGCGATTTGAGGTGGGTGAGGCCCTGCATGGCGCAGACCGCTGATCCAGACTTCGTGCCCATGCGAGAGCCATCGGTGAAGACCTGGAGGTGGGGGAGGGTGCTCAGGGAGCATGCAGCTTCCACGAATTCCTCATGGGTGTCTTTGCTGACCAGAGTGATAGGAGAGGCAAACGAAACTCGACCATTCATAAATGCCAGAGGATCTGTCCACAGGGGATGAGTATATGCAGGGACCAGTTGAACTCGAGGGACCCGGACCTGCAGAGAAGTGGAAAAGGGGCGGTTAGTTACTGTTTTATAAAAACATTTTCTACCAACGGAGTGTGGGGTGCGCCATAAGCACAGAGAATGGAGAGTCTTAGCATATTCAAAATAATAAGAGAGGGGGGGGAGGGAACAAAGGAAATTTGTAGAAAATGGAGAGGCGCCTTTGTAGATGCTGAGAATCCATCTGCATGCCGTGTTTTGCACAGCCTGCAGGCGGCTTACTAAGGTTTTTTGGTGCCGGCCATGGTACCAAACCAGCGTGCCCCATGTGAGTACCGAGCGGATGCAGGCAATATATAGGCGATGTAGGAGAAGGGCCAAAATGCCGCATTCAGTGTTTCCAAGGATGTGGAGGGCGGCGAGGGTGGAGAGGCCTTTGGAACACATTCGCTCAACATGGGCCTTGAAGGTGAGGGCGGGGTCCCTTCTCCACAAATTTTCTTTGTTCCCTCCCCCCCCTCTCTTATTATTTTGAATATGCTAAGACTCTCCATTCTCTGTGCTTATGGCACACCCCACACTCCGTTGGTAGAAAATGTTTTTATAAAACAGTAACTAACCACCCCTTTTCCATTTCTCTGCAGGTCCGGGTCCCTTGGGTACAACTGGTCCCTGCATACACTCATCCCCCATGGACAGATCCTCTGGCATTTACGAATGGACAAGTCTCATTTGCCACTCCTATCACTCCAGTCAGTGAAGACACCCGCAAGGAATATGTGGGCGCCACATGCTCCCTGAGCACCCTCCCCCATCTCCAGGTTTTCACTGATGGCTCTCGCATCAGCTCAAAGTCTGGCTCAGCCGTCTGCACCATGGAAGGCCTCACCCGCCTCAAATCTCGCCGGCTCGCCTCCCCCACATGTGCCACAGCCACGGACGCGGAAATCTTCTCACTTACCTCTGCACCAAGCTGGGCTGCACACCACCTCTGGGAGTTCCTGCCTGTCACGTCCGACATTTTCTTTCTGTCAGATTCGCTGATGGCACTCCACCTGATCTGTACATGGGCACCAGTCCCAGGCACGCACCTCCTCCACCAATGGAAGGCAGGGGTCCAGACTCTACTGGACTCATACCTGGATCTTTCCATTCACTTCGTATGGTGTCCGGGTCATTCCAACATCCCCAGGAATGAATGGGCAGACCGTGAGGCGAATTAGTTTGTAGCGATATGTACTCCTCCTTCTCCCTCCCTTGTTTTCGAACCTAATAGGGGCTCTACACACTTCGGCACCCTCACAGGAGCAGAGCCCCTGCCCAGTTTCATGTGATGTGCGATGACGGGTGCCTCCATTGTTATGTAGTTAGGGCCCCCCCTTCGGGGGGGCAGCTTGTAATTATGTAATACTGCAGGAATAATTTAAAAAAAAAAAGCCAAAGAGCCATACCCTTGGGTGCTTGAGGAGGCGCTCCCATATGGAACCATCGGGGTCGATGAAGGAGAAGGCGACTGGACACTTACTCAGGGAGGGCAGGTGTTTGGGTGTCACTGCGAAGTGGGGGGTTTTTTTTTTTTTTTTTTTAAAATTATTCCTGCAGTATTACATAATTACAAGCTGCCCCCCCGAAGGGGGGGCCCTAACTACATAACAACAGAGGTGCCCATCATCGTGCAACACACAAAACTGGGCGGGGGCCCTGCTCCCCGAAGGGTGCCGAAGTGTGGAGGCCCCTATTAGTACACAGACAAAGAAAGGAAAAGGGAGGAATACATATCACTACAACAATACCAAGCAGATGAAGGCAGGCAAAGGAGGTAGTTTAGAATAGAGAAAGGGAGGGTGAGAGCACCGGCTGAGACATACAGTGAGGAGTCTGAAAGGCGGTCACAAATCAGAGAGAAAGGGTGGAAGTGTACCTGAGAGCTCCATAAGGGCTGGGTCCGAGTCCTGGGTTCATGGTCCGAGCATATGACACATGTAGTCCCTAAGGAGGTCCAGGTCCATATCCTCGTCAGTCAGGTGGCCACTATGGTGCCCTGCAAGGACTTCCTGTTCAGCCAGAACAGACACACCATCACCGAGAAGGCCCTCATGGCTGAAATCCAGCACAACCCGGCACTCCATAACCTCGACTTCATAGTTACCCCCCACTTCGCCGCCACTGAGGATCACCTGCCGACACTTGACAGGTGCCCAGTGGTCTTCTCCTTCGTTGACACTGATGGCTCCATCTGTGAATGCCTCCTCAAGAGGCCATGTGTCTGGATGTTCGGATCCGCCCTCCGGCTCTCGGTCCCACCGGTTTGCCCCACCCTCACCCAATGTGAGCGGTGCCAGGGCCTCGGCCACGGAACCAAGGGCTGCCGAGCCCAACCCTGCTGTGCTGACTGTGCTGGTGCCCATCTGACCCGCAATCACCGCAAATTGTGCACCCACTGCGCAACCGACGCAGTACCCGAAGGCGACATGTGTCCCCACCCACGCCTATGCAACAACTGCAAGGGCGACCACCCCACCACCCTACCAGCCTGCCCCAAGAAGAAGCGTTACCGCCAAATCGAAGAGGCCCTCGCTGCCGACCCCTCCAACGATCAGATGGAGGAAATATGATAGAGACGCTCTCCATCATGCAGTGGAACGCTGCCCGCTCACTTGTGGCGATACATTCCCTCATTCCAGTCCTTACAACTGACCCCTCCCCCCCACACCTAATTCTTATACAGGAACCACCCTGGTATCAAATAGGACTGCAACCCTCACTCAACGACCCAGCCAGCTCCCCAGTATTCAACATCCCAACCATCCCAGGCTACATACCTGTTCTACCACCAGAGGTCCGCCCTCGAGTAGTAACATATGTAGCCTGGGCCCTCCCCCCTACCTCATGGTCGATCCTCAGCGCTGCCTCACATGGCACTGATGTACTGACGGTGGAGGTACGATCCCAACTCACCCTCTGGGTGTGCAACTACTATGGCATGCACCCCCTGGACCACGAGCATGCCTCCCCCCAGTACCCAGGTGAGTCCTTCCTGTTCTCACTCCCCTCGGTGCTAGCCACCACTCTACTCATGGCAGGCGACTTCAACTGTCGCCACCACATGTGGTCCAAACTCTCAGCCACATGGCGAGATGATTTGGGGGCACAACCCCTCGATGACTTTTTCCGTGGGTATGGCCTGGTGCCTGCCCACCTTCCTGACTCTGACTTGAGGCCCGACGGCAATCGTCATCAGTGCCCCATTGACATGATCTGGGCCCCACCTGCAGTCAACCCCGACTCTATTCTAGACTCGGCTACCTCCAACCACTCACCACTGTCCGACCACGACATCCTGCACTGGTCCCTGCCATCTCGGCCCCCCCCTCCTGTCCTAAAGACACGCTGGCTACTACCAGCCAACAAGGAGGAATGGACCGATATCGCCTTCCCCCTCCTCGAAGAAGCCTTCCGACTCCCAGGGCTCGACACCCATGCCCTGAACATCAAAGCAAAGGCAGTTATCAACGCAATGGTCGCCGCACTCCAGCCGTTCACCCGCCTCTCTAAACCATCAAAAACGGAAGTCCCATGGTGGTCACCCCACTGCAAGATCCTCCTATCTGCAATCACGACGGCCACCACCCCCCTTCAGCGTTCATCAGCCCGACGTGCCTTCAAAAGGGGCATTAGGACGGCCAAAAGGCAGTTCTATGCCAACCAGGCAGCAGAAGCAGACACCTCCAACATCTGGAACTGGGCCAAATGAGGCTTAGGCAACCAACCCACCCCCATCCCTTCGCTAAGACAACAAGATGGATCCTTCACCCAGACAGACACTGAGAAAGGTGAGCTCTTCCAAGAAACCTTCTTTATGCCCCCCCCACCCCAGGCAGTGACTGACATCTCGCTACCTCCAACCCAACTAGCTGCCCTGCCCATACTCCTATTGGAGCTTATGGGGGCACTGGCTGATACATCCAACTTGTCAGCTCCGGGCCTCTTGGGAATAGGTTACTGCCCCCTGAAATGGGTGGTGGATGCCTACCCCGATGAGATACTCACCCTTTTCAATGACTGTCTACACTTGGGGCATCACCCAGAGTGTTGGTGGGCAGCAAAAGTTGTGATGCTCAGGAAACTGAACAAGAAGGACCCATTTTCGCCACGTTCATACCAGCCCATCACCCTCAAGGAGACCCTAGGGAAACTCCTGGAAAAAGTAATTGCTAACCGGCTCCAGTTCCTCACTAACATGCAGGACTGGCTGCCACCCAACCAGTACGGGGGGCGCCAAGGCCATTCGGTCTATGACACCGCCCAACACCTCTTACAGATCGCGGAGCAGGCCCACTCAGAGGGCCGTGTCTGTTCAGTCCTAGTGGTCGACATACAGGGCTTCTTCAACTCGGTACACCCCCACCTCCTCCACTGACAATTGTTGGACCTCGGCTGTGCCCTGGACATGGCCAACTGGTGCCTATCCTTCATGACGGATCGGTGGGTCACTGTCTCCTTCGATGGCACCACCCTCCCCACTGCCCCCAAACCCGATTTTGGCACCCCACAAGGATCGCCAGTATCCCCCATCCTGTCAACGATTTTCGTGGGGGTGGTCCTCTGGCGCTTTCACCAAGCTGGCACCACCGCCCTGGCATACGTTGATGACCACTTACTTATATGTGTAGGTCCCTCAGTGGCATCTAACTGTTATGCACTCACCCGCACATACCAACAACTTGACACCCTCTTCGGCACCATTAGCCTCAACATCGAAGCCGCCAAGACGGAGTGCCTCCACTTCCACCCCCCCCCCGGCGATGAACTGGCTATGAAGGCTGGGACATGGCTGGGGTACAGGTCAACCCCAACACCCTGATCCGCCCCTCAATCCCCCTCCAGTGGTTGGGGATATGGTGGGACCCAGGCCTCTCCTTCAAGCCCCATGTCGAGCGCATGCGCTCCAAGGGACTCTCCACCCTCACCGCTCTCCACATTTTAGGCAACACACAACATGGGATTTCGGCCCTCCTCCTCCGCTGCCTGTACACCTCCTGCATCTGCTCCATGCTTGCATGGGGGGCACCAGTATGGTACCATGGCCACTGCCAAAAAACCTTGGTAAACCACCTACAGGCCATACAAAATACAGCCTGCAGATGGATTTTAGGCATCTTCAAAGGTGCCTCACCCCTTTCCACTAATTTTCTTTGCTCTGCTCCCCCTCTTTCTTTCTATTTCGAATATATAAAGACGACCCATTCCCTGCACCTATGGCGAACCCCCCACTCTATCGGCCGAAAACTTTTTAAAAACGTAGCTAATAGACCTTTCTCCCTTTCTTTGCAGGTCCGAGCCCCCTGGGTCCAACAGGTCCTAGCATACATGCATCCCCCTTGGACGGACCCCCTGGCCTTCACAAAAGGCCGCATTCGTTTCACCACCCCCGTCACCCCAGTTAGCACTGACACCCGGAAGTCATTCGTGGCCGCCGCATGCCAACTAGGCCTCACCCCACACGTACAGGTTTTCACTGATGGCTCCTGCATTGACAATAAGTCAGGTTTGGCCATCTGTGCCATGCTTGGCCACACCCGACTCCAGTCTCAATGACTGGAGTCCCCCACCTGCACCACAGCCATGGACGCCGAGG
Organism: Coniferiporia sulphurascens; assembly: GCA_002794785.1. Lineage (NCBI taxonomy): Eukaryota > Fungi > Basidiomycota > Agaricomycetes > Hymenochaetales > Hymenochaetaceae > Coniferiporia > Coniferiporia sulphurascens. Next base: position 92,355 of record NBBA01000027.1, read on the forward strand.
AATTTTCCCTCGCCACGGCACCAGGCTGGGTGGCACGCCACCTCCCAGCACAACTGTGCATCGCATCGGATGTCTTCTTTCTATCTGATTCACTGACCGCCCTCCACCTTTTCCGCACCTGGGCCGCTGCCCCTGGCGCCCACCTCCTCCACATTTGGAAAGTGGGTGTGGAGACTCTGCTAGACTCGTACCCCCAACTCACCGTCCATTTCATATGGTGCCCTGGACACTCGGACATCCCCAGAAATGAATGGGCTGACATGGAAGCAAAGCTGGCGACCAAGCTCCCTCCATCCGACCTTAAACCTTCCACCTCTGCACTAAAAGAAGCCGCTGTCCACACTCTTATGGAACGATGGACACTCTCATTAGCCCGCCCCCTAGCCTCAACCGCCAATAAATACCTGGCAGTCCATGGCTTACCCTCACACCGACCTCGAAAGCTCCTCATGCATTCGGTCAACCATCCACGCAATGAGCTATCTGCAGTTGCACAGGTCCTCTGTCACGCTGGTCCCTATGGGGGATACTGGCTGAGTTTTGACTCGACCTACTGCTGCAGGCATGGCCTGATTTCGCATTGTAGATGGCACAACCACCCCCCCTGGCCCACGCAGTCGACCACCCACATCCTCGGCGGCTGCAGCACTTTCCACCCATGGATACAATGCGTGTGGCCACCTCAGGACCCTCTCCCAGTCCACCACTCAGAGTGGGCCGACAAAAACTGCCTCCCGGTTTTGTGCCGCTGGCTAAAGCTGACGGGGCATCTGAACCACCTTTCTGACCATGCCGCAGGCGCCATCCGGCTGGCTTTTGCCGCGATGGACCTTGACGGCCACCCTACCAACGAGGATATGGACTTGGACCTCCTAAGGGAATACATGTGCCGTATGCTTGGACCACGAACCCAGGACTCGGACCCAGCCCTTTTGGAGCTAGCAGGTATGCTCCCCCCTTTTCCATCTGACTAACGCCTGCCTTTCGAATTCCCCATGATATGTCTCGGCCGGTGCCCTCGCCCTCCCTTTCCACTTCTAAGCTTCTTACTTTAACCTGCTTTCACCCGCGTGGTTTGTTCATAGCAATATGTATCCCTCCCTCTCACAATTCTCCTTACTAATAGGGGCTCTTCACACTCCAGCACCCTTAGGGGAGCAGAGCCCCTGCCCAGTTTTGTGCGATGCACAATGACAGGTGCCTCCGTTGTTATGTAGTTAGGGCCCCCCTCTGGGGGGGCAGCTTGTAATTATGTAATACTGCAGGAATAATAAATAAATAAATAAATAAAAAAAGTCGGTTGGGTGGCCGTCTAGTTCCATCGCTGCGTAAGCCAGGCGGATGGTACCCACGGTTCTGTCAGAGAGGCGGTTCAGGTGCCCCATCAGCCTAAGCCAGTGGTGCAGAACCAGGATAAGGTTTTCCTCAGCCCATTCTGAGTACTGGCTCCAGTTCCTCACTAACACGCAGGACTGGCTGCCACCCAACCAATATGGGGGGCGCCAAGGCCATTTGGTCTACGACGCCACCCAACACCTCTTACAGATCACAGAGCATGCCCACTCAGAGGGCCTCATCTGCTCGGTCCTAGCAGTCGACATTCAGGGCTTCTTTGACTCGGTACACCCCCACCTCCTCCACCAACAATTGTTGGATCTTGGCTGTGCCCCGGACATGGCCAGCTGGTGCCTATCCTTCATGATGGATCGGTGGGTAGCAGTCTCTTTCGATGGCACCACCCTCCCCACTGCCCCCAAACCCGATTTTGGCACCCCACAGGGATCGCCTGTCTCCCCCATCCTGTCAATGATCTTCACAGGGGTGGTCCTCCAGCGCTTCCACCAAGCCGGCACCACCGCCCTGGCATACGTTGACGACCACTTACTTACTTGTGTAGGTCCCTCTGTGGCATCCAACTGCTGCATGCTAGCCCGCGCATACCAACAACTCGACACCCTCTTCGGCATCATTGGCCTCAACATCAAAGCCGCCAAGACGGAGTGCCTCCACTTCCACCCCCCCCAGCGATGAACTGGCTACGAAGGCTGGGACACAGCCGGGGTACAGGTCGACCCCAACACCCTGATCCGCCCCTCAATCCCCCTCCGGTGGTTGGGGATATGGTGGGACCCAGGCCTCTCCTTCAAGCCCCATGTCGAGCGCATGCACTCCAAGGGACTCTCCACCCTCGCCGCTCTCCGCATTCTAGGCAACACACAATGCGGTATTTCGGCCCTCCTCCTCCGCCACCTATACACCTCCTGCGTCTGCTCTGTGCTCGCATGGGGGGCACCAGTGTGGTACCACGGCCGCCGCCAAAAAACCTTGGTAAACTGCCTACAGATGGTGCAAAACACGGCTTGTAGATGGATTTTAGGCGTCTTCAAAGGTGCCTCCCCCCATTCCACTAATTTTCTTTGCTCCATTCCCCCTCTTTCTTTCTATTTCGAATATATAAAGACGACCCACTCCCTGCGCCTATGGTGTACCCCACACTCCATTGGCCGAAAACTTTTTAAAAACGTAGCTAATAGACCTTTTTCCCTTTCTTTGCAGGTCCGAGCCCCCCAGGTTCAACAGGTCCCAGCATACATGCATCCCCCATGGACGGACCCTCTGGCCTTCACAAAGGGCCACGTCTGTTTCACCACCCCCATCACCCCAGTTAGCGCCGACACCTGGAAGTCATTCGTGGCCACCATGCACCAACTCGGCCTCACCCCCATGTACAGGTCTTCACAGACGGCTCCCGCATGGACAATAAGTCGGGCTCGGCCATCTGCGCCATGCTTGGCCACACCTGACTCCAGTCACGACGACTGGAATCCCCCACCTGCGCCACAGCCATGGATGCCGAGGAATTTTCTCTCGCCATGGCCCTGGGCTGGGTTGCACGCCACCTCCCGGCACAACTGTGCGTAGCATCGGATGTCTTCTTTCTATCCGATTTGCTGACCGCTCTCCACCTCTTCCGCACCTGGGCCACCACCCCTGGTGCCCACCTCCTTCACATCTGGAAAGCGGGTGTGGAGACTCTGCTAGACTCGTACCCCCAACTCACAGTTCACTTCGTATGGTGCCCTGGACACTCGGACATCCCAGAAATGAATGGGCTGACATGGAAGCAAAGCTGGCGACCAAGCTCCCTCCATCTGATCTTAAACCCTCCATATCCGCACTAAAAGAAGCTGCTGTCTGCACTCTTATGGAACAATGGATGCTCTCATTAGCCCGCCCCCTAGCCTCGACTGCTGACAAATACCTGGCAGTCCACGGCCTACCCTCACGCCGACCTAGAAAGCTCCTCATGCATTCGGTCGACCACACACAATGAGCTGTCCACAGTCGCACAGGTCCTCTGCCACGCTGGTCCCTACAGGGGATACTGGCTGAGTTTTGACTCAGCCTACCACTGCAGGCATGGCCTGATTTCGCATTGCAGATGGCACAACCACCCCCCCTGGCCTGCACAGTCGACTGCCCACATCCTTGGCGGCTGTAGTACCTTCCATTCGTGGATATGGTGCATGTGGCCACCTCAGGACCCTCTCCCAGCCCACCACTCAGAGTGGGCTGACAAAAACTGCCTCCCAGTTCTGCACCGCTGGCTAAAGCTGATGGGGCATCTCAACCGACTTTCTGACTGCACCACAGGCGCCATCTGGCTGTCTTTTACTGCGATGGACCTTGATGGGCACCCAACTGACGAGGATATGGACTTGGACCTCCTACAGGATTACATGCGTCATATGGATTACATGCATCATATGCTCGGACCCCAAACTCGGGACTCGGACCCAGCCCTTTTGGAGCTAGCAGGTACACTCCCCCCTTTTCCATCTGATTAACACCCGCCTTTTGAATTCCCCATGATACATCCCAGCCGGTGCTCTTGCCCCCCCCCTTCCACTTCCAAGCTTCTTACCTTAACCTGCCCTCACAAGTTTGGTTTGTTCATAGTGATATGTATCCCTCTCTCTCAGGTCTGTCTCTTACTAAATAGGGGCTCTTCACACTTTGGCATCCCTTGGGGAGCAGAGCCCCTGCCCAGTTTTGTGCGATGCGCAATGACAGGCACCTCCATTGTTATGTAGTTAGGGCCCCCCCTTCGGGGGGGCAGCTTGTAATTATGTAATACTGCAGGAATAATTTAAATAAAAATTAAAAAAAAAGCCCATTCTGAGTGGTGGGCTGGGAGGGGGATTTTGGCTGGCCAAACACACCAAATCCAGGGTCAGAAAGTAGTACACCCACCCAAAATGTGAGCAGTCGTCTGTGCAGGCCATGGTGGATGGTTGTGCCACCTGCAGTGTGAGATCAAGCCGTGCCTGCGCCAGTAGGCTGAGTCGAAGCTCAACCAGTAGCCCCTGTAGGGACCGGCATGGCAGAGGACTTGTGCCACTGCAGAGAGATGTTGACGAGGGTGGTCCACAGAGTGGGTGAGGATTTTCCACGGGCGGTGAGAGGGGATTTTTATTTATTTTTATTTATTTATTTATTATTCCTGCAGGATTACATAATTACAAGCTGCCCCCCCGAAGGGGGGGCCCTAACTATATAACAACGGAGGCACCTGTCATTGCGCATCATGCAAAACTGGGCAGGGGCTCTGCTCCCCAAGGGGTGCCAAAGTGTGAAGAGCCCCTATTTAGTAAGAAAACGCGAGAGGGAGGGATATATATTGCTATGAATGAACCACACAGATGAGGGCAGGTTAACATAAGAAGCTTAGAAGTGGAAAGGGAGGGCAAGAGTGCTGGCTGAGACATATCATGTGGGAATCCGAAAGGCAGGCTTTACTCGGGTGGGAAGGGAGGGAGCATACCTGAGAGCTCCAAAAGGGCTGGGTCTGAGTCCTGAGTTTGGGGTCCGAGCATATGACGCATGTAATCCCGTAGGAGGTCCAAGTCCATATCCTCATCGGTTGGGTGCCCATCAAGGTCCATCGCAGCAAAAGACAGCCGGATGGCGCCTGCAGTGTGGTCAGAAAGTCGGTTGAGATGCCCCGTCAGCTTTAGCCAGCGGTGCAGAACCGGAGGCAGTTTTTGTCGGCCCACTCTGAGTGGTGGACTGGGAGAGGGTCCCGGGTTGGCCACACGTGTTGTATCCACGAATGGAAGGTACTGCAGCCGCCCAGGATGTGGGCGGTCGACTGCATGGGCCAGGGGGGGTGGTTGTGTGGCGAGAGGGGATGCCATGCACTGCCAGGTATTTGTCGGCAGTGGAGGCGAGAGGGCAGGCCAATGATAGTGTCCACCGTTTGACCAGGGTCTTTGTGGCCACTTCCTTGAGGGCAGAGATGGAGGGTGCAAGTTGCAAGGGGGTGAGCTCCATGGCGAGTTTCACTTCGTCATTGGCCCATTCATTCCCGGGAACGTCCGAGTGACCCAGACACCACGCGAAATGGATGGTGAGGCCTGGATGCGAGTCCAGGAGTGTCTCGACCCCTGCCTTCCAAAGGTGAAGGAGGTGGGCGCCAGGTATGGCGGCCCAGCTGTGGAAAAGGTTTAGTGCCATCAGCGAATCGGATAGAAAGTACAGGTCCGATGTGACAGGCAGGTGTGTGAGGAGGCAGTGCACGGCCCAGCCCAGGGCGGTGGCGAGTGAAAAAATTTCTGTGTCCATTGCAGTGGTGCAGGTGGGGGAGGCGAGGCAGTGGGACCGTAGTCTGGTGAGGCTGTGCATAGCACAGATGGCGGATCCTGAGGCCATTCCGATGCGCAAGCCATCTGTGAAGACCTGGAGGTGTCATCCTTCTTGACCAGTAACCACCACCATTGACTAGTGCAGGCAGCTAAAACTCCCCCATGTCGAACCCCAGTGACTACTGGAACGCTCTACGTCATACTCAACAACCCCTCCCACCTCCCACTTCGGCCAGTGACGCTGCCGACTGGGCTGCCAGAGTTGCCGCCAACTGGGCGGCAGCTGGCGCCAATGCCGCCACTCTTGTCCAAGGAACAGCCGCCCCCACCACCCCAAACAGACAACCCCTCACCGGTTTCCCGCCACTGACCTCCTCACCGGACGTCTTAGCACCCTCCCCAGCCATCGATGACTCCCAACTGGTGTCGGCCTATGACTTCACCACCCAGGTGCATGCAGAATCGAGGCAAACATCCTGAGCTGGCTCCCCAGCAGCCTCAGTAGGGTCGATCCATGGCCCCAATGAACCCGGTGAAACAGCCCCAGAAATGGCGGTTGACCCCCATACACCCCCACAACAGGTGGGAGGCGCAAGCCTTGGGCGGAAGCGCTCCTCGGCCGCCATGTCGCCTCTCACCCCGAGAGGACCCCCACCCAACAGAAGCACGAACCCCATACCGCAGGGTTCATGCACGCCCTCTCCCACGCCCTGGACAATTTCGACCAGAACACCAGGGATGCCTCCACACAAGACATTGACATCAAGGCGGCTCAGTTTGTCAGCAACCTCCTCTGGAACATCCAAACAACGCTGTCCAACATTGCGCAGGAAAGGATCGCCCCCCTCAAAGGGCCCCGGCCACCACCAGGACCCCAGGCACCGCCCCCATGACCCCTGAAATGAGGGCGCTGACTGATGCAGTCAAGCACCTGACTACTGACGTGGCTTCTATTTCACATCAGATGGCTTCTATCAGCTCTAGGCCTGCCCCTTGTCAACAGCAACAACAACAACAGCAACCCGCCCCCCAGGCCGCCATCCAGGCCGCCCCCACCTCCTATGCACAAGTGGCCACAGCAGCGGCCCCCCCAACAACCACCAACCCATTGCCAGTGGCTCCGGCCACCGGTGCGGTCATCAACCTGGCACAGAAGAAGAAGAAGCATCAGCGCAAGGTGCCTGTTAAGCTCAACGGTTATGCGGTGATCGATGTCGGGGCTTCCTGATCGTCGGAACTGATGGTACGGCAACGGGGCTTCCTAGATGTCGTAAGTCGAAAGGGGGATCGTCGGTGGGGCTTCCTGATCGACGATGTGGACGCGGTAGGCTTCTATAGCGAGTCGGGTTACGATGAAGCAACTATTGGCCAAGAGGCACACAGTAGACTGGTGGTAGCAGATAATGGGCTTGTATGAACAAAGAGCACAAGCTTAGGGCTTGTGCTACTGAAGTTACATGCTTATATGCTACTCTATGTGTTTGCTACTGTAGCGACTTGGTTAGGTGTGTTTACCAGACTATGGAAGGTCATGGAAACTCAAGGAAGGCCTTGGTAATACAAGTACGGTGATCAGTAAGCAAAGCACGTCATGATGGTGCACTAAGGTGTCATCATGGCATCTTATGGTGCAAGGCGAAATAAGGATGAGTAAGGCAGGGAAACGGGGGAGTTGCACTGACTGATGATGACGAAGAGGAAGTGAGTCAGCGCAGTAGGAAAAGTAACAGAAAATTGTAACAGTGCCCCCTCCACCCACAATGTACACCAAGGACCCAACCTTGGTCCTCACACCAACCATAGGCATATGGGCCAAGAATCAGAAGTCAGCAATGGCTCTGACCAAAACGTCCCATGAGTTCTTCACCTCTCTCCCTACCACAGACCAGGTTCCGGTCTTGTCCTCCTCATATAACGTGAAGGGGAACATTGTAACCACATTCACAACACGACCGTCCTCGGCTAACCCGACCACGGAAACGATCATTGATCGTCACTCCACGGCATACACCTCCCACATGCGCACAGAGTGCATCGCAACAGGGATTAACATCCCAGCTGCCTTCTCGCTTACCCCCTCCAGAGTCCGCCCCCAGTCCACCCTCCACATCTCTATGGTGCCCTGCAAAGACTTCTTATTCAGCCAGAATGGACACACCATCACCGAGAAGGCCCTCATGGCCAAAATCCGACACAACCCGGCTCTCCACAACCTCGACTTTGTAGTCACCCCGCACTTCGCTGCCACTGAGGATCACCTACTGATGCTCGACAGGTGCCCAGTGGTATTCTCCTTTGTCGACCCCAATGGCTCATCCTTCTTGACCAGTAACCACCACCATCGACTAGTGCAGGCAGCTAAAACTCCCCCATGTCAAACCCTAGTGACTACCGGAATGCTCTTCATTGTACTCGACAACCCCTCCCGCCTCCCTCTTCGGCCAGTGATGCTGCCGATCGGGCTGCCAGAGCCGCTGCCAACTGGGCGGCTGCTGGCGCCACCACCACTCGCCTGCATGGAACGGCCCCCACCACCCCCACCACAACCCCCCCCCAGGACCCGACGTCCTCACCAGACATCCTAGCCCCCTTGCCAGCCATTGGCGACTCCCAACTGATCTTGGCCTATGATTTCACCGCCCAAGCACACACGGAATCAAGGGCAGCATCCCGAGTCGGCTCCCCAGCCGCCTCAGTAGGGTCGATCCCCACGGTCAGCATATGGGCCGAAAACCAGAAGTCAGCAATGGCTCTGACTAAAACGTCCTGTGAGTTCTTCGCCTCCCTCCCCACTGCAGACCAAGTCCTGGTCCTGTCCTCTTCCTACAATGTAAAGGGGAACATCGTGACCACATTTGCGACACAACCATCTTCTGCCAACCCGACCATGGAAACAATCATCGATCGTCACTCTGCAGCCTACGCATCCCACATGCGCACCGAGTGTATCGCAACCAGGATTAATGTCCCAAGCGCCTTTTCACTAACCCCCTCCAGAGTCCGCCCCCGGTCCGCACTGCACATCTCTATGGTGCCTTGCAAAGACTTCTTGTTTGGCCAGAACAGACACACCATAAACGAGAAGGCCCCCATGGCTGAAATCCGGCACAACCCGGCACTCTGCAACCTTGACTTTGTAGTCACCCCCCACTTCGCCGCCACCAAGGACCACCTGCCGACACTCGACAGGTGCCCAGTGGCCTTCTCCTTCGTCAACCCCGATGGGTCCATCTGCGAGCGCCTCCTCAAGAGGCCATGCATCTGGATGTTCGGATCCGTCCTCCGCCTCTCAGTCCTGCCTGTCCGCCCCACCCTCACACAATGTGAGCGGTGCCAGGGCCTCAGCCATGGAACCAAGGGCTGCCGAGCCCAACCTTGTTGCACTGACTGCACGGGTGCCCACCTGACCCACAACCACTGCAAATTGTGTGCCCACTGCGCCACAGATGCAGTGCCCAAAGGCGACACATGCCCCCACCCCCGCCTCTGCAACAACTGCAAGGGCGACCACCCAGCCACACTGCCGGCATGCCCCAAGAAGAGGCGATACTGCCAAATCGAAGAGGCCCTCACTGCCGACCCCACTGATGACCAGATGGAGGAAATATGATAGAGAAACTCTCTATCCTGCAGTGGAATGCCGCCTGCTCACTAGTGGTGATTCATTCCCTAATCCCTGTCCTTACAACTGATCCATCCCCCCCACATCTCATTCTTATACAGGAACCCCCCTGGTACCAAATAGGACTGCAACCCTCGCTCACCGACCCAACTGGCACCCCAGTCTTTAACGTCCCAACCATCCCGGGCTATGTGCCAGTTCTACCACCAGAGGTTCGCCCACAGGTAGTCACATATGTATCCCGAGCCCTCCCCCCAACGTCATGGTCAATTCTCAGAGCCGCATCACACAGCACCGATGTATTGACGGTTGAGGTCCGATCCCAACTCACCCTCCAGGTGTGCAACTATTACAGTATGCACCCCCTGGACCATGACAACGCCTCTCCCCAGTACCCAGGTGAGTCTTTCCTTTTTTCACTCCCCTCAGTGCTAGCCACCACCCTACTTGTGGCAGGTGACTTCAACTGTCGCCACCACACATGGTCCGAATTCTCTGTCCCACGAAGAGACGACTTGGGGGCACAACCCCTCGATGACTTTTTTTGCGAGCATGGCTTAGCGCCTGCCCACCTTCCTGACTCTGACTCATGGCCTGTTGGCAACTGTCAATGGTGCCCCATTGACATGATCTGGGCCCCACCCGCAGTCAACCCTGACTCTATTCTAGATTTGGCCACCTCCGACCCCTCACCACTGTCCGACCACACCATCCTGCACTGGTCACTGCCCTTTCGGCCCCCCCCTCCTATCCTAAAGACATGCTGGCTGCTACCAGCCAACAAGGAGGAATGGACCGACATCACCTTCCCTCTCCTTGAAGCAGCCTTCTGACTACCAGGGCTCGACACCCATACCCTGGACACCAAAGCCAAGGCAGTCATCGACTCTATGGTTGCCACCCTCCAGCCGTTCACCTGCCTCACTAAACCGTTGAAAGCGGAAGTCCCGTGGTGGTCACCCCACTGCAAGACCCTCCTTTCCACCATCCAGATGGCCACCACCCCCCTCCAGCAATCAGCAGCTCGACGTGCCTTCAAACGTGGCATCAGGACAGCCAAGCGGCAGTTCTACGCCGATCAGGCATCGGAAGCAGACACCTCCAACATCTGGAACTGGGCCAAGCGAGGCCTGGGCAACCGACCCACCCCTATCCCATCGCTAAAACGACGAGACGGGTCCTTCACCCAAATGGATGATGAAAAAGGTGAGCTTTTCTGCGAAACTTTCTTCATGCCCCCCCCCACTCCAGACAGAGGCCACCACACTGCCACCACTATGCCAACCAGCTGCCCCGCCAATCCTCCTAACCGAGCTTACAGGGGCACTGTCCGATACATCCAACTTGTCGGCTCCGGGCCTCTCGGGAATAGGCTACCGCCCCCTGAAATGGGTTGTGGACACTTACCCCGATGAGATTCTCTCGCTCTTCAACGACTGCCTGTGCTTAGGGCACCACCCTGAGTGCTGGCGGGCAGCAAAAGTGGTGATGCTCCGGAAGCCCAACAAGAAGGACCCCTTCTCGCCGTGTTCATACCGGCCCATCACCCTTGAGGAGACCCTAGGGAAACTCCTCGAAAAGATAATTGCTAACCAGCTACAGTACCTCGCTAACACGAGGGACTGGCTGCCACCGAACCAGTATGGGGGGCGCCAAGGACACTCGGTCTATGACGCCACCCAACACCTCTTACAGATTGCGGAGCATGCCCATGCAGAGGGCCTCGTATGTTCAGTCCTAGCGGTTGACATCCAAGGCTTCTTCGACTCAGTGCACCCCCAACTTCTTCACCAACAACTGTTGGACCTTGGTTGCGTGCCTGACATGGCGGACTGGTGCTTGTCCTTCATGATGGATCGGCAGGTCACCATCGTGTTCGATGGCACTACCCTCCCTACTGCCCCCAAACCCGATTTCGGCACCCCCCAAGGATCGCCGGTATCTCCCATCCTGTCAACGATCTTTGCAGGGGTGGTCCTCCGGTGCTTTCACCAAGCCGGCACCACCGCCCTAGCTTATGTAGACAATCATCTCCTAATATGTGTAGGCCCCTCCATAGCATCCAACTGCCACACCCTCACCCGTGCCTACCAACAACTCGACACCCTCTTCGGCACCATCGGTCTCAATATCAAAGCGGCCAAGATGGAGTGCCTCCACTTTCACCCCCCTCAGCGAAAAACCGGCTATGACGGCTGGGACACCGCCAGCATACAAGTCGACCCGAACACACTGATCCGCCCTTCAATCCCCCTCAGATGGTTAGGGATTTGGTGGGACCCCGGTCTTTCCTTCAAGCCCCACGTCGAGCGAATGCGCTCCAAGGGGCTCTCCACCCTTGCCGCTCTCCGCATCCTAGGTAACACCCAATGCGGCATCTCGGCCCTTCTCCTCCACCGCCTGTACACTTCCTGCATTCGATCAGTCCTGTCATGGGGCACGCCGGTATGGTACCATGGCCGCTGCCAGAAAACCTTGGTAAACCACCTCCAGACCATGCAAAACACGGCCTGCCAGTGGATTCTTGGTGTCTTTAAAGGCACTTCCCCCCATTCCACAAATTTTCTTTGCTCTGTTCCCCCTCTCTCTTTCTATTTTGAATATATAAAGACAACCCATTCCCTGCACCTATGGTGCACCCCTCACTCTATTGGCTGCAAATTATTTAAAAACGTAGCTAACAGACCTTTCTCACTTTCTCTGCAGGTCCGAGCCCCCCGGGTTCAACAGGTCCCCGCATACATGCATCCCCCATGGATGGACCCCCTGGCTTTCACCAACGGCCGAGTCAGCTTCACCACCCCCATCACACTGGTCAGCTCCGACACGCGCAAACAATTCGTCAGCACAGCAAGAGCCCTCGGCTCCACAACACACGTCCAGGTATTCATGGATGGCTCCCACATAGACAATAAGTCGGGCTCGGCCATCTGTGCCATGATGGGCACCACCCACCTCCAGTCACGCCGACTGGAGTCCCCCACCTGCACCACAGCCATGGACGCCGAGGAGTTTTCCCTTGCCACGGCCCCAGGCTGGGTAGCATGCCGCCTCCCAGCACAACTGTGTGTCACATCAGATATATTCTTTTTGTCTGATTTGCTGACTGCACTCCACCTCTTCCACTCCTGGGAAGCTGCTCCTGGCGCCCATCTCCTACACATCTGGAAAGTGGGTGTGGAAACTCTGCTGGACTCGTACCCGCAACTCACCATTCACTTCATATGGTGCCCCGGTCACTCGGACATCCCCGGAAACGAATGGGCTGACTCGGAAGCGAAGCTAGCCATGGAGCTCCCCCCATCTGATCTCAAACTGTCCACCTCCACACTCAAAGAGGTCGCTGTCCGCACCCTCATGGACAGGTGGACCCTCGCACTAGCCTGCCCCCTCGCCTCCACCGCCAACAAATACTTGGTGGTACAGGGCCCCCCCACACACCACCCGAGAAAGCTACTCATGCACTCGGCAGACCACCCCCGGAGTGAACTATTAGCAGTCGCTCAAGTCCCCTGTCATGCAGGTCCCTATGGGGGATACTGGTTGAGCTTTGACTCGACCTACCGACACAGACATGGCCTGATATCGCACTGCAGGTGGCACAACCACCCCCCATGGCCTACGCAGTCGGCCGCCCACATTTTAGGCGGCTGTAGCACCTTCCAACCATGGATACGATGTGTATGGCCACCCAGGGACCCTCTTCCAACCCACCACTCAGAGTGGGCTGACGAACACCACCTCCTGGTTTTGTGACGCTGGCTTCGTCTAACGGGGCACTTAAACCGCCTTTCCGACCGGACATCCGGGGCCATCCGGCTAGCTTTTGTCATGATGGACCTCGATGGACACCCAACCAATGGGGATATGGACTTGGACCTCCTAAGGGATTACATGCGTTGTATGCTCGGACCCCGAACCCAGGACTCGGACCCAGCCCTTTTGGAGCTTGCAGGTACACTCCCCCCCTTCCCTACTGATTAGCGACTGCCTTTCGAATTCCCTTGAATATGTCTCGGCTGGTGCTCTCACCCTCCCTTTCCAATTCTAAGCTTCTTACTTTAACCTGCCCTCACCAGCATGGTTTGTTCGTAGCGATATGTACTCCTCCTTCTACGTCTTTCCATCTAAATAGGGGCTCTTCACACTTTGGCACCCCTTTAGGGAGCAGAGCCCCCACCCAGTTTCGTACAATGCGCGATGATGGGCACCTCCGTTGTTATGTAGTTAGGGCCCCCCCTTTGGGGGGGCAGCTTGTAATTATGTAATACTGCAGGAATAATAATAATAATAATAATAATAATAATAATAAAAAAGGTAGGGTCGATCCATGGCTCCATTGAAACCGGTGAGACAGCCCCAGAAATGGCGGTTGACCCCCATACCCCCCTGCAACAGGTGGGAGGTGCAAGCCTCGGGCAGAAACGCTCCTCAGCCGCCATGTCACCTCTCACACTGAGAGGACCCCCCACCCAACAACATGAACAGCACACCACAGGGTTCATGTACTCCCTCACCCATGCCCTGGACGACTTTGACCAGAAAACCAGGGACGCCACTACCAAGATGATCAACATCAAGGCTGCGCAGTTTGTGGGCGACCTCCTCTGGAACATCCAACAAACACTAGTCAACATTGAGCAAGACAGGACATACCCCCAGAACATCATCTACTGCAATGCGGTGATGGCCTACAACTTCGCAAGGGAGGGGGCGGTAATCGCCCTCCTGGAACCCTTCGCCCCAGCTTGCCCCCCCCAAAGGGCCCTGGCCACCACCGGGACCCCAGAAATGAAGGCGCTGACTGAGGCAGTCAAACACCTGACCACTGATGTAGCTTCTATCTCCCATCAGATGGCTTCCATCAGCTCTAGGCCTGCCCCCCGACAACAGCAGCAACAACAACAGCAACCCGCCCTGCAAGCGGCCATCCAGGCCGCCCCCACCTCCTATGCACAAGTGGCTGCAGCAGCAGCCCCCCCAACAGCCACCAACCCAACTCCAGTAGCCCCGGCCACCGGAGCGGTCATCAACCTGATGCAGAAGAAAAAGAAGCGCCAGCAGAAGGTGCCCCCACCCCCCACTATGTATGCCAAGGACCCAACCTTGGTCCTCACCCCCACAGTCGGCATACGGGCCGAAAACCAGAAGTCAGCAATGGCTCTAACAAAAACGTCCCATGAGTTCTTCGCTTCCCTCCCCACCGCAGACCAAGTCCCAGTCTTGTCCTCTTCCTACAACGTAAAAGGGAATATCATGACCACCTTTGCGGCACGCCCATCCTCCGCTAACCCGACCACGGAAACGATCATTGATCGTCACTCCGCAGCGTTTGCCTCCCACATGTGCACTGAGTGCATTGCAGCGGGGATTAATGTCCCAGCTGCCTTCTCCCTAACCCCCTCCAGAGTCTGCCCCCAGTCTGCACTGCGCATCTCTATGGTGCCCTGCAAAGACTTCTTGTTTGGCCAGAATGGACACACCATTAACGAGAAGGCCCTCATGGCTGAAATCCGGCACAACCCGGCACTCCGCAACCTTGACTTCATCATCACCCCCCACTTCGCTGCCACTGAGGACCACCTGCCCACACTCAATGGGTGCCCAGTGGTCTTCTCCTTCGTCGACCCCAATGGCTCCATCTGCGAAAGACTCCTCAAGAGGCCTCGCATCTGGATGTTCGGATCCGCCCTCCGGCTCTCAGTCCCACCCGTCTGCCCCACCCTCACCCAATGTGAGCAGTGCCAGGGCCTCGGTCATGGAACCAAGGGCTGCCACGCCCAACCATGCTGTGCTGACTGCGCAGGTGCCCACCTGACCCGCAATCACCGCAAATTGTGCACCCACTGTGCCACAGATGCAGTGCCTGAAGGCGACACATGCCCTCACCCCCGCCTCTGCAACAACTGCAAAGGCGACCACCCTGCCACCCTGCCGGCCTGCCCCAAGAAGCGGCATTACCGCCAAATTGAAGAGGCCCTTGCTGCCGACCCTATCGACGACCAGATGGAGGACATATGATAGAGACAATCTCTATCCTACAGTGGAACGCCGCCTGCTCACTAGTGGCGATACATTCCTTAATTCCTGTCCTTACAACTGACCCCTCCCCACCGCACCTAATTCTTATCCAGGAACCGCCCTGGTACCAAATAGGCCTGCAGCCGTCACTCACTGACCAAACCGGCACCCCGGTCCTTAATGTCCCCACCATCCCGGGCTACATACCTGTACTACCACCAGAGGTTCGCCCTCGAGTAGTCACGTATGTATCCAGGGCCCTCCCCCCCACCTCCTGGTCGATCCTCGGAGCCGCATCTTATGGCACCAACATACTGACGGTGGAGGTACGATCCCAACTCACCCTCCGGGTGTGCAACTATTATGGTATGCACCCCCCGGACCGAGAGAACGCCTCCCCCCAGTACCCAGGTGAGTCCTTCTTATTTTCACTCCCCTCGGTGCTAGCCACCACTCTACTCGTGGCAGGTGACTTCAACTGTCGCCACCACATGTGGTCCGACTTCTCCATCCCACAATGGGAGGACTTGGGGGTGCAACCCCTCGATGACTTCTTCCATGGGCATGGCCTGGCACCTGCCCATCTCCCTGACTCTGACTCATGGCCTGACAGTAACCGCCGTCGGTGCCCTATTGACATGATCTGGGCCCCACCCATGGTCAACCCCGACTCTATTCTAGATTCGGCCACCTCCGACCCTTCACCACTGTCCGACCACGCCATCCTGCGGTGGTCACTGCCATTCCGGCCCCCCCCTCCTGTCCTAAAGACACACCGGCTACTCCCAGCCGACAAGGAGGAGTGGACCGACATAGCCTTCCCTCTCCTTGAATCAGCCTTTGGTCTTCCGGGGCACAATACCCATGCCCTGGACACTAAAGCTAAGGCGGTCATCGACTCCATGGTAGCCGCCCTCCAGCCGTTCACCCACCTCACAAAGCTGTCGAAAACGGAAGTCCCATGGTGGTCACCCCACTGCAAGACCCTCCTAACTGCCATTACAACGGCAACCACCCCCCTCCAGCATGCAGCAGCAAGAAGAGCCTTTAAACAGGGCATAAGGACGGCTAAACGGCAGTTCTACACAGACCAGGCATCGGAAGCGGACGCCTCCAACATTTGGAACTGGGCCAAACGCGGCCTCGGCAATCGACCCACTCCCATCCCATCGCTGAAACGGCGAGATGGCACCTTCACCCAAACGGACGATGAGAAAGGTGAGCTTTTCCACGAAACCTTCTTCATGCCCCCCCACCCCAGGCAGCAACCAACACCCTGCTGCCACCACAACAACCAGCTGCCCCACCCATACTCCTTATGGAGCTTATGGGGGCACTGGCCGATACATCCAACTTGTCAGCCCCAGGCCTCTCAGGGATAGGTTACTGCCCCCTGAAATGGGTGGTGGACGCCTACCCTGATGAGATACTTACACTTTTCAATGACTGCCTACACTTAGGGCACCACCCCAAGTGCTGGCAGGTGGCAAAAGTGGTAATGCTCCAGAAGCCGAACAAGAAGGATCCCTTTTCGCTGCGCTCATACTGGCCCATCACCCTCGAGGAGACCCTAGGGAAACTCCTGGAAAAAATAATCGCTAACTGGCTCCAGTACCTCACAAATATGAGAGACTGGCTGCCACCTAACCAATATGGGGGGCGTCAGGGCCATTCGGTCTACGACACTGCCCAACACCTCCTACAGATCACAGAATGCACCCACTCAGAGGGCCTTGTGTGCTCGGTCCTTGCAGTCGACATTCAGGGTTTCTTCGACTCGGTGCACCCACAGCTCCTCCACCGACAATTGTTGGACCTCAGTTGCGCTCCGGACATGGCCAACTGGTGTCTGTCCTTCATGATGGATCGGCAGGTTGCCATCGCCTTCGACAGCACCACCCTCCCAACTGCCCCTAAACCTGACCTTGGCACCCCCCAGGGATTGCCAGTCTCCCCCATCCTGTCAACAATTTTCGCTGGGGTGGTCCTCCAGCGCTTTCACCAAGCCGGCACCACGGCCCTAGCATACGTTGATGACCACTTACTTATTTGTGTAGGACCCTCAGTGGCATCCAACTGCCATGAGCTCGCACATGCCTACCACCAACTCGACACCCTCTTCGGCACCATCAGTCTCAACATCGAAGCCGCCAAGACAGAGTGTCTCCACTTCCACCCCCCTCAGTGACGTACCGGCTATAATGGCTGGGACACAGCCGGTGTACAGGTCGACCCCAACACACTCATCCGCCCCTCGATCCCACTCCAGTGGCTGGGGATCTGGTGGGACCCAGGCCTCTCCTTCAAGCCCCATGTTGAGTGTATGTGCTCCAAGGGGCTCTCCACCCTCGCTGCACTCCGCATCCTGGGCAACACCCAACATGGCATATCGGCCCTCCTCCTCCACCGCCTCTACACCTCTTGCGTCCACTCCGTCTTGTCATGGGGAGCACCAGTCTGGTACCATGGCCACCGCCAAAAAACTCTGGTAAACCGCCTTCAGGCCATGCAAAACACGGCCTGTCGCTGGATCCTGGGCGTCTTCAAAGGCGCCTCCCCCCATTCCACCAATTTTCTTTGCTCCGTTCCCCCTCTCTCTTTCTATTTTGAATATATAAAGACCACTCACTCTCTGCGCCTCTGGCACACCCCGCACTCTGTTGGCCATAAACTTTTCAAAAACATAACTAATAGACCCTTTTCCCTTTCTCTGCAGGTCCAAGCCCCCCAGGTTCAACAGGTCCCTGCATACATGCATCCCCCATGGACGGACCCAATGGCATTCACAAAGGGCCGGGTCCACTTTACCACCCCCATCACTCCGGTTAGCACCAACACCCAAAAATCTTTCATAACAGCCGCACGCCAACTAGGCTCCACCCCCCACATCCAGGTATTCACTGATGGCTCCCACATTGACAATAAGTCGGGCTCGGCCATCTGTGTAATGCTGGGCCACACCCGACTCCGGTCATGCCGACTGGAGTCCCCCACCTGTGCCACAGCCACAGACACCGAGGAATTTTCCCTCACAATGGCCCCCGGTTGGGTGGCATGCTGCCTCCCGGCGCAACTGTGTGTTGCATCGGACATCTTCTTCTTGTCCGATTCACTGACTGCCCTCCACCTTTTCCGCACATGGGCCGCCGCCCCTGGCACCCACCTCCTCCACATCTGGAAAGCAGGTGTGGAGACTCTGCTGGACTCATACCCCCAGCTCACCATTCAATTTGTATGGTGCCCCAGCCACTCAGACATCCCTGGGAATGAATGGGCTGACACGGAAGCGAAACTGGCTACAGAGCTCCCCCCATCTGACCTCAAACCTTCCACCTCCACACTAAAAGAGGTCGCCATCCACACCCTTATGGAATGATGGTCACTCTCGCTAGCCTGCCCCCTTGCCTCAACTGCTGACAAGTACCTGGCAGTCCATGGTGTTACAATTTTCCTTTGCTTTTCCTTATTGTGCTGACTCACTTCCCCTTTGTTATCATCAGTCAGCGCAACCCCCCCATTTCTCTGCCTTACTCATCCTTATTCACCTTACACCATAAGACGCCATGATGACACCTTATTGCATCATCATGACGTGCTTTGCTTACTGATCACCGTACTTGTATTACCAAGGCCTTCCTTGAGTTTCCATGACCTTCCCTAGTCTGGTAAACATACCTAACCAAGTCGCTACAGTAGCAAACACATAGAGTAGCATATAAGCATGTAACTTTAGCAGCACAAGCCCTAAGCTTGTGCTCTTTGTTCATACAAGCCCATTATCTGCTACCACCAGTTCACTGTGTGCCACTTGGCCATTATTCGCTTCGTCGTAACCCGACTCACTCTAGAAGCCTACCACGTCCACATCGACGATCAGGAAGCCCCATCGACGATCACCCTCGATTTATGACATCTAGGAAGCCCCGTTGCCGTACCATCAGTTCCAACGATCAGGAAGCACCAACGTCGATCACCACATAACCGTTGAGCTTAACACATGGCCTCCCATCATGCCGACCACGAAAGCTACTCATGCATTCAGTAGACCACCCATGCAGCGAGCTATCTGCAGTCGCACAGGTCCTATGTCGTGCCGGTCCCTACGGGGGTTACTGGCTGAGCTTTGGCTCGGTCTACTGTCGCAGACACGGCCTGATATCGCATTGCAGGTGGCACAACCACCCCCCCTGGCCTGCGCGGTCGACTGCCCACATTCTAGGCGGCTGCAGTACCTTCCACCTGTGGATATGATGCATGTGGCCACCACATGACCCTCTTCCAACCCACCACTCAGAGTGGGCTGATGAAAACCGCCTCCCGGTTTTGTGCCGATGGCTAAGGCTGATGGGGCACCTAAACCGCCTCTCTGACTGCGCCGTGGGTGCCATCCGGCTGTCTTTCGCCACTATGGACCTCGACGGACACCCAACCAACGAGGATATGGACCTGGACCTCCTACAGGACTACATGCGACGTATGCTCGGACCCCGAACCCAGGACTCGGACCCAGCCCTTTTGGAGCTATCAGGTACGCTCCCCCCCTTTCCGATTGAGTAAAAGCCTGCCTTTCGGATCCCCACAAGATATGTCTCAGCTGGCACTCTCGCCCTCCCTTTCCATTTCTAAGCTTCTTACTTTAACCTGCTTTCACCCGTGTGGTTTGTTCATAGCAATATGTATCCCTCCCTCTCACGATTCTCCTTACTAATAGGGGCTCTTCACACTTCGGCACCCTTTGGGGAGCAGAGCCCCTGCCCAGTTTTGTGCAATGCGCAATGACGGGCGCCTCCATTGTTATGTAGTTAGGGCCCCCCTTCGGGGGGGCAGCTTGTAATTATGTAATACTGTAGGAATAATTTTAAAAATAAAAAAAAAGACCCCAACAGCTCCATACAAGAGCACCTCCTCAAGAGGCCTCGAGTTTGGATGTTCGGATCCGCCCTCCGTCTCTCAGTCCCACCTGTCCGCCCCACCCTCACCCAATGTGTACAACTGACCCCTCCCCCCCGCACCTGATCCTCATACAGGAACCGCCCTGGTACCAAATAGGGCTGCAACCCTCACTCACCGACCCAACCGGTAGTCCAGTCCTCAATGTCCCAACCATCCCAGGATACATACCAGTCCTACCACCAGAGGTCCAACCTCAGGTAGTCATGTATGTATCCAGGGCCCTCCCCCCAACCTCATGGTCTACCCTTGGAGCCGCCTCTCATGGCACCAATGTACTCACAGTGGAGGTCTCTTAAAATCTACGCACGTTGTGGTAGACGATGAGGTGCAGTAGTGAGGTTCAAGGTGTAGGTGGGTTATCAGCATAAACCGATGTATTTCTAGGGCGAGACCTGCTCCCCTTATATACACATTCCGTGAGCTAGTACTACTATAACTATCTAGCTCCTATATCATATGGCATTATCATTGCATCATCGTTCACTTAGTAAGATGGTTGTTCATATGACCATCCATTATTTATATCGTTTCATTATATTTATTTAATAAGGTCTGATCCCAACTCGCCCTCCATGTATGCAACTACTATGGCATGCACCCCCCGGATCGAGAGAACGCCTCCCCCCAGTACCCAGGTGAGTCCTTCTTATTCTCACTCCCCTCAGTGCTAGCCACCACTCTACTTGTGGCAGGTGACTTCAACAGTCGCCACTGCACGTGGTCCGAACTCTCAGCCACATGGCGAGATGACTTGGGGGCGCAACCCCTCAATGACTTTTTCCATGGGCATGGCCTGGCGCCTGCCCATATCCCTGACTCCGACTCACGGCCTGACGGCAATTGTCGTTGGTGCCCCATCGACATGATCTGGGCCCCACCTGCAGTCAACCCCGACTCTATTTTAGATTCAGCTACCTCCGACCCCTCCCTGCTGTCCAACCATGCTATCCTGCAGTGGTCACTGCCCTTTTGGCCCCCCCCTCCTGTCCTAAAGACATGCCAGCTGCTACCAGCCGACAAAGAGGAATGGACCGACATCGCCTTCCCCCTCCTTGAAGCAGCCTTCTGACTCCCGGGCTCGACACCCATGCCCTGGACATCAAAGCGAAGGCGGTTATAGACACTATGGTCGCTGCCCTCCAGCCATTCACCCACCTCTCCAAGCTGTTGAAAACAGAAGTCCCATGGTGGTCACCCCACTGCAAGACCCTCCTATCCGCTATTATGATGGCCACCACCCCTCTCCAGCATTCCTCAGCTAGACGAGCCTTCAAAAGGGGTGTCAGGATGGCCAAACGGCAGTTCTACACCGACCAGGCCTCGGAAGCAGACACCTCCAACATATGGAACTGGGCCAAACACGGCCTCGGCAACTGACCTACTCCTATCCCCTTGCTCAAACGGCAAGACAGCTCCTTCACCCAGACGGACAATGAGAAAGGTGAGCTATTCCGCAAAACCTTCTTCATGCCCCCCCAACCCCAGGCAGCGACTGACATCCTGCCACCACCAATTCAACCAGCTGCCCTGCCCATACTCCTATCAGAGCTTATGGGGGCACTGGCCAACACATCCAACTTGTTGGCTCTGGGCCTCTCAGGAATAGGATATCGCCCCCTGAAATGGGTGGTCGATGCCTACCCTGAAGAGATACTCATGCTTTTCAATGACTGCCTATGCTTGGGGCACCACCCCAAGGGCTGGCAGGTGGCAAAAGTGGTGATGCTCAGGAGGCCTAACAAGAAGGACCCATTCTCGCCGCATTCATACCAGCCCATCACCCTCGAGGAGACCCTAGGTAAACTCCTCGAAAAAATCATAGCTAACCGGCTCCAGTTCCTTGCTAACGTGAGGGGCTGGTTGCCACCTAACCAATATGGAGGGTGCCAAGGCCATTCGGTCTATGATGCTGCCCAACACCTTCTACAGATTGCGGAACGAGCTCACTCGGAGGGCCTCATCTGTTCGGTCCTAGCAGTCAACATTCAGGGCTTTTTCGACTTGGTGCACCCCCAACTCCTCCACTGACAACTGTTGGACCTCAGTTGCACCCCAGACATGGCCGACTGGTGTTTGTCCTTCATGATGGACTGGTGGGTCGCTGTCGCCTTCGATGGCACCACCCTCCCTACTGCCCCTAAACCCGACTTCGGCACCCCACAGGGATCGCCAGTCTCCCCCATCCTGTCAACTATATTCATGGGGGTGGTTCTCCGGCACTTTCACCAAGCCGGCACCACCACCCTGGCATATGTTGATGACCACTTACTCATATGTGTAGGTCCCTCAGTGGCAGCCAACTGCTGCGCTCTTGTCCACACTTACCAACAACTTGATGCCCTCTTTGGCACCATTGGTCTCAACATTGAGGCAGCCTAGACAGAGTGCCTCCACTTCCACCCCCCTCAGCGACACACCGGCTATGATGGCTGGGACACCGCCAGCATACAGGTCGACCCCAACACCCTGATCCGCCCCTCAATCCCACTCAGATGGCTGGGGATATGGTGGGACCCAGGCCTCTCCTTCAAGCCCCATGTTGAGCGCATGCGCTCCAAGGGGCTATCCACTCTTGCTGCACTCCACATTCTAGGTAACACCCAGCGCAGCATTTCAACCCTCCTCCTCCGCTGCCTATACACCTCCTGCATGTGCTCTGTCCTGTCGTGGGGTGCGCTGGTTTGGTACCATGGTTGCTGCCAAAAAACACTGGTAAACCGCCTCCAGGCCATTCAAAACACAGCCTGCCACTGGATTCTGGGTGTCTATAAAGGCGCCTCCCCCCATTCCACTAATTTCCTTTGCTCCGTTCCCCCTCTCTCTTTCTATTTCGAGTATATAAAGACTACCCACTCCCTACATCTTTGGCGCACCCCCCACTCTATTGGCCAGAAATTATTTAAAAACATAGCTAATAGACCATTTTCCCTTTCTCTGCAGGTCCGAGCCCCTCAGGTCCAACAGGTCCCTGCATACACACATCCCCCTTGGACAGATCCTCTGGCCTTCACACAGGGCCGAGTCCGCTTCACCACCCCCATCACCCCGGTTAGCGCCGACACCCAAAAATCATTCATAGTGGCCGCATGCCAACTCAGCCTCACCCCCCATGTTCAGGTATTCACCAACGGCTCCCACATTGACAATAAGTCAGGCTCGGCCATCTGTGCTATGCTGGGCCTCACTCGACTCCGGTCTCGCCGACTGGAGTCCCCCACCTGTGCCACAGCCATGGATGCCGAGGAATTTTCCCTCGCCATGGCCCCGGGCTGGGTAGCATGCCGCCTCCCAGCGCAACTGTGTGTCGCATTGGACATCTTCTTCCTGTCCGATTCACTGACTGCCCTCCACCTCTTCCGCACCTGGGCCACTGCCCCTGGCACTCACCTCCTTCACATCTGGAAAGCAGGTGTGGAGACACTGCTGGACTCGTACCCCCAGCTCACCATTCATTTCATATGGTGCCCCAGTCACTTGGACATCCCCAGCAATGAATGGGCTGACACGGAAGCGAAGCTGGCGACAGAGCTCCCCCCATCTGACCTCAAACCTTCCACCTCCACACTAAAAGAGGCCGCCATCCGCACCCTTATGGAACGGTGGATGCTCTCACTAGCCCGCCCCCTTGCCTCAACTGCCGACAAATACTTAGCAGTGCATGGCCTCCCCTCCCGCCGACCCCGAAAGCTGCTCATGCATTCGGTTGACCACCCACACAACGAGCTATCTACAGTCGCTCAGGTCCTCTGCCACGCTGGTCCCTATGGGGGCTACTGGCTGAGTTTTGACTCAGCCTACCGGCGCAGGCACGGCCTAATTTCGCACTGCAGGTGGCACAACCACCCCCCATGGCCTGTGCAGTCGACCGCCCACATACTCGGCGGCTGCAGTACCTTCCACACATGGATACGACGCATGTGGCCACCCTGGGACCCTCTCCCAGCCCACCACTCAGAATGGGCTGACAAAAACTGCCTCCCGGTTCTGCGCTGCTGGTTAAAGCTGACGGGGCACCTCAACCGCCTTTCCGACCATGCCGCAGGCGCCATCCGGCTGTCCTTTGCCGCGATGGACCTAGATGGCCACCCAACTGATGAGGATATGGACTTGGACCTCCTACGGGATTACATGCATCGTATGCTCGGACCCTGGACTTGGGACTTGGACCCAGCCCTTTTGGAGCTATCAGGTACACTCCCTCCCTTTCCCTCTGATTAGCACCCGTCTTTCGAATTCCTCGCAATACGTCTCGGCCAGTGCTCTCACCCTCCATTTCCAGTTCTAAGCTTCTTACTTTAACCTGCCATCACCCACTTGTTTGGTTTGTAGCAATATGTATCCCTCCCTCTCTTGTTTCTCATCTACTAAATAGGGACTCTTCACACTTCAGTGTTACAAATTTCCTTTACTCATCGCTTTTATCAGCATTAGTCAATGGAGATGACTAATGCTGATAAAAGCGATGAGTAAAGGAAATTTGTAACACTAAAGTGTGAAGAGTCCCTATTTAGTAGATGAGAAACAAGAGAGGGAGGGATACATATTGCTACAAACCAAACAAGTGGGTGAGGGCAGGTTAAAGTAGGAAGCTTAGAAGTGGAAAGGGAGGGTGAGAGCACCAGCCGAGACATATCAAGGGGAATCCAAAAGGCCAGAATTAAAGGGCACCCTTGCAGGACCCCACTACACATGCACCTTCCTCGTGACATAGATGCCCAACCAGTAGGACTTATACCTGACACGCTGTCCTCTATGGCACGCTGGATTGGGAAGGGCATGCCATGCCAGGGAGAGATTCCAAGTGGGGGTCGTGGCGCCATAGGCACTACCCCACCCATTGGGTGCCCTCCCTACCCTACACATTCCCCCCTTTACCCCACTTTCCACTGTAGAGTGCCGCTAGTTTCTGGGAATCAACTTAAGTATGCAATAGGACTTACTCCTATGCACACCCATGCCAGATTTAGTGCTCTGGAGCCAGTGGAGGGAACTATCCCCCACTGCTACAGCTTGCTCCATATTGGAGGGGTTTCCTAGGCCCCCCTGGAGTTTCCTGTTCCCCGGCACACGCTTCAGAGCCCCGAAGGGGAATACTCAGGCACAAGGCCCGCTTCTGGATCTGCAATGTACTGGAGTTGATGTGTTGCCCTCGCTTGGACCCCAATGCTTGTTACAGCCGCCAGGGAGTCCACTCAGACTAACCACCTCTCAAGGGGTACCAGCATCCTTCCCACTTCGATGGGAGAGGGCCAGCTACCAGGGACTTCCCGCGAATGCTAGGTGAGCCCCAGTGTTATCCCCCAAGAGGCCCATGGTGGCCTGTCGCTTTTGTGTCAGCTGGTTCTTACCACAATGCCATGTGTTAAGAAGCCCCTATCTCCTTATATCAGCTAGTGACATCATCAGAGACCCTTTTGGGATTTGGGGTGGCGGTTTTTATGGTTTGTCATGCCAGGGACAATGTGGCCCCAGGATTTTAAGTCCCGACCCAAAGGTCAGATCCGAGTCTCCCCGAACCCGAGGTCTCCCAACCGAAGCTGACCGCTGAAGGGCAGAGGGTTACCCCCCCCCCGCACAGGTGTGGGGACGTTAACGTCATGTCCCCCCCCTAACTAGCAGGTGTATGCCCCTTGTGCTGCCCAAGGGCAGACCAGTGAGCACGCCATCCTCGAGAAGGTCAGCGCAGACGTGAGAGAGGATCATCCTCACTGAGTCTCCCCCCCCCAAGAGGACGTTAACGACAGGTCCTTGTGCCAGCCGGCGAATGCAAGCGCCCATTTCCTGCCATCCAACAACGCTGTTACAGCGCCTTGGCAACCAGCCAGCTGCCCTCCCTATAAGGGTGGGCAGTCGGAGAGCCTTCTCTCATGTTGCCCCAGTAGTATACCAGAGCGAGACATGGGTTGCTGCGACTGACCAGAGACGACCCCAGAGTGAAGGTGAGATGGTGGTGGTAAGAGGACAAGAAGGATGGCCCACCTTTCTCCTCATCCATCTGGGTGAAGGTGCCATCTCGCCATTTAAGCGAGGGGATGGGGGTGGGTCGGTTGCCGAGGCTGTGTTTGGCCCAGTTCCAGATGTTGGAGGTGTCTGCTTCTGCTGCCTGGTCAGTGTAGAACTGCCATTTGGCCGTCCTAACGCCCCTCTTGAAGGTGCGTCAAGCTGAGGATCACTGGAGGGGGGTGGTGGCTGTCTGAATGGCGGAAAGGAGGCAGGGCCTAGGCCATGGGACCAAGGGCTGCCATGCCCAACCTTGCTGCGCTGAATGTGTGGGTGCCCACCTGACCCGCAATCACCGCAAATCATGCACCCACTGTGCTACTGATGCAGTGCCTGAAGGCGACACATGTCCCCACCCCCGCCTCTGCAACAACTGCAAGGGCAACCACCCACATCCTTCTTGTCCTCTTACCACCACCATCTTGGTTCTGCAACTGGGGGTTTTTTTTTTTTTTTTTTTTTAAATTTATTATTCCTACTGAGCTACACAATACACCTGTGGCCCTGTAGGGGCCGCCTGTAAACTACCTAACTACCGAGGCGCCTGTCATTACTCATTGAGTGAAACTGGGTGGGGTGCGTGCCTCCCAAGGGAGGCCTAGTGGGCTTACGCACCCTATTAAGGAGAAGGGGAGAAAGAGAGAGGGAGGCATACATATCACGACTAATTTTGACCAAACCAAGTGAAAACGAGATCAGGAAAAGACAGTCCCTTAGAAGAGGAAAGGAGTGGCTGCAGGTGCCATAGAAGAAACCGATGGGGGATCCGAAGGGCAATCAAGAGTCAGAGGGAAATGGTGGGAGCGCAACTGGGGTCAGCTGGGGGGAAGTCGCAGCTACCCGACCTTGTCTGGACTCTCTGGGACTGGGCATCATACGAGAGAAGGTTCCGACTCACCCTGGTGTGCTGGGGTTGGTCATCAGTCGCTGTAATGCAGTGGGGAATGGGCATGGAGCTCGCCAGCGGTCTTGGCAACCCCCCCCCTCCAACATTCCTCTGCCTGATGCACCTTCAAAAGGGGCATTAGGACAGCCAAACGGCAGTTCTACGCCGATCAGGCAGCGGAAGCAGATGCCTCCAACATCTGGAACTGGGCCAAGTGAGGCCTCAGCAACCGACCTACCCCCATCCCCTCGCTCAAACAGCAAGACGGCTCCTTCACCCAGATGAATGATGAGAAAGGTGAGCTCTTCCAAGAAACCTTCTTCATGCCCCCCCCTCCATGGACAGCGGCCGACATCCTGCCACCACCAATCCAACCAGCTGCCCTGCCCATCCTCCTTTCGGAGCTCACAGGGGCACTGGCTGGTACATCCAACTTGTCAGCTCTGGGCCTCTTGGGAATAGGCTACCACCCCCTGAAATGGGTGGTGGATGCCTACCCCGATGAGATACTTACACTCTTCAATGACTGTCTGTGCTTGGGGCACCACCCTGAGTGCTGGCGGGCGGCAAAAGTTGTAATGCTCAGGAAGCCAAATGAGAAGGACCCCTTCTCACCACGTTCATACAGGCCCATCACCCTTAGGAGACCCTAGGGAAACTCCTCAAAAAGATTATAGCTAACCGGCTCCAGTTCCTTGCCAACATGTGGGGCTGGTTGCCACCTAACCAGTATGGGGGGCGCCAAGGCCACTCAGTCTATTTTATTATTATTATTATTATTATTATTATTATTATTATTATTCCTGCAGTATTACATAATTACAAGCTGCCCCCCAAAGGGGGGGCCCTAACTACATAACAACGGAGGCGCCCATCATCGCACAATGCACAAAACTGGGCGGGGGCCCTGCTCCCTGAAGGGTGCCAAGGTGGGAAGGGCCCCTATTAGAAAAGAGGAGAAGAAGGAAAGAGGAATACATATCACTATGACAAAACCAAGCGGGTGAGGGCAGGTAATAGGGGTAACTTAGAATTGGAAAGGGAGGGCGAGAGTGCCAGCCGGGACATATGAGGAAGAGTCCGAAAGGCAGTCACTGAGTAGAGGAAAAGGGGGGAAGTGCACCTGAGAGCTCCAAGAGAGCCGGGTCTGGGTCCTGGGGTTGGGGTCCAAGCATATGACTCATGTATTCCCTAAGGAGGTCCAAGTCCATATCTTTGTCGGTAGGGTGCCCCTCTAAGTCCATCATGGCAAAGGCTAGGTGGATGGTGGCAGAGGTGTGGTCGGATAGGCGGTTCAAGTGCCCTGTCAATTTCAACCAGCGGCGCAGAACCTGGAGAGGCCACTCGGTCTATGACACTGCCCAACACCTTCTACAGATTGCGGAGCATGCCCACTCAGAGGGCCTTGTCTGTTCGATCCTAGCAGTTGACATTCAGGGCTTCTTCGACTTGGTACACCCCCAACTCCTCCACCAACAACTGTTGGATTTTGGTTGCACACCAGATATGGCCGACTGGTGTTTATCCTTCATGATGGACTGGCAGGTCACTGTTGCCTTTGACAGCACCACCCTCCCAACTGCCCCCAAACCCGACTTCGGCACCCCACAAGGATCGCCAGTCTCTCCCATCCTGTCAACAATATTCACTGGGGTGGTCCTCCGGCACTTTCACCAAGCTGGCACCACCGCCCTGGCATACGTTGATGACCACTTACTCATATGTGTAGGTCCCTCAGTGGCATCCAACTGCCACACTCTTGCCTGCGCCTACCAACAACTCGACACCCTTTTCGGCACCATCAGTCTCAACATCGAAGCAGCCAAGATGGAGTGCCTCCACTTCCACCCCCCTCGGCGACACACTGGCTATGACGGCTGGGACACTGCTGGCATCCAGGTCAACCCCAACACCCTGATCCGCCCTTCAATCCCCCTCCAGTGGTTGGGGATATGGTGGGACCCAGGCCTTTCCTTCAAGCCCCATGTTGAGTGCATGCGCTCCAAGGGGCTCTCCACCCTCACCGCACTCCACATTCTTGGTAACACACAACACGGCATCTTGGCCCTCCTCCTCCGCCACCTATACACCTCCTGCATCCACTCTGTCCTGTCATGGGGAGCACCGGTTTGGTACCATGGCCGCCGCCAAAAAACACTGGTAAACCGCCTCCAGGCCGTCCAAAACACGGCCTGTTGCTGGATTCTTGGCGTCTTCAAAGGCGCCTCCCCCTATTCCACTAATTTTCTTTGCTCCATTCCCCCTCTCTCTTTCTATTTTGAGTATATAAAGACCACCCACTCCCTGCATCTGTGGCGCACCCCCCACTCCATTGGCTGGAAATTATTCAAAAACATAGCTAATAGACCTTTCTCCCTTTCTCTGCAGGTCCGAGCCCCTCGGGTTCAACAGTTCCCTGCATACACACATCCCCCATGGACGGATCCTCTGGCCTTCATGCAGGGCTGCGTCTGCTTCACCACCCCTGTCACCCCGGTTAGCGCCAACACCCGAAAATCATTCATAACTGCCGTGTGCCAACTAGGCCTCACCCCCCACGTCCAAGTATTCACCGATGGCTCCCGCATTGACAATAAGTCGGGCTCAGCCATCTGTGCCATGCTTGGCCACACCTGACTCCAGTCCTGCTGGCTGGAGTCCCCCACCTTTTTATTTTTATTTTTATTTTTTTAATTATTATTCCTGCAGTATTACATAATTACAAGCTGCCCCCCCAAAGGGGGGGCCCTAACTACATAACAACAGAGATGCCCGTCATCGCACAGCACACAAAACTGGGCAGGGGCCCTGCTCCCCAAAGGGTGCCAAAGTGTGGAGGGCCCCTATTAGTACAAGAAAGGTGAAGAGGGAGGAATACATATCACTACGTCGATAACAAGTGGGCGAGGGCAGGCAAAAGAGGTAGCTTAGAATGGAGAAAGGGGAGGTGAGAGCACCGGCCAAGACATACAGTAAGGAGTCTGAAGGGTGGTCACAGATCAGAGAGAAGGGGTGGAAGCACACCTGAAAGCTCCAAGAGAGCCAGGTCTGAGTCCTGAGTACAGGGTCCGAGCATACGATGCATGTAGTCCTGCAGGAGGTCCAAGTCCATGTCCTTGTCAGTAGGGTGGCCGTCTAGTTCCATTGCGGCAAAGGCCAGGCAGATGGTACCCATGGTTCTGTCCGAAAGGCGGTTCAAGTGCCCTGTTAGCCTAAGCCAGTGGCATAGAACTGGAATAAGGTTCTCCTCAGCCCATTCTGAGTGATGGACTGGGAGGGGGGTTTTGGCTGGCCACACACACCAAATCCAGGGTTGGAATGTGGTGCACCCACCTAGTATGTGGGCAGTCATCTGCGCTGGCCATGGTGGGTGGTTGTGCCATCTGCAGTGGGAGATCAGGCTGTGCCCGTGCCAGTAGGCTAAGTCGAAGCTTAGCCAGTAGCCCCCATAGGGACTAGCACAGCAGAGGACCTGCGCAACTGCAGAGAGGTGGTGGTGGGGGTGGTCCACAGAGTGGGTGAGCAATTTCTGCAGGCGATGGGAGGGGATGCTGTGCACTGCCAGGTATTTGTCAGTGGTGGAGGCCAGGGGGCGGGCCAATGATAGTGTCCACCATTCAACCAGTGTCTTGGTGGCCACTTCCTTGAGGGCGGAGATGGAGGGCACAAGTTGTGAGGGGGGAGCTCCATGGTGAGTTTCACTTCATCATCAGCCCATTCATTCCCGGGGACATCCGAGTGACCTGGACACCACATGAAGTGGATGGTGATATCTGGATGTGAGTCAAGAAGCATCTCGACCCCTGCCTTCCAAAGGTGGAGGAGATGGGCACCTGGCATGGTGGCCCAAGTGTGGAAAAGGTTTAGTGCCGTCAGCAAATCGGACAGAAAGAAGAGGTCCAATGCGACAGGCAGGTGGGTGCAGAGGCGGTGTGCAGCCCAGCCAGGAGTGGTGGTGAGAGAGAATATTTCTGCATCCGTTGCAGTGGCGCAGGTGGGGGAGGCTAGGTGGCGGGACCAGAGTCTGGTGAGGCCGTGCATAGCACAGATGGTGGATCCTGAGGCAGTTCCAATGCATGAGCCATCAGTGAAGACCTGGAGGTGGGGGGTGGTGCTGAGGGCTAGGGCAGCCTTTACGAATTCATCACATGTGTCGCCCATGACTGGGAGGGAGGGGAGGGTGAAGGTGACCCATCTGCCTGTAAAGGCCAGGGGATCCATCCATGGGGGATGCGTGTATGCAGGGACAGGTTGTACTTGAGGTACTCGAACCTGCAGAGAAAGGGAAAAAGGTCTATTAGTTACATTGCAGAAGCATTTGCACCCAATAGAGTGAGGGGTATGCCATAGGTGCAGGGAATGGGATGTTTTTAAATATTTGAAGTAAAAAGAAAGGGGAGGGACTGAGCATAAGAAATTAGTAGAGAAGGGGGAGGCACCTTTATAGACACCTAGGATCCACCGGCAGGCCGTGTTTTGCACAGACTGGAGGCGGCTGATCAGTGTTTTCTGGTGGTGGCTGTGATACCACACTGGAGCACCCCATGCTAGGACAGAGCAGATGCAGCTTGTGTATAGACGCCGGAGGAGAAGGGCTGATACTCTGCGTTCAGTGTTGCCTAAGATGCAGAGGGCAGCAAGGGTGGAGAGTCCCTTGGAGTGCATTCACTTGATGTGGGGCTTAAAGGTCAGGCCTGGGTCCCACCAAATCCCAAGCCACCGGAGTGGGCGGGAGGGTCGGATGAGGGTGTTGGGGTCGATTTGAATCCCAGTGGTGTCCCAGCCATGGTAGCCGACTCTGTGCCAAGGTGGATGAAAGTGGAGTGCCTCTGTTTTGGCAGCTTCGATGTTGAGACTGATGTTGCTGAAGAGGCTGTCGAGTTGGTGATAAGCATCAGCCAGGTGGCAGCAGTTGGATGCTACTGAGGGGCCAATGCATATGAGTAGGTGATCATCAATGTATGCGAGTGCTGTGGTGCCGGCTTGGTGAAAGTGCCAGAGGACCATGCCTGTGAAAATTGTTGATAGGATGGGTGAGATGGGCAATCCTTGGGGGGTGCTGAGGTCGGGTTTTGGGGCAGTTGGGAGGGTGGTGCCATCGAAGGCAACTGCGACCTGCCTGTCCATCATGAAGGAGAGACACCAATCTGCCAAGTCAGGCAGGCACTGGAGCTCCAGAAGTTGCCAGTGGAGGAGGCAGGGGTGTACTGAGTTGAAGAAGCCCTGGATGTCGACCACTAGGACTGAGCATACAAGGCCCTTTGCATGGGCACTCTCTGCTATCTGTAGAAGGTGCTGGGCAGCATTGTAGACTGAGTGTCCTTGACGCCCCCCATACTGGTTAGGTGGCAGCCAGTCCTGCTTGTTGGTGAGGAACTGGAGTCGGTTAGCTATAATCTTTTCGAGGAGTTTCCCTAAGGTCTCCTTGAGGGTGATGGGCCGGTATGAGCATGGCGAGAAGGGGTCCTTTTTGTTAGGCTTCTGGAGCATAACCACTTTTTCCACTTGCCAGCACTTGGGGTGGTGCCCCATGCGCAGACAATCGTTGAAAAGCATTAGGATCTTGTCAGGGTAAGCTTCCACCATCCATTTCAGGGGGCAGTAGCCTATTCCCGAGAGGCCTGGAGCCAACAAATTGGAGGTATCGGCCAGTGCTCCTGTGAGCTTGGTGAGGAGAAACGGCAGGGCAGCTGGTTGGGGAGGTGGTGGCAGATTTCAGTCCATTGGCAGGGGGGGGGCATAAAGAAAGTTTTGCGGAAAAGCTCACCTTTCTCATTGTCCGACTGTGTGAAGGTGCCATCGCTCCGCTTGAGGGATGGGATGGGTGTGGGGCGGGTGCCAAGGCCACATTTGGCCCAGGTCCAGATGTTGGAGGCGTCCACTTCGGCAGCCTGGTTGGCATAGAACTGCCACTTGGCCGTGCACACTCCACATTTGAAGGCTCAGCGCACTGTCGCACGTTGGAGGGGGGTGGTGGCTGTCGAAATGGCTGTCAGCAGGTTTTTACACATTGGCATCCACCATGGGACCTCCATTTTCAATGGTTTTGAGAGGTGGGTGAAGGGTTTGAGGGCTGCAACCATGGTGGTGACCATGGCTTCGGCCTTGTTGTCCAGGGTGAGGGTGTCTTGGGCCTGGAGGTCGAAGGCGAGATCAAGTAGAGGGAAGGCAATGTCGGTCCACTCCTCCTTGTTGGCTGGTAGAAGCCAGTGGGTCTTGAGGACCAGAGGTGGAGGCCGAAACGGAATAGACCAGTGCAGGATTGCATGGTCTGACAGTGGGGAAGGGTCGGAGGTAGCCGAGTCCAAGATGGCATTGGGGTTAATGGAGGGGGGGGCCCAGATCATGTCAATGGGGCACCTTAGGCATTTGCTGTTGGGCCGTGAGTCAGAGTCAGGTAGATGGGCAGGCGCTAGGCTGTGCCCATGGAAAAAGTCGTCAAGGGGTTGTGCCCTTAACTCCTCTGGCCATGAGGTGGAGAGTTCAGACCATGTGGGGTGGCGACAGTTGAAGTCACCCGCCATGAGGAGGGTGGTGGCTAGCACTGAGGGGAGCAAGAAAAGGAAAGACTCACCTGGGTACTGTGGGGGGGCCCTGACACAGTCCAGGGGTGTCATGCTGTAGTAATTGCACACCCAGACTGTGAGGGAGGATCGGATTTCGACAGTGAGGATGTCAGTGCCGTGAGAGGTGGTACCAAGGACTGACCATGAAGTTGGAGGGAGGGAGCGTGCCACATAGGTGACTACCTGGAGGCGGGAGTTGGGGGGTAGTACCGGTGTGTAGCCCAGGATATTTGGTATGTTGAACACTGGTGAGCCAGTGGGGTTGGTGAGGGATGGTTGCAAGCCTATTTGGTACCAGGGTGGTTCCTGAATAAGAATTAGGTGCGGTGGTGAGGGAGAGTCAGTGAGAAGAGGAATCAGGGAATTTATCGCCACTAGTGAGCAGGTGGCGTTCCACTGCATGATGGAGATGTCTCCAATCATGACTCTTCCATCTGTTCGAGAGTGGGCTTGTCTCCAAAGGCCTCTAGGATTTGGCAGTATCGCTTCTTCTTGGGGCAGGATGGTAGGGTGGCAGGGTGGTCGCCCTTGCAGTTGGTGCAGAGGCAAGGGTGGGGGCATGGGTCGGCTTCAGCCACAGCCTTGGTGGCACAGTGGGTGCAGTTCTTGTGGTGGTTGTGGGTAAGGTGATTACCCCGCACTCTGCACAGCGGGCTTGAGCATGGCACCCCTTGGTCCCATGTCTGAGGCCTTGGCAGTGCTCACATTGGGTGAGGCTGGGGTGAATGGGAGGGACAGAGAGGTGGAGGGAGGATCCGAAGAGCCATACATGTGGGCACTTGAGGAGGCGCTCTTGGATGGACCCATTGGGGTTGATGAAGGAGAAGGCCACTGGGCACTTGCTCAGGGAGGGCAGGTGTTCAGGGGTTGCGGTGAAGTGGGGGGTGACAACAAAGTCCAGGAGGCGAAGTGACAGGTTGTTGGTGACTTTGGCCAGGAGTACGGCCTTGGAGATGGTGTGTTCATTCTGGCCAAAGTGGTAGTCCTTGCAGGGTACCATCAATATTTGTAGGGAGGACCTAGGCTGAATGTGGGAGGGGGTTAGTTGGAATACCTCGGGGGCCTCGGCCCCTTTGGTAGTGCACCTGTCATGCATGTGGTGCGAAAAAGCTTCCACATGATGATCAATGATCGTGGCTGTGGAAGGGTTAGCCGAGTATGGTCGCTGTGCAAATGTGGTCACAAGGTTTCCCTTCACATTGAATGAAGAGGAGAGGACTGTGACTTGGTCTGCAGTGGGGAGGGAGGCAAAGAAATCACATGCTATTTTTGTGAGGACCATGGCGGGTTTCTGGAGGTGTCCTGAGAGGCCTGTGACCAGTGACAGGACCAGTGTTGGGTCCTTGGTGTACATTGTGGGGGGTGGGGGCACCTGCCATGTGCACTTCTTCTTCTTCTTCTTCTGCACCAGGTTGATGACCGCCCCAGCAGCAGGTGCTACTGGGGTGGGATTGGTGGATGTTGGGGGGGCTGCTGCTGCGGCCACTTGTGCATAGGAGGTGGGGGCGGCTTGAATTGTCGCCTGGGGGGTGGGCTGTTGCTGTTGCTGCTGTTGTTGGCAGGGGGCGGGCCTAGAGCTGAGGGAGGACATCTGATGAGAAATGGAAGCTACGTCAGTAGTCAGGCATTTGACCGCATCAGTCAGCGCCTCCATATCTGGGGTCATGGGGGCGGTGCCAGGGGTCCGGGCGGTAACTGGGGGCCTTTCCTGGGGGCGAGCTGGCTGGAAGGGGTATGGGAGGTCGAAACCTCCCTCCCTCATGTGTTGGTAGGCCACGATTGTGTCGAACATAGCCTGTGTGGGGTGGAGGTCATCCTTCCTGGCTCTGTGAAGGGCGTCGAGTGCTTTGAGTGAGATGTAGGCCATCTGCCCGAGGAGTTGCACCACCGCTTGTTTGTGGCTTTCACCAGGAGCGGTATTGGCCACGGCTTCGAAATAGCCGGAGCGCAGGTCAGTGATGGCATCCAGGAATCCATCCAGTGGGCTGTGGGCCATGCTTGGGTGGGGGCGAGGGGTGTGGGGCGACAGGGCCGTTGCATTCCGCTTTTGTGAGGCGGCAGGCGATGGTGTCCGGTATGGGGGGTCTGCATCTGGGAGGTAGTCCTCGTCATGGCCAGCGTTGTACTCGTGGGGCTCTACGACATTGGAGGCGGCAGACGGTGGGTGGCTACTGAATTGGTTGAACATGCTGGCAAAGGCCGCGTTCGAGACTCCAATAGCGGGGGAGGGAGCAAGGCGGAGGGCATCTGGCGACGATTCCGGGGTGGGGGTCTGGGCGACAGGCTGGGCGTAGGGTATGGGGGTCATTTCGTGTTGAGCGGCAACAAGAGCTTCGGTGGCCAGGTTGGCGGCCGTCTCGGCGGCCCTTGCAGCGGCTAGGCTGGCCGATGAGGACGAGGGGATGGAGGGTCTTGTCCGATGAAGGGCACCATGGTAATCTGACATGGGGGAGTTTTAGCTGCCCACACTAGTGAGATGATGGTGGTTACTGGTCAAGAAGGATGGAGCCGCCGCCAACTGGGCGGCTGCCAGCGCCAATGCGGCCACACCCGTCCAAGAAACGGCCGCCCCCACCACCCCCAACAGAGAACCCCTCACCGGTTTCCCACCATTGACCTCCTCCCCAGACATCTTAGCACCCTCCCCGGCCATCGGCGACTCCCAACTGGTGTCAGCCTACAACTTCACCACCCAGGCGCATGCAGAATCTAGGCAAACATCCCGAGCTGGCTCCCCAGCCGCCTCGGTAGGGTCGATCCACAGCTCCAATGAATTCAGCGAAACGGCCCCAGAAATGGCAGTCGACCCCCATACCCCCCCACAACAGGTGGGAGGTGCAAGCCTCTTTTTTTTTAATTTTTTTTAAAAATTATTATTCCTGCAGTATTACATAATTACAAGCTGCCCCCCCAAAGGGGGGGCCCTAACTACATAACAGCCGAGGCGCCCATCATCACACAACGTATGAAACTAGGCAGGGACCCTGCTCCCTGAGGGGTGCCAAAGTGGGAAGGGTCCCTATTAGTAAAGGAGAAGCCAGGGAGAGGAATACATATCGCTACGACACAACCAAGCATGTGAGGGCAGGTAATGGGGGTAACTTAGAATTGGAAAGGGAGGGTGAGAGTGCCAGCCGGGACATATGCAGGAGAGTCCGAAAGGCAATCACTGAGTAGAGGGAAAGGAGGAAGCATACCTGAAAGCTCCAAGAGAGCTGGGTCCAGGTCCTGGGGTTGGGGTCCAAGCATACAACTCATGTATTCCCTAAGGAGGTCCAAGTCCATATCTTCATCAGTAGAGTGCCCCTCTAAATCCATCACAGCAAAGGCCAGGCAGATGGTAGCAGAGGTGCGGTCGGATAGGCGGTTCAAGTGCCCGGTCAATTTCAGCCAGCGGCGCAGAACCTGGAGACGGTTTTCATCGGCCCACTCGGTGTGGTGGGTCAGAAGTGGGTCATGGGGGGGCCAGACCTTTCGGATCCATGGCCGGAATGTGTGACACCCGCCCAGGACATGGGCAGTGGATTGGGCTGGCCAGGGGGGGTGGTTGTGCCACCTGCAATGCGAGATCAGGCTGTGTCTGTGCCGGTAGACTGAGTCGAAGCTCAGCCAGTAGCCCCCATAGGGACCGGCGTGGCAGAGGACCTGGGCGACTGCCAAGAGCTCCTGGCAGGGATGGTCGACTGACTGGTTGAGTAACTTCCATGGTCTGCGGGAGGGGACGCCATTGACAGCCAAGTACTTGTCGGCTGTCGAGGCCAGGGGGCAGGCGAGAGAGAGGGACCATTGTTCCATTAGGGTTTTGATGGCGGCCTCCTTCAGGGCGGAGGTAGAGGGGGCGAGGGAGGATGGAGGGAGATTTGTCACAAACTTTGCCTCAAGGTCGGCCCATTCATTCCCTGGTATGTCAGAGTGACCCGGACACCATACAAAATGCACAGAAAGTTCCAGATATGAGTCCAAGAGAGTCTGGACCCCAGCCTTCCATTGATGAAGGAGATGGGCACCTGGGACTGGCGCCCATGTGCAGATAAGGTGGAGTGCCGTCAGCGAATCTGACAGAAAGAAGATGTCAGATGTGACCGGCAGGAGTTCCCGAAGGTGGTGTGTGGCCCACGTAGGCGTGGATGTGAGGGAGAAAATCTCCATGTCCGTTGCTGTGGCACATGTAGGGGAGGTGAGTCGGCGAGATTTTAGGCAGGTGAGGCCCATCATGGCGCAGACAGCAGAACCAGACTTTGTCCCCATGCAGGAGCCATCAGTGAAGACCTGTAGATGGGGGAGGGTGCTCAGGGAGCGTGTGGCTTCCACAAATTGTTGGCGGGTGTCCTTGCTAACCAGAGTGATAGGAGAGGCAAAAGATACTCGGCCATTCGTGAATGCCAGAGGATCGGTCCACGGGGGATGAGTGTATGCAGGAACCGGTTGCACCCGGGGGACCCGGACCTGCAGAGAAGTGGAGAAGGGGTGGTTAGCTATGGTTTTATAATAACATTTTCTACCGACAGAGTGCGGGGTGCGCCAAAGGCGCAGAGAGTGAAGGGTCTTTGCATATTCAAAATAATAAGAGAGAGGGGGAAGGGAACAAAGGAAATTTGTAGAAAAAGGAGAGGCGCCTTTATAGACACCGAGAATCCATCTGCAAGCCGTGTTTTGCACAGCCTGCAGGCGGCTTACTAAGGTTTTTTGGCACCGCCCATGGTACCAAACCGGCGCCCCCCATGTGAGGACCGAGCGGACGCAGGCGATGTATAGGCGATGGAGGAGGAGGGCCGAGATGCCGCGTTCGGTGTTGCCGAGGATGCGGAGGGTGGCGAGGGTGGAGAGACCCTTTGAGCGCATTTGCTCTACATGGGCCTTGAAGGTGAGGGCGGGGTCCCACCAAATCCCCAGCCAGTGGAGGGGGATAGAGGGTTGGATGAGCATGGTTGGGTCGACCTGC
Source organism: Coniferiporia sulphurascens (assembly GCA_002794785.1). Classification (NCBI taxonomy): domain Eukaryota; kingdom Fungi; phylum Basidiomycota; class Agaricomycetes; order Hymenochaetales; family Hymenochaetaceae; genus Coniferiporia; species Coniferiporia sulphurascens. The sequence continues at coordinate 130,990 of NBBA01000027.1, forward strand.
ACCCCAGCTGAGTCCCAGTTGGTGTATGCTGAGGAATGTCACCGGGGGCCTGACTAAAGGATGCCCTTGCGGGGCCCAACATATGCGTGCACCTTCCTCAGGATATGGGGCCCGACAAACCCCTCCCGCTGTCCTTCACGCCGCACAGGCCTAAAGGTGAGATTAGAGCTACCCGATGCGCCAAAGGTGTAGTGTGGGGGTCACGGTGCCGTAGGCACTACCCCACCACCCCCAGCCGCCTGGACTCACACCCCCCTGTACCTGATTGGTGATGTGAAGCGCCGCTGCATGTCAAGGAATCAACTTAAGCCCAAATGGGAATTACCCCCATTAGAACCCACGGAGGATTTAGTCCTCTCAAGCCAACAGAGGGAACTATCCCCTGCCACTACGGCCCGCTCAGCGCACTGAGTTTCCCATGCCCTGGCACACGCTTCAGAACCCACATCATCAGGTGTTACCCCGACATGCTCCGCGGGGAATACTCGGGGCCCGCATTTAAGGGTTTTCCCGCTTCTGGATCCACAGCATACCAGAATCTCCATGTCACAGAGGGGTGGACCCCGATGCTTTTTACAGCCGCCAGGGAGTGCCTCTTACTAACCACCTCAAGGGGGCCCATCCCACCCGAGAGGCCCATGGTGTCCTGTCGCATTTCTGCGTCGGATGGTTATTACCACCACACCATGTGTTATGAGACCCCTATCTCCTTTTAGCAACTAGTGCTGTCATCAGAGACCCTTTCGGGAATTTGGGGAGCAGTTTTTGATATGACATGCCGGTCATCACAGCCTCAATGCAAGCGCATCAATCCCGGAGGATTAGACCCGACTTTCGCCGAACCCGAGGTTTCCCAGTTTTCACTGACCGCTAGTGGGCAGAGGGTTTCCCGACTCCCATGGAAACGTTGTCGTCGTGTTCCCCCCTGACTGGCGCACTTTGCACCTTGCCCTGCTGACCGGGCCCAAGGGCACGACCAGCAGACCAGTCGAGGCACCACACCCCGAGAGAGCATGGCAGATGTGAAGAGGAATCATCCTCACCAAGTTATCCCCCCAATGCAACGTTAACGACGGGTTGCATACCCTCTGGCGAGCCCTAGAGCCCCTTTCATGTCTTCGAAACCGCCATTACAGCGACTGGACGACCAGTGAGCACGCACTCCAGAGGACCGGTGTGCAGTCGGTAGCCTTCTCTCATGTCAACCCAGTAGTATACCAGACCAGAGCATGGGTTGCTGCGACGAACCCCCAGACGACCCCCAGTGAAAACCAGAGATGGTGGTGGTAAGAGGACAAGACCTGACTGGAGGTGCAAGCCTCGGGTGGAAACACTCCTCCGCCGCCATGTCGCCTCTCACCCCGAGAGGACCCCCAGCCCAAGTACAGCACAAACCCCACACCTCGGGGTTCATGTACTCCCTCTCACGCACCCTGGAAGACTTCGACAAGGAAACAGCGGATGCCTCCCCCACCAACATCGACATCAAGGTGGCACAGTTTGTCAGCGACCTCCTCTGGAACATCCAAATGATGCTGGCCAAAATCGCACAAGAAAGGAAAGACCCCCAACTCATCATCTACCGCAACATGGTCATGGCCTACAACTTTGCAAGGGAGGGGGCGGAAATCGCCCTCCCAGAACCCTTTGCCCCAGCTTGCCCCCCCCAAAGGGCCCTGGCCACCACTGGGACCCCCGGCACCGCTCCTGTGACCCCAGAAATGAGGGCACTGACTGATGCAGTCAAGTGCCTGACTATTGACGTGGCTTCTATTTCACGTCAGATGGCTTCCATCAGCTCTAGGCCCACCCCTTGACAACAGCAACAACAACAACAGCAACCCGCCCCCCAGGGCACCATCACGGCACCGCCCATCTCCTATGTGCAAGTGGCTGCAGCAGCGGCCCCCCCCAACAACCGCCAACCTGACTCCAGTGGCCCTGGCTACCGGAACGGTCATCAACCCAGCGCAGAAGAAGAAGAAGTGCCAGCGGAAGGTGCCCCCTCCACCCACGATGTACACCAAGGACCCAACCTTGGTCCTCACCCCAACCTTTTTTTTAATTATTTTATTTTATTTTATTATTCCTGCAGTATTACATAATTACAAGCTGCCCCCCTGAAGGGGGGGCCCTAACTACATAACAACAGAGGTGCCCGTCATTGCACATCGCACAAAACTGGGCAGGGGCTCTGCTCCCCGAGGGGTGCCAAAGTGTGAAGAGCCCCTATTTAGTAAGAGAAATCGTGAGAAGGAGGGATACATATCACTATGAACAAACCAGGCCAGTCAGGGCAGGTTAAAGTAAGAAGCTTAGAAATGGAAAGGGAGGGCGAGAGTGCCAGCCGAGACGTATTCAAGGGAATTCAAAAGGCAGTTGCTATTCAAGAGGAAAGGGGGGAAGCATACCTGAGAGCTCCAAAAGGGCTGGGTCCAAGTCCCGAGTTCGAGGTCCAAGCATACGACACATGTAATCACATAGGAGGTCCAAGTCCATATCCTCATCTGTTGGGTGGCCGTCGAGGTCCATTGTGGCAAAAGACAGCCAGATGGCACCTGCAGCACAGTCAGAGAGGTGGTTAAGTTGCCCTGTCAGCTTTAGCCAGCGGCACAATACTGGGAGGCGGTTTTCGTCAGCCCACTCTGAGTGGTGGACTGGGAGAGGGTCCTGAGGTGGCCACATGCATTGTATCCATGGGTGGAAGGTACTGCAGCCGCCGAGGATGTGGGCAGTCGACTGTGCGGGCCAGGGGGGGTGGTTGTGCCACCTGCAATGCGAGATCAGGCCATGCCTGCGACGGTAGGCTGAGTTGAAGCTCAGCCAGTAACCCCTGTAGGGACCGGCATGGCAGAGGACCTGAGCAACTGCAGATAGCTCACTGCATGGGTGGTTGACCGAATGCATGAGCAGCTTTCGAGGTCGGCATGAGGGGAGGCCATGTACTGCCAAGTACTTGTTGGTGGTTGAGGTGAGGGGGTGGGCTAGCAAGAATGTCCATCACTCCATGAGGGTGCGGATGGCGACCTCTTTTAGTGCGGAGGTGGAAGGCTTGAGGTCAGATGGGGGGAGCTCTGTCGCCAGTTTCGCTTCCATGTCAGCCCATTCATTCCCGGGGATGTCCGAGTGACCAGGGCACCATATGAAGTGAACAGTGATCTTTTTTTAAATTTATTATTATTATTCCTGCGGTATTACATAATTACAAGCTGCCCCCCCGAAGGGGGGGCCCTAACTACATAACAATGGAGGTGCCCGTCATTGCGCATCGCACAAAACTGAGTGGGGGCTCTGCTCCCTGAGGGGTGCCGAAGTGTGGAGAGCCCCTATTGCATTAGAAAAGGAAAACCCGAGAAGGAGGAATACATATTGCTACGAACTAACCAAGCGGATGAGGGCAGGCAAAGTAGGAAGCTTAGAATTGAGAAGGGGGTGGCGAGAGTGCTGGCCGGGATGTATTCATAGGAATTTGGGGCCTGCAGGGACACATTATTCGACCAGGATATGTTGTCAGAGATTCACAGTCTGCCGGTTTGTTTCATAGTCAGATTTTATCTATGATGTGTGCTGAATTGTTTCTAACAGTCACTAACACCGATGACTTTATCTGGCGTCTAGTCAAAGGTTGCATTCAGCTGGGACTTGTACCGGATATTAATAACACTATCAACATGGTACCTGTTGACCACGTTGCCGGAATTCGAAAGGCAGGCTTCAAGCAAGAGGGAAAGGGGGAGTCGTACCTGATAGCTCCAAAAGGGCGGGTCCGAGTCCTGGGTTCTGGGTCCAAGCATATGACACATGTAATCATGAAGGAGGTCCAAGTCCATGTCTTCATTGGTGGGGTGGCCGTCTAGGTCCATCGCAGCAAATGCTAGCCTGATGGCGCCTGCGGCATGGTCTGAGAGGCAGTTTAGGTGCCCTGTTAGCTTGAGCCAATGGCGCAAAACTGGGAGGCAGTGTTCATCAGCCCACTCGGAATGGTGGACTGGGAGAGGGTCCCATGGTGGCCATACCCATTGTATCCATGGGTGGAAGGTGCTGCAGCCACTGAGGATGTGGGCTGTCAACTGTGTAGGCCAAGGGGGGTGGTTGTGCCACCTGCAGTGCGAGATCAGGCCATGCCTGTGCCGGTAGGTTGGGTCAAAGCTCAACCAGTAGCCCCCATAGGGACTGGCATGGCAGAGGACTTGAGCGACTGCTGACAGCTCACTCCAGGGGTGGTCGACCGAGTGCATGAGTAGCTTTCGGGGTCGTTGTGACAGGAGGCCGTGTACTGCTAAGTATTTATCAGCGGTGGAGGCGAGGGGGTGGGCAAGCGAAAGTGTCCATCGGTCCATGAGCATGCGGACAGCGACTTCTTTTAGCATGGAGGTGGAGGGCTTTAGGTCAGATGGGGGGAGCTCGGTCTCCAGTTTCACTTCCGTGTCAGCCCATTCATTACTGGGGATGTCTGAGTGTCCGGGACACCACACGAAGTGAACAGTGAGCTGGGGGTATGAGTCCAGCAGAGTTTCTACACCTGCTTTCCAGATGTGTAGGAGATGGGTGCTGGGGGCGGCAGCCCAAGTGCAGAAAAGGTGGAGGGCAGTCAGCAAATCAGATAGAAAGAAGATATCTGATGCGACACGCAGTTGTGCCGGGAGGCAGCGCGCCACCCAGCCCGGGGTCGTGGCAAGGGAGAACTCCTTGGCGTCTGTGGCTGTGGTGCAGGTGGGGGACTCCAGTCTTCGTGACCGGAGGCGAGTGGGGCCTAGCATTGCGCAGATGGCAGAGCCTAACTTGTCATCGATGCGAGAGCTGTCCATGAATACCTGGACATGGGGGGTGGAGCCTAGAGCTCGGGCGGCGTGCACAAATTGTTTTTGGGTGTTGGCGCTGACCGGGGTGGCCGGGGTGGTGAAGTGGACTCGGCTGTTGGTGAAGGCCAGAGGGTCCATCCATGGGGGATGCATGTATGCAGGGACTTGTTGTACCCAGGGGGCTCGGACCTGCAGAGAAAGGGAAAAAGGTCTATTAGCCACATTTTTTTTAAAAAGTTTTCGGCCAATAGAGTGAGGGGTGTGCCAAAGGTGCAGGGAATGGGTAGTCTTTATATATTCGAAATAGAAAGAAAGAGGGGGAATGGAGCAAAGAAAATTAGTGGAATGGGGGGAGGCGCCCTTAAAGACGCCCAGGATCCAGCGGCAGGCCGTGTTTTGTACAGTCTGGAGGCAGTGTACCAGTGTTTTCTGGCGGCGGCCATGGTACCAGACTGGGGCTCCCCATGTGAGGATGGAGTGGACACAGGAGGTATATAGGTGACGGAGGAGGAGGGCCGAGATGCCGCGTTGGGTGTTGCCCAGAACGCGGAGGGCGGTGAGGGTGGATAGTCCCTTGGAGCGCATGCACTCGACATGAGGCTTGAAGGAAAGGCCTGGGTCCCACCAGATCCCCAGCCACTGAAGCGGGATTGAGGGGCGGATCAGTGTGTTGGGGTTGACCTGTACACTGGTGGTGTCCCAGCCTTCATAGCTGGTGCATCATCAGGGGGGGGGGGTGGAAGTGGAGACACTCCGTTTTGGCAGCCTCGATGTTGAGACCAATGGTGCCGAATAGGGTGTCGAGTTGTTGGTAGGTGCAGGCGAGGGCGTGGCAGTTGGATGCCACTGAGGGACCTACACAGATTAGTAAATGGTCATCGACATATGCTAGCGCAGTAGTGCCGGCTTGGTGAAAGTGCCAGAGGACTACGCCTGCAAAGATAGTCGACAGGATGGGGGAGACCGGCGATCCTTGTGGTGTGCCGAAGTCGGGTTTTGGGGCAGTGGGGAGGGTGGTGCCATCGAAAGCAACAGCTACCTGCCGGTCCATCATGAAAGACAAACACCAGTTGGCCAAATCAGGCACACAACCAAGGTCTAACAGTTGTTGGTGGAGGAGTTGGGGGTGCACTGAGTCAAAGAAACCCTGAATGTCAACCGTGAGGACTGAACAAACTAGGCCCTCCGAATGGGCGTGCTCCGTGATCTGTAGAAGGTGTTGGGCAGCATCATAGACTGAATGGCCTTGACACCCCCCATATTGGTTAGGTGGCAGCCAGTCCCACATGTTGGTGAGGTACTGGAGCCAGTTAGCTATAATTTTTTTGAGGAGTTTCCTGAGGGTCTCCTCAAGGGTTATGGGCTGGTATGAGCATGGCAAGAAGGGGTCCTTCTTGTTAGGCTTCCATAGCATCACCACCTTTGCCACCCACCAACACTCAGGGTGGTGCCCTAGGCGCAGACAGTCATTGAAAAGTGATAGAATCTCATCAGGGTAGGCATCGACCACCCATTTCAGGGGTTGATAGCCTATTCCTGAGAGGCCCGGAGCTGACAAGTTGGAGGTGTCGGACAGTGCCCCCATGAGCTCCAACAGGAGTATGGGTGGGGCAGCTGGGTTGGTTGGTGGCAGCTGGGTGTTGGCCCTTGCCTGGGGTGGGGGGGGCATGAAGAAAGTTTCGCAGAAGAGCTCACCTTTCTCGGCATCTGTCTGGGTGAAGGAACCATCCCGCCTCTTGAGTGAGGGGATGGGAGTTGGTCGGTTGCCGAGGCCGCGTTTGGCCCAGTTCCAGATATTGGAGGCATCCGCATCTGATGCCTGGTCAGCGTAGAACTGCCGTTTGGCTGTCCTAACTCCTCTCTTGAAGGCACGTCGCACTGCTGCATGCTGAAAGGGAGTGGTGGCCATCGTAATGGCGGATAGAAGGTTCTTGCAGTGGGGTGACCACCATGGGACTTCCATTTTCGATGGTTTTGAGAGGCAGGTGAATGGCTGAAGGGCGGCGACCATAGAGTTGATGACCGCCTTAGCTTTAATGTCCAAGGTGTGGGTGTTGCGCCCCGGTAGGCGGAAGGCTGCTTCGAGGAGGGGGAAGGCGATGTCAATCCATTCCTCCTTGTCGGCTGGGAGGAGCCAGCGGGTTTTTAGGACTGGAGGGGGGGGCCGAAATGGCAATGACCACCTAAGTATAGTGTGGTTGGACAATGGGGAGGGGTTGGAGGTAGCCAAATCTAGAATAGAGTCAGGGTTGACTGAGGGTGGGGCCCAGATCATGTCGATGGGGCATCAACGGCAATTGCCATCGGGCCACGAGTCACAGTCAGGAAGATGGGCAGGCACCAGGCCATGCCCATGGAAAAAGTCATCAAGGGGTTGAGCCCCCAAGTCATCTCATCATGGGACGGGGAATTCGGACCATGAGTGGTGGCAATGGTTGAAGTCGCCTGCCACGAGTAGAGTGGTGGCCAGTTCTGAGGAAAGTGAGAATATAAAGGACTCACCTGGGTACTGGGGGGAGGCGTTTTCGCGATCCGGGGGGTGCGTGCCATAGTAGTTGCACACCCGGAGGGTGAGTTGGGATCGGACCTCCACTGTCAATACATCGGTGCCATGGGATGCGGCACCGAGGATTGACCATGAAGTGGGGGGGAGGGCTCAGGAGATGTACATGACTACCCTGGGGCAAACCTCAGGGGGTAGAACCGGCGTATATCCTGGGATGGTGGGGACATTAAAGACCGGGGAGCTGGCCGGGTCAGTGAGTGAGGGTTGCAGCCCTATTTGGTACCAGGGTGGTTCCTGTATAAGAATTAGGTGTGGGGGGGAGGGATCAGTAGTGAGGACCGGGATTAGGGAATGAATCACCGCTAGTGAGTGGGCGGCATTCCACTGTAGGATAGAGAGTGTCTCTATCATATATCTTCCATCTGTTCATCAGTGGGGTCGGTGTCGAGGGCCTCTATGATTTGGCGGTAGCGCCTCTTCTTTGGGCATGTCAGCAAATACATGGCATGGTGGTAAGAACCACCCGATGCAGAAATGCGACAGGGCACCATGAGCCTCTCGCTGGGGAAGGGCCTGCTTGAGGTGGTTAGTAGAGGCACTCCTGGGCGGCTGTAACAAGTGTCGGGGTCCACCCCTCTGCAACATGGAGATCTTAGTACACTACAGATCCAGAAGCGGGAAAACCCTTAAATGCGGGCCCCGAGTATTCACCATGGAGCATGTTGGGGTAACACCTGATGCTGAAGTGGGTTCTGAAGCACGTGCTAAGGCACGGGAAACTCGGTGCACTGAGCAGGCCGTAGCACCGGGGGATAGTTCCCTCCAGTGGCTTGAGAGGACTAAATCCTCCGTGGGTTTGAGTGGGGGTAATTCCCATTTCAGGCTTAAGTTGATTCCTTGAGATGTAAGTGGGTGCCTGCGGGGAAGATGGGGCTTCGGCTGGGGGGAACCACAGGGGGGTAGTGCCTATGGCACCGTGACCCTCCCTGCCTTTCGGCAGTTGCACCTCCCTTACCTACAAGGGTAGTACTAGCGTGGGGGACCTCGCAAGAGAATCCTTTATTCAGGCCCCAAGAAGAAGCGATACCGCCAAATCCTGGAGGCCATTGGGGATGAGCCCACCTTCGAACAGATGGAGGAATCATGATTGGAGACATCTCTGTCATGCAGTGGAACGCCGCCCACTCACTTGTGGCGTTAAATTCCCTGATCCTGCTCCTTACTGACACTCCTTCCCCACTGCACCTAATTCTTATCCAGGAACCTCCCTGGTATCAAATCGGCCTGCAGTCCCTATGGGGGTTACTTTTTTAAAATTTTTTAAAATTATTATTCCTGCAGTATTACATAATTACAAGCTGCCCCCCCGGAGGGGGGGCCCTAACTACATAACAACAGAGGCGCCTGTCATCGTGCATCGCACAAAACTAGGCAGGGACTCTGCTCCTTAGAGGGGTGCCAAAGTGTGAAGAGCCCCTATTTAGTAAGAGAAGGGTAGAAGGAGGAATACATATTGCTATGAACAAACCAGGCAGTTAAGGGCAGGTTAAAGTAAGAAGCTTAGAATTGGAAAGGGAGGGCGAGAGCGCCGGCCGAGACGTATTCAAAGGAATTCGAAAGGCAGTTGCTAGTCAGGAGGGAAGGGAGGGAGAATACCTGATAGCTCCAAAAGGGCTGGGTCCGAGTCCTGGGTTCGGGGTCTGAGCATATGGCGCATGTAGTCCCGCAGGAGGTCCAGGTCCATATCCTCATCAGTGGGGTGGGCATCGAGGTCCATTGCTGCAAAAGCTAGTCGGATGGCTCCGGATGTCTGGTCAGAAAGGCGGTTTAGGTGCCCCATCAGCCGAAGCCAACAGCACAGAACCGGGAGGCAGTTTTCGTCAGCCCACTCTGTGTGGTGGACTGGAAGAGGGTCCCTGGGAGGCCATATGTGTCGTATCCAAGGTTGGAAGGTGCTACAGCTGCCTAGAATGTGGGTGGTCGACTGCACGGGCCATGGGGGATGGTTGTGCCACCTGCAGTGCGAGATCAAGCCATGTCTGCATCGGTAGGTCAAGTCGAAGCTCAGCCAGTATCCCCCATAGGGACCGGTGCGACAGAGGACTTGAGCGACTGCTGATAGTTCACTCCAGGGGTGGTCCGCCGAGTGTTACAATTTTCCTTTACTTTTCCTACTGCGCTGACTCACTTCCTCTTTGTCATCATCAGTCAGCGCAACTCCCCCGTTTCCCTGCCTTACTCATCCTTATTTTGCCTTGCGCCATAAGACGCCATGATGACGCCTTACTGCACCATCATGATGTGCTTTGATTACTGATCACCGTACTTGTATCACCAAGGCATTCCTTGAGTTTCCATGACCCTCCATAAGTCTGGTAAACACACCTAACCAAGTTGCTACAGTAGCAAACACATAGAGTAGCATATAAGCATGTAACTTCGGTAGCACAAGCCCTAAGCTTGTGCTCTTTGTTCATACAAGCCAATTATCTGCTACCACCAGTCTACTGTGTGCTCCTTGCCCAATAGTCGCTTCGTCGTAACCCGACTCACCACGAGAAGCCTACCACGTCCACATCGCCGATCAGGAAGCCCCATCGACGATCCTACCTTGACTTACGACATCTAGGAAGCCCCGTTGCCGTACCATCAGTTCTGACGATCAGGAAGCCCCGACGTCGATCACCGCGTAACCGTTGAGCTTAACACCGAGTGCATGAGCAGCTTTCTTGGGTGGCGTGTGGGGGGGCCCTGTACTGCCAAGTATTTGTCGGCGGTGGAGGCGAGGGGGCGGGCTAGTGCAGAGGTCCACCTGTCCATGAGTGTGCAGATGGCGACCTCTCTGAGTGCGGAGGTGGATGGTTTAAGGTCGGATGGGGGGAGCTCTGTAGCTAGCTTCGCTTCCGTATCAGCCCATTCATTTCCAGGGATGTCCGAGTGACTGGGGCACCAAACAAAGTGAACAGTGATCTGCAGATACAAGTCCAGCAGAGTCTCCACACCTGCTTTCCAGATGTGGAGGAGATGGGCACCGGGGACAGCAGCCCATGTTCGGAAAAGGTGGAGTGCAGTCAGCGAATCAGATAGAAAGAAGATATCTGATGTGACATGCAGTTGTGCCGGGAGGCGGCGCACTGCCCAGCCTGGGGCCGTGGCGAGGGAAAATTCCTCAGTGTCCGTGGCTGTGGCACAGGTGGGGGACTCCAGTCGGCATGACCGGAGGTGGGTGGTGCCTAGCATGGCGCAGATGGCCGAACCTGACTTATTGTCTATGCGGGAGCCATCCATGAATACCTGGACATGTGTTGTGGGGCCAAGGGCTCTTGCTGTGCTGACAAATTGCTTGCATGTGTCAGAGCTAACCAGGGTGATGGGGGTGGTGAATAGGACTTGGCCGTTGGTGAAAGCCAGAGGGTCCGTCCATGGGGGATGCGTGTATGCTGGGGCCTGTTGAACCTGGGGGGCTCGGACCTGCAGAGAAAGGGAAAAAGGTCTGTTAGCTACGTTTTTAAATAATTTTCGGCCAATAGAGTGGGGGGTACGCCATAGGTGCAGAGAATGGGTGGTCTTTATATACTCGAAGTAAAAAGAAAGGGGAGGGACAGAGCAAAGGAAGTTGGTGGAATGGGGGGAGGCGCCTTTGAAGATGCCCAAAATCCACCAACAGGCCGTGTTTTGCACAGTCTGGAGGCGGTTTACCAAAGATTTTTGGCGGCGGCCATGGTACCATACCAGCGCACCCCATGACAGGACTGAGCGGATGCAGGAGGTGTACAGGCAGTGGAGGAGAAGGGCCGAGATGCTGCATTGGGTATTGCCCAGGATGCGGAGGGCGGTGAGGGTGGAGAGCCCTTTGGAGCGCATTCGCTCCACGTGGGGCTTGAAGGAGAGGCCTGGGTCCCACCATATCCCCAACCATCGGAGTGGGATTGAGGGGCAGATCAGGGTGTTGGGGTCGACCTGGATGCTGGCAGTGTCCCAGCCGTCATAGCCAATACGTCGCTGAGGTGGGTGGAAGTGGAGGCACTCCATCTTGGCAGCTTCGATGTTGAGACCGATGGTGCCGAAGAGGGTGTCGAGTTGTTGGTAGGTGCGGGCGAGAGCACAGCAGTTGGATGCCACTGAGGTACCTACGCAGATTAGTAAATGGTCATTGACATATGCTAGGGCAGTGGTGCCGGCTTGGTGGAAGCGCTGGAGGACCACCCCTGCAAAAATCATTGATAGGATGGGGGATACTGGCGATCCTTGGGGGGTGCCGAAATCGGGTTTAGGGGCGGTAGGGAGGGTGGTGCTGTCGAAGGCAACAGCGACCTGCCGATCCATCATGAAGGACAGACACCAGTCAGCCATGTCAGGTGCGCAACCGAGGTCCATCAGCTGTCGGTGGAGGAGTTGGGGGTGCACCGAGTCGAAGAAACCCTGAATGTCGACTGCTAGGACCGAGCAGATGAGGCCTTCTGAGTGGGTGCACTCCACGATCTGTAAAAGGTGTTGGGCAGCGTCATAGACCGAATGTCCTTGATGCCCCCCATACTGGTTTGGTGGCAGCCAGTCCCTCATGTTAGCAAGGTACTGCAGCCGGTTAGCTATTATCTTTTCGAGGAGTTTCCCTAGGGTCTCCTTGAGAGTGATGGGCCGATATGAGCATGGTGAGAAGGGGTCTTTCTTGTTGGGCTTCTGGAGCATCACCACTTTTGCTGCCCACCAGCACTCAGGGTGGTGGCCCCCAAGCACAAGCAGTCATTGAAAAGCAAGAGAATCTCATCAGGGTAAGCGTCCATGACCCATTTCAGGGGGCGGTAACCTATTCCCGAGAGGCCCGGTGCCGACAAGTTGGAGGTGTCGGACAGTGCCTCCATAAGCTCGGTGAGGAGAATCGGGGGGGCAGCTGGTTGGCGTGGTGGTGGCAGGGTGTTGGCCTCTGCCTGGGTTGGGGGGGGCATGAAGAAGGTTTCTCGGAAAAGCTCACCTTTTTCATCGTCCGTTTGCCTATGGGGGTTACTGGTTGAGCTTTGACTCAGCCTACTGGACAGGCACGGCCTAATCTCGCACTGCAGGTGGCACAACCACCCCCCCTGGCCGGCCCAGTCGACCGCCCATGTCTTGGGTGGGTGTCGCACATTCCGTCCCTGGATCCGCAGGGTCTGGCCCCCCCATGACCCACTCCCGACCCACCATGCCGAGTGGGCCGATGAAAACCGTCTCCAGGTTCTGCACCACTGGCTGAAGCTGACGGGGCACCTGAACTGCCTTTCCAACCATACCTCCACTTGTTACAATTTTCCTTTACTTTTCTCTTACTGCACTGACTCACTTCCTCTTCGTCATCATCAGTCAGCACAACTCCCCCATTTCTCTGCCTTACTCATCCTTATTCGCCTTGCGCCATAAGATGCCATGATGATGCCTTCTTGCACCATCATGACATGCTTTGCTTACTGATCACCATACTTGTATTACCAAGGCATTCCTTGAGTTTCCATGACCTTCCATTAGTCTGGTAAACACACCCAACCAAGTCGCTACAGTAGCAAACACATAGAGTAGCATATAAGCATGTAACTTCAGTAGCACAAGCCCTAAGCTTGTGCTCTTTGTTCATACAAGCCCATTATCTGCTACCACCAGTCTACTGTGCGCCACTTGGCCATTAGTCGCTTTCGTCATAACCCGACCCCGCTAAGAAGCATCTTGCGTCCACATCGCCGATCAGGAAGCCCCATCGACGATCACCTTCGACTTACGACATCTAGGAAGCCCCATTGCCGTAACCATCAGTCCCGACGATCAGGAAGCCCCGACGTCGATCACCATGTAACCGTTGAGCTTAACACCACTGCTATCCGCCTGGCTTTCGCCGTGATGGAGCTGGAGGGACACCCGACCGACGAAGATATGGACCTGGACCTCCTCCGGGAGCACATGAGTCATATGCTTGGACCCCATACCCAGGACCCGGACCCGGCTCTCTTGGAGCTGTCAGGTACGCTCCCACCCTTTCCCTCTGATTAACGCCTGCCCTTTGGAATCCTGCCCATATGTCCCGGCTGGCACTCTCGCCCTCCCTTTCCTATTCTAAGCTACCCCATTTGCCTGCTCTTGTCTGTTTGGCTGTGCCATAGTGAAATGTATTCCTCCCTCTTTCTTCCCTTCCTTTACTAATAGGGGCCCTACACACCTTGGCACCCTTTGGGGAGCAGGGCCCCCACCCAGTTTTGTGTGTTGTGCAATGATGGGCGCCTCTGTTGGTATGTAGTTAGGGCCCCCCCTTCGGGGGGGCAGCTTGTAATTAGGTAATACTGCAGGAATAATAAAAATAATAAAAAATAATAAAAATCGGCCTGCAACCATCCCTCTCCGACCCCACTGGTATACCAGTGCTCAATGTCCCCAACATTCCAGGCTACACACCAGTACTACCTCCTGAATCCCGCCCTCGGGTAGTCACCTATGTGGCACACTCCCTCCCCCCAACCTCATGGTCAGTCCTCGGAACTGCCTCTCACAGCACCGACACCCTCACCATGGAAATCCGATCCTCCCTCACAGTCCGGGTGTGCAACTACTACGGCATGTCACCCCCAGACCAAACCGGGGCCCCCCCTCAATACCCAGGTGAGTTGTTCCTATTTTTGCTCCCCTCGGCACTAGCCACCACCCTCCTTGTGGCAGGCGACTTCAACCATCGCCACCCCACATGGTCCGAACTCCCTGCCTCACGGCCAGAGGAATTGAGGGCGCAACCCCTCGACAACTTTTTCTGGGAGCATGGCCTTTTTTTATTTTTTATTTTATTTTATTTTATTATTCCTGCAGTATTACATAATTACAAGCTGCCCCCCGGAGGGGGGGCCCTAACTACATAACAACAGAGGCGCCCATCATCACGCACTGCACAAAACTGGGCAGGGGCCCTGCTCCCTGAAGGGTGCCAAGGTGTGTAGGGCCCCTATTAGTGAAGGAAAAGAGGAAAGAGGGAGGAATACATTTCACTACAGCACAGCCAAATGGATGAGAGCAGGCAAATGGGGTAGTTTAGAAAAGGAAAGGGGGGGCAAGAGCACTGGCCGGGACATACGGTGTGGAGTCCGAAGGGCAGGCATTAATCAGAGGAAAAGGGGGGAAGCGCACCTGAGAGCTCCAAGAGAGCCAGGTCCGGGTCCTGGGTATGAGGTCCAAGCATACGACTCATGTGTTCCCGAAGGAGGTCCAAGTCCATATCTTCATTGGTTGGGTGTCCTTCCAGTTCCATCATGGTGAACGCCAAGCAGATGGCAGCTGAGGTACAGTCTGAGAGGCGGTTCAGGTGCCCCATCAGCTTCAGCCAGCGGTGCAGAACCTGGAGACAGTTTTCATTGGCCCACTCAGTGTGGTGGGTTGGGAGTGGGTCATGTGGGGGCCAGACCTTGCGGATCCAGGGGCGGAATGTTTGACACCCACCCAGGACGTGGGCAGTCGACTGGGCCAGCCATGGGGGGTGGTTGTGCCACCTGCAGTGCGAGATCAGGCCGTGCCTGTGCCGGTAGGCTGAGTCAAAGCTCAACCAGTATCCCCCATAGGGACCAGCATGGCAGAGGACCTGAGCAACTGTGGAGAGTTTGTTCTGAGGATGGTCGACTGACTGTGTGAGCAGTTTGCGCAGCCGGCATGATGGGATGCCATTGACAGCGAGGTACTTGTCGGCTGTTGAGGCGAGTGGGCGGGCGAGTGACAGAGACCAGCGCTCCATGAGGGAGGTGACTGCGGCCTCCTTCAGTGCGGAGGTAGAGGGTGCAAGGGAGGACGGGGGTAGATTCGTGGCGAACTTTGCCTCATGGTCGGCCCATTCATTGCCCGGTATGTCGGAGTGGCCCGGGCACCAGACGAAATGTATGGAAAGATCCAGGTATGAGTCCAAGAGAGTCTGAACCCCTGCCCTCCATTGGTGGAGGAGGTGGGTGCCTGGGACTGGCGCCCATGTGCGGATCAGGTGGAGTGCTGTCAGCGAATCTGACAGGAAGAAGATGTCAGATGCGACAGGCAGAAGCTCCTGGAGATGGTGTGCTGCCCAGCTTGGTGTGGAGATGAGGGAGAAGATCTCCACATCCGTGGCTGTTGTGCAGGTGGGGGAGGCAAGCCGGCGAGCTTTGAGGCAGGTAAGGCCCTTCATGGCGCACACAGCAGATCCAGCCTTAGAACCCATGCGCGAGCCATTGGTGAAAACCTGGAGGTGGGGAAGGGTGCTCAGGGAGCACATGGTGGCCACAAATTCTTTGCAGGTGTCCTCGCTGACTGGAGTGATAGGGGTGGCGAATGAGACTCTTCCATTCATAAATGCCAGAGGGTCCATCCATGGGGGATGAGTGTATGCAGGAACCAGCTGTACCTGGGGGACCCAGACCTGCAGAGAAGTGGAAAAGGGACGGTTAGTTACCGTTTTATAATAGCGTTTTCTACTGACAGAGTGCAGGGTGCGCCAGAGGCACAGAGAGTGGAGGGTCTTAGCATATTCAAAATAGAAAGAAAGAGGGGGGAGGGAACAAAGAAATTTTGTGGAGAAGGGGGAGGCACCTTTGTAGATGCCGAGGATCCATCTGCAGGCTGTGTTTTGCACGGCCTGCAGGCGGCTTACTAATGTTTTTTGGTGTCAGCCGTGGTACCAGACCAGGGCACCCCATGTGAGGACGGAGTGGATGCAGGCAGTGTACAGTCGACAGAGGAGGAGGGCCGAGATACCGCGTTCTGTGTTGCCAAGAATGCGGAGGGCAGTGAGGGTGGAGAGGCCTTTGGATTGCATATGTTCCACATGGACTTTGAAGGTAAGGGCTGGGTCCCACCATATTCCCAGCCAGCGGAGTGGAATGGAGGGTCGGATGAGTGTGGTGGGGGCCACCCAGACCCCAGTGGTGTCCCAGTTGGTGTAAGCAGCTGAGCGGTGGCGGGGGGGGGGGGGGGTGGAAGTGAAGGCACTCCGTTTTGGCGGCTTCGATGTTGAGCCCAATGGTGCTGAAGTGGGCATTCAGTTGGTGGTAGGCATTGGACAGTTGCTGGCAGTTGGATGCCACACTGGGTCCGACGCACACAAGGAGGTGGTCATTGACATATGCAAGGGTGGTGGTGCTGGTTTTTATGAAATTTCCAGAGGACCACACCCATGAATATTGTCGAGAGGATAGGGGAGACTGGTGACCCCTGGGGGGTGCCGAGGTCGGGTTTCTGGGCGGTTGGGAGGGTGGTGCCATCGAATGTGATGGCTACTTGCCGGTCTGTCATGAAGGACAGACACCAGTTCACCATGTCAGGCAGACACTGGAGGTCCAACAGTTGTTGGTGTAGGAGTTGCAGGTGTACTGAGTCGAAGAAGCCCTGTATGTCGACCGCTAGGACCGAGCATACATGGCCCTCGGCATGGGCTTGCTCTGCAATCTGTAGGAGGTGCTGGGCGGCATTGTAGACAGAATGTCCTTGACGCCCCCCATATTGGTTAGGTGGCAGCCAGTCCCTCATGTTGGCGAGGAACTGGAGCCAGTTAGCAATGATCTTTTCAAGGAGTTTCCCTAAGGTCTCTTCGAGGGTAATGGGCCAGTATGATCTCGGCGAGAAGGGGTCCTTCTTATTGGGCTTCCAGAGCATCACAACTTTTGCCGCCTGCCAGCACTTGGGGTGGTGCCCCATGCGCAGGCAGTTGTTGAAAAGGGTGAGAATCTCGTCAGGGTAGGTGTCCACCACCCATTTCAGGGGGCGGTAGCCGATGCCCGAGAGGCCCAGGGCCGATAAGTTGGAGGTGTCGGCCAGTGCCCCCGTAAGCTCCGAAAGGAGTATGGGTGGGGCAGCTGGTTGGGGGGGAGGCGGCAGGGTGTCGGCTGCATGGTGGGGTGGCAGGGGTGTGAAGAAAGTGGTGTGGAAAAGCTCACCTTTCTCATCGTCCGTTTGGGTGAAGGTGCCATCGCATTTCTTGAGCGAGGGGATTGGGGTAGGACGGTTGCCGAGGCCACGTTTGGCCCAGCTCCAGATGTTGGAGGCATCAGCCTGGTTGGCTTGGTCGGCATAGAACTGCCTCTTGGCCACCCAGACCCTGCGTTTGAAGGCACGGCGGGCTGCTGACCGCTGGAGGGGGGTGGTGGCCATCGAGATCCCCTGGAGGAGAGCCTTACATGTCAGAGTCCACCAGGGGACCTTGGTTTTAGACGGCTTGGCGAGTCGGGTGAAGGGTGCCAGGGTGGCGATCATAGAGTCGACCACTGCCTTTGCTTTAACATCGAGGGTGAGGGTGTCGTCCACTGTTAGGAGGAAAGCGGCTTCAAGTAGTGGAAAGGCAATGTCAGTCCACTCTTCCCTGTCGGCCAGGAGTAACCAGCGTGTTTTGATGACTGGGGTTGGGGGCCAAAAAGGCAGGGACCAACGCAGCATTGCATAGTCGGACAGAGGGGAGGTGGTTGAGGTACCCGAATCTAAGATTGTGTCGGGGTTTATTGCGGGGGGGGACCAGATCATGTCAATTGGGCACCACCAATGATTGTCGATGGGCCATGAGTCTGAGTCTGGGAGGTGAGCTGGCACAAGGCTGTGCTCCCAGAAGAAGTCATCGAGGGGTTGAGCCCTCCCCTCACTCTATTGGCCGAAAATTATTTAAAAACATAGCTAACAGACCTTTCTCCCTTTCTCTGCAGGTCTGAGCCCCCCGGGTTCAACAAGTCCCTGTATACACACATCCCCCATGGACAGATCCCCTCACCTTCACTAAAGGGCAGGTCCATTTCACCACTCCTGCCACCCCGGTGAGCACAGACACACAAAAGTCTTTTGTAACGGCTGCACACCAACTCGGCACCACACCCCACATCCAGGTCTTCATGGATGGCTCCCGCATTGACAATAAGTCGGGCTCAGCCATTTGTGCCATGCTTGGCCACACACGACTCTGGTCCTGACGACTGGAATCCCCCACCTGCGCCACAGCCATGGACACTGAGGAATTCTCCCTCGCTACGGCCCTGGGCTGGGTAGCATGCCGCCTCCCGGCGCAACTGTGTGTCGCATCGGACATCTTCTTCCTGTCCGATTCACTGACTGCCCTCAACCTTTTCTGCATGTGGGCCGCCACCCCTGATGCCCACCTCCTCCACATCTGGAAAGCAGGTGTGGAAACCCTGCTGGACTCATACCCCCAGCTCACCGTTAATTTCGTATGGTGCCCCAGCCACTCAGACATCCCCAGCAATGAATGGGCTGACATGGAAGCAAAGCTAGCAACAGAGCTCCCCCCATCCAACCTCAAACCTTCCACCTCCACACTAAAAGAAGTAGCCGCCCACACCCTCATGGAGCGGTGGACACTCTCGCTCGCCCACCCCCTCGCCTCCACGGCTGACAAGTACCTCGCAGTGCACAGCCTCCCCACATGCCGACCCCAAAAGCTACTCATGCACTCAGTCAACCACCCCTGCAGCGAGCTCTCTGCAGTCGCACAAGTCCTCTGCCGCACCAGTCCCTATGGGGGCTACTGGCTGAGCTTTGACTCATCCTACTGGCACAGGCATGGCCTGATTTCGCATTGTAGGTGGCACAACCACCCCCCATGGCCCACGCAGTCGACCGCCCACATCCTCGGCAGCTGTAGTACCTTCCACTCATGGATATGACGTGTGTGGCCACCTTGGGACCCTCTCCCAGTCCACCATTCAGAGTGGGCTGATGAAAACTGCCTCCCGGTTCTCCACCGTTGGCTCAAGCTAACAGGGCACCTGAACCGCCTCTTAGACCATGCCGCAGGTGCCATCTGGCTCTCTTTTGCTGCGATGGACCTAGACGGCCACCCCACCGACGAAGATATGGACCTGGACCTCCTATGGGATTACATGTGTTGTATGCTTGGACCTCGAACCCTGGACTCAGACCAAGCCCTTCTGGAGCTATCAGGTATGCTTCCTCCTTTCCCGCTCGAATAGTGCCTGCCTTTCGGATTCCTCTGGATACATCTCGGCTGGCACTCTCACCCTCCCTTTCCAGTTCTAAGCTTCCTACCTTTACCTGCCTTTATCTGCATGGTTAGTTTGTAGTGATATGTATCCCTCCTTCTCCTCCTCTTTTTCTGAACGCAATAGGGGCTCTTCACACTTTGGCCCCCTTCAGGGAGCAGAGCCCCCGCCCAGTTTTGTGCGACGCGCAATGACGGGCGCCTCTGTTGTTATGTAGTTAGGGCCCCCCCTTTGGGGGGGCAGCTTGTAATTATGTAATACTGCAGGAATAATAATAATAAATTTAAAAAAAAGGTGTACCAGTGGGGTCGATGAGGGAGGGTTGGAGACCAATTTGGTACCAGGGTGGCTCCTGGATTAAAATAACGGTGGGTGGGGATGGGTCAGTGGTTAGGATCGGAATGAGGGAATGGACTGTGGCTAGGGAGCAGGTGGCATTCCACTGGAGAATAGAGATGTCTCTATTCATGAGTCCTCCATTGTCTTGTCTTTGGGTCCTTCAATGGCGGCCTCAATCTGGCAGTATCACTGTTTCTTGGGGCACTGAGGGTAGGTGGTGGGATGGTTGCCCTTGCAGTTTGTGCAGTAGTGGGGGTGAGGGCAGTGGTCGCCCTCAAAGGCTTCGGTGGCACAGTGTGTGCACAACTTACAGTGATTGTGTGAGAGGTGGCCTCCTCCACAGTCAGCGCAACAGGGCTGGATGTGGCATCCTTTTGTTCCATGTCCTAGGCCCTGGCAGCACTCACATTGGGTGAGGCTGGGGCAGAAGGGGGGGACCGAGAGGGAGAGAGAGATGCTGAACATCCATACTTGTGGGCACTTGAGGAGCTGCACTCAGATGGATCCATTGGGGTTGGAGAAGGAGAAAGCCATGGGGCACCTGTCGAGGGTCGGCAGGTGGTCGTTGGTGGCGGCGAAGTGGGGGTCAACAATGAAGTCGGGGTTGTGGAGAGCCAGGTTGTGCCGGACTTCGGCCATGAGGGCCTTTGCAGTGATGGTGTGGCCATTCTGGCCGAAGAGGTAGTCCTTGCATGGCACCATGGAGATGTGGAGTGCAGACCAGGGGCGGACATGGATGGGGTTGAAGGAGAACGTCTTGGGGATCTTATTGACCTCCAGGGACAGACTCTTTTCTTGCATGTGGGCTGTGAAGGCTGTGGAGTGCCGATCAATGATCGTATCTGTGGCCAGGGTGGTGGAGGAGGGGCGCTTGGCGAACGAGGTCATGAGGTTCCCCTTTACATTGAAGGAGGACGCTAGCACCGTGACCTGGTCAGCAGTGGGGAGGGAGGAAAAGAACTCATGGGCTGTGGTGGTGAGGTGCATGGCTGGAAGCTGGACCTCAGTCTTTATCACAATCGTCGGAAGGAGGACCAGGGTCAGGTCCTTGGCATACATCAGGGGTGGGGGTGGTACCTGGTGCTGCTTTTTCTTTTTCTTGTGGGTCACCATTGTGAAGACAGTGCCCAGAGCAGGTGCAGCGGGGTTGGGGTTGGAGGTGGTAGGTGGGGCCGGGGTAGCTGCTGCCTGAGCATAGGAAGTTGGCACTGCATTGATGGCGGCCTGGGCTGTGGTGGTGGTGGGGGCCTGGGCCTTCTGGGCCTGTGGGGCATGGGGCACAGGCCGGTTGACCAGTGTGGAGACTTGCCTGGAGATGGTGGCGACTTCTGTGGATAGCTGTTTGACAATGTTAGTCAGCACAGCCACGTCGGGTGACATGTTGGTGGTTCCAGGGGTCCTGTTCGGGGCAGAGGGTTGTGTGGCAGTGGTCAGGGTCCTTTGTTGGGGGCGAGCTGGGGCAAAGGGCACTGGCAGGGAGGCTTCTGCCCCCTCCCTTGCAAAGTTGTAGGCCATCTCCAGGTTATGGGAGACGATGTGTTGGGGGTCCTTCTCATCCCTAAAAACACCGGCAATGGTCTGTTGGACATTCCAGAGGAGGTCGCCAACAAACTGAGTGGCTGCTCTGTCGGTTTCTGCAGAGCTGGAGCAGTGGGTCTTCTGGTCGAAGTCCTCTAGCACTCAGGAGAGGGAGTACATGAAGCCTGATGTGTGCGGCTTGAACTGGTCTTGAGGGCGGGGTCAGGGGGTATGCGGAGAAAGGTTCTCAGCCAACCTCTTGTTGGTGAGCGGCGGCAAGGGGGTGTGCGGGTTTTCGAGGATGTCTTCCATCTCGCCAAACTCATTGGAGCTGGTGGGGGGTTAGAACCAGCAGAGGGGGGGCAGCTGATGTGCTCAAATGTACGAGTGAACTCGGTGTTCAAGACTCCGATGATGGGGGACGGTGTGAGACAGAGAGCATCTGGAGATGACGCCGGGAGGCCTGGGTCAATTTGGGCGGGGGTGGGGGTCGTGCCGTGCATAGCAGCGGTGATGTTGCCGGCAGCCCTGGCGGCCCTGTCGGCATCGGCCCTGGCCAATGATGGAGGTGGGAGGGGTGGTCAAGTCGAATGTAGAGCATTCCTGTATCCACTGGGGTTCAACATGGGGGAGTTTTAGCTGCCCGCACTAGTCGATGGTGGTGGTTACTGGTCAAGAAGGATGCCCTGTATGTCAACTGCTAGGATCGAGCACACAAGGTTCTTCACATGGGCATTCTCCACTATCTGTAGGAGGTGTTGGGTGGCGTTGTAGACTGAGTGTCCTTGGTGCCCCCCATACTGGTTAGGTGGCAGCCAGTCCGGCTTGTTAGTGAGGAACTGGAGCCGGTTAGCTATGATCTTTTCAAGGAGTTTCCCTAAGGTCTCCTTGAGGGTAATGGGTTGGTATGAATGTGGCGAAAAAGGGTCCTTCTTGTTAGGCTTCCAGAGCATAACAACTTTTGCCGCCCGCCAGTGTTTGGGGTGGTGTCCCATGCACAGGCAGTCATTTTTTTATTTTATTTTAATTTTTAAATTATTCCTGCAGTATTACATAATTACAAGCTGCTCCCCCAAAGGGGGGCCCTAACTACATAACAACGGAGGCACCCGTCATTGCGCATCACACAAAACTGGGCAGGGGCTCTGCTCCCCGAGGGGTGCCAAAGTGTGAAGAGCCCCTATTTAGTAAAAAGGAACGTGAGAGAGAGGAATACATATTGCTACAAATAAACCACACGGGTGAGAGCAGGTTAAAGTAAGAAGCTTAGAAATGGAAAGGGAGGGTGAGAGCACTGGCTGAGACATATCTTGTAGGAGTCCAAAAGGCAGGCTTTTACTCAAGCGGGAAGGGAGGAAGCATACCTGATAGCTCCAAAAGGGCTGGGTCCGAGTCCTTGGTCCGAGGTCCGAGCATACGATGCATGTAATCCCATAGGAGGTCCAAGTCCATATCCTTGTCGGTTGGGTGTCCATTGAGGTCCATCGCAGCAAAAGATAGCCAGATGGTGCCCGCGGTGCGGTCAGAGAGGCAGTTTAGATGCCCTGTCAGCTTTAGCCAGTGGCGCAAAACTGGGAGGCGGTTTTTGTCAGCCCACTCTGAGTGGTGGACTGGGAGAGGGTCCCAAGGTGGCCACATGTGCTGTATCCACGGGTGGAAGGTACTGCAGCCACCAAGGATGTGGGCAGTTGACTGCGCAGGCCAGGGGGGATGGTTGTGCCACCTGAAATGTGATATCAGGCCATGCCTGCAACAGTAGGCTGAGTCAAAGCTCAGCCAGTAGCCCCCATAGGGACCAGCATGGCAGATGGCTTGTGCGACTGCAGATAGCTCGTTGCATGGGTGGTTGACCGAATGCATGAGCAGCTTTTGAGGTCATCATGAGGGGAGGCCATGAACTGCCAGGTACTTGTTGGCAGTTGAGGCAAGGGGGCGGGCTAGCGAGAAAGTCCATCGCTCCATGAGGGTGTGGACAGCGACCTCTTTAAGTGCGGAGGTGGAAGGTTTGAGGTCAGATGGGGGGAGCTCTGTTGCCAGTTTCGCTTCTGTGTCAGCCCATTCATTACTGGGGATGTCCAAGTGTCTGGGGCACCATACAAAATGAACAGTGAGCTGGGGGTATGAGTCCAGCAGAGTCTCCACACCTGCTTTCCATATGTGGAGGAGGTGGGCGCCAGGGGCAGTGGCCCAGGTGTGGAAAAGGTGGAGAGCAGTCAGCAAATTGGACAAAAAGAAGATGTCTGATGCAACATGCAGTTGCGCAGGGAGGCAGTGTGCTACCCAGCCCGGGGCTGTGGTGAGGGAGAATTCCTCAGTGTCCATGGCTGTGGCACAGGTGGGGGACTCCAGTCGTCAGGACCAGAGTCGTGTGTGGCCAAGCATTGTGCAGATGGCTGAGCCTGACTTATTGTCAATGCAGGAGCCATTGGTGAACACTTGGACATGGGGGGTGAAGCCTAGTTGATGCGTGGCTGTTACAAACAATTTTCGCATGTCAGTGCTAACCAGGGTGGCAGGAGTGGTGAAACGAACATGGCCCTGCATGAAGGCCAGAGGATCTGTCCATGGGGGATGCGTGTATGCAGGGACCTGTTGAACCTGGGGGGCTCAGACCTGCAAAGAAAGGGAGAAGGGTCTATTAGCTATGTTTTGTTTAAAAAGTTTACGTCCAATAGAGTGAGGGGTGTGCCAGAGACGCAGGGAATGGGTTGTCTTTATATATTCGAAATAGAAAGAGAGAGGGGGAACAGAGCAAAGAAAATTAGTGGAATGGGGGGAGGCACCTTTGAAGACACCCAAGATCCAGTGGCAGGCCGTGTTTTGCACAGCCTGGAGGCAGTTTACCAGGGTTTTTTGGCGGCGGCCATGGTACCAGACTGGCGCCCCCCATGACAGCATGGAGTGGATGCAGGAGGTATAGAGGCAGTGGAGGAGGAGGGCTGATATGCCGTGTTGTGTGTTGCCCAGAATGCGGAGTGCAGCGAGGGTGGAGAGCCCCTTGGAGCGCATGCGCTCAACATGGGGTTTGAAGGAGAGGCCTGGGTCTCACCATATCCCTAACCACCAGAGGGGGATTGAGGGGTGGATCAGTGTGTCAGGGTTGACCTGGACGCCAGCAGTGTCTCAGCCATCATAGCCAGTGCATTGCCAAGGGGAGTGGAAGTGGAGACACTCCATCTTGGCCGCAGGCAGTCATTGAAAAGCATTAGGATCTCATCAGGGTAGGCTTCCACCACCCATTTCAGGGGGCAGTAGCCTATTCCTGAGAGGCCTGGAGCCAACAGGTTGGAGGTGTCGGACAGTGCCCCCGTGAGCTCAGTGAGGAGTATCAGCAGGGCAGCTGGTTGTGGTGGCAGTGGGGGGTTTTGGTCCACTTGCCAGGGGGGGGAGGCATGAAGAAGGTTTCTTGGAATAACTCACCTTTCTCCTTGTTTGACTGGGTGAAGGTGCCGTCCTGCCACTTAAGGGATGGGATAGGTGTGGGGCGGGTGCCGAGGCCATGTTTCGCCCAGGTCCAGATATTGGAGATGTCCGCTTCAGCTGCCTGGGTGGCATAGAACTGCCGCTTGGCTGTGTGCACTCCGTGTTTGAAAGCGCATCGCACTGCTGCACGTTGTAGGGGGGTGGGAGCTGTCGAAATGGCGGTCAGCAGGTTTTTGCATGCTGGTGTCCACCATGGGACCTCCGTTTTCGATGGCTTCGAGAGGCAGGTTTTTTTATTTTATTTTATTTTATTATTCCTGCAGTATTACATAATTACAAGCTGCCCCCCCGAAGGGGGGGCCCTAACTACATAACAACAGAGGTGCCCATCATCGCGCAATGCATGAAACTAGGTGGGGGCCCTGCTCTCCGAAGGGTGCCAAGGTGTGAAGGGCCCCTATTAGTACAGAGCCAGAAGAAGAGGGAGGAATACATATCACTACGACAATACCAAACAGACTAGGGCAGGCAAAGGAGGTAGCTTAGAATGGGGAAAGGGAGGGTGAGAGCACCAGCCGAGACATACAATTTGGAGTTTGAAGGGCAGTCACAAATCAGAGAGAGAAGGTGGAAGTGCACCTGAAAGCTCCAAAAGAGCCGGGTCTGAGTCCTGGGTATGGGGTCCGAGCATACACTGCATGTAGTCCCTAAGGAGGTCCAGGTCCATATCCTCGTCGGTGGGGTGGCTGTCTAGTTCCATCGCAGCGAAGGCCAAGCAGATGGCACCCGAGGTCCTGTTGGATAGGTGGTTCAGATGCCCCATCAGCCTAAGCCAGCGGCACAGAACTGGGATAAGGTTTTCCTCTGCCCATTCTAAGTGATGGGCTAGGAGGGGGGTTTTGGCTGGCCAGACGCGCCGAATCCAGGGTCGGAAGGTATTGCACCCACCGAGAATGTGGGCAGTCATCTGTGCAGGCCATGGTGGATGGTTGTGCCACCTGCAGTGGGAAATCAGGCCGTGCCTATGCCAGTAGGTTGAGTCGAAGCTCAGCCAGTAGCCCCTGTAGGGACTGGTGCGGCAGAGGACTTGTGCCACTGCAGAGAGGTGATGGCGGGGGTGGTCTGCAGAGTGCGTGAGGAGCTTCTGCAGGCGACGAGAGGGGATGCTGTGTACTGCCAAATATTTGTTGGTGGTGGAGGCGAGGGGGCAGGCTAGGGACAGTGTCCATCATTCAACAAGCATCTTGGTGGCCACCTCTTTTAGTGCGGATATGGAGGGCGCAAGTTGCGAGGGGGGGAGCTCCATGGCGAGTTTCGCTTCGTCATCAGCCCATTCATTCCTGGGGACATCTGAATGACCTGGACACCATACAAAATGGATGGTGAGACCTGGATGTGAGTCCAGAAGCATCTCGACCCCAGCCTTCCAAAGGTGAAGGAGGTGGGCGCCTGGTATGGTGGCCCAGCTGTGGAAAAGGTTGAGTGTTGTCAGCGAGTTGGACAGGAAGAATAAGTCCAATGCGATAGGCAGGTGGGTGCAGAGGCGGTGCGTGGCCCAGCCTGGAGCGGTGGTGAGAGAGAAAATTTCTGCATCCATGGCCATGGCGCAGGTGGGGGAGGCAAGTCAGCGGGACTGTATTTTGGTGAGGCCGCACATAGCACAGATGGCAGATCCCAAGGCGGTTCCAATGTGGGAGCCATTGGTGAAGACCTGGAGGTGTGGGGTGGTGCTGAGGTCTAGGGTGGCTTTTATGAACTCGTTGCATGTGTCACTTGTGACCAGGAGGGAGGGGAGGGTGAAGTTGACCCACCCCCCTGTAGAGGCCAGAGGATCCGTCCAGGGTGGATGCGTGTATGCAGGGACCGGTTGTACCTGGGGGACTTGGACCTGCAGAGAAAGGGAAAAAGGTCTATTAGTTACATTTCGAAAGCACTTGTGGCCAATAGAGTGAGGGGTGCGCCATAGGCGCAGGGAGTGGGTCATTTTTAAATACTCAAAGTAAAAAGAGAGGGGAGGGACTGAGCATAGGAAATTAGTGGAGAATGGGGAGGCACCCTTGTAGATGCCTAGGATCCACCAGCAGGCCGTGTTTTGCACAGCCTGGAGTCGGTTGATCAGGGTTTTTTGGCGGTGGCCATGGTACCAGACAGGGGTGCCCCATGCTAAGACAGAGCAGATGCAGCTGGTGTATAATCGCCAGAGGAGGGCCAATACTCCGCGTTCGGTGTTGCCTAGGATGTGGAGGGCGGCGAGGGTGGAGAGTCCCTTGGAGCACATTCGCTCGACATGGGGCTTAAAGGTTAGGCCTGGGTCCCACCAGATCCCGAGCCACCGCAGTGGACGGGAGGGTTGGATGAGGGTGTTAGGGTCGATTTGTATCCCGGCGGTGTCCCAGCCATGATAGCCGACTCTGCGCCGAGGTGGGTGGAAGTGGAGTGCCTCTGTTTTGGTGGCCTTGATGTTGAGGCCGATGTCACCAAAGAGGCTGTCGAGTTGGTGATATGCATCTGCCAGGTGGCAGCAGTTGGATGCTACTGAGGGGCCAACACATATTAGTAGATGGTCATCAATGTATGCCAGCACCGTGGTGCCAGCTTGGTGGAAGCACCAGAGGACCATGCCCATGAAAATTGTTGATAGGATGGGGGAGACGGGCAATCCTTGAGGGGTGCCGAAGTCAGGTTTCGGGGCAGTTGGGAGGGTGGTGCCATTGAAGGCAACTGTGACCTGCCTATCCATCATGAAAGAGAGACACCAATCCACCATGTTGGGCAGGCACTGGAGCTCCAACAGTTGCCGGTGAAGGAGGTGGGGGTGTACTGAGTCAAAGAAGCCCTGAATGTCAACCGCTAGGACCGAACACACCAGGCCCTTCATGTGGGCATTCTCCACTATCTGTAGAAGGTGTTGGGCAGCGTCATAGACTGAGTGTCCTTGACGCCCCTCATACTGGTTAGGTGGCAGCCAGTCCCACTTGTTGGCGAGGAACTGGAGCTGGTTAGCTATGATCTTTTCGAGGAGTTTCCCTAAGGTCTCCTTGAGGGTGATGGGCCGGTATGAGCATGGCGAGAAGGGGTCCTTCTCATTTGGCTTCCTGAGCATTACAACTTTTGCCACCCACTAGCACTCAGGGTGGTGCCCCAAGCACAGACAGTCGTTGAAGAGTGTAAGTATCTCATCGGGGTAGGCATCGACCACCCATTTCAGGGGGCGATAGCCTATTCCCAAGAGGCCCAGAGCTGACAAATTGGAGGTATCGGTCAGTGTCCCTGTAAGCTTGGCGAGGAGGATCAGCGGGGCAGCTGATTGGGGGGGTGGTGGTGGGTTTTGGATTGCTGGGATGGGGGGGGGAGGCATGAAGAAAGTTTCGCAGAATAGCTCACCTTTCTCATTGTCTGACTGGGTGAAGGTGCCATCTCGTCGTTTGAGGGATGGGATGGGTGTGGGGCAGTTGCCGAGGCCCCTTTTGGCCCAGGTCCAGATGTTGGAGGCATCCGCTTCGGCCGCCTGATCGGCATAGAACTGCCGCTTGGCCGTGCGCACTCCTCGTTTGAAGGCGCAGTGCATGGATGCTCATTGGAGGGGGGTGGTAGCTGTCGAGATGGCAGTCAGCAGGGTTTTGCATGTTGATGTCCACCATGGGACCTCTGTTTTTGACAGTTTTGAGAGGCAGGTAAATGGCTTGAGGGCCGCCACCATGGCTGACACCACAGCATCGGCCTTGTTGTCCAGGGTGAGGGTGTCATTGGCCAGGAGGGCGAAGGCAAGGTCTAGTAGAGGGAAGGCAATGTCGGTCCACTCCTCCTTGTCGGCTAGTAGAAGCTGGCGGGTCTTGAGGACCGGAGGTGGGAGCCAAAAGGGAATTGACCAGTGCAGAATAGTGTGGTCTGACAGTGGGGAGAGGTTGGAGGTGGCCAAGTCCAGGATGGCATCAGGGTTGATGGAGGGGGGGGCCCAAATCATGTCTATGGGGCACCTCAGGTGGTTGCCATCAGGCCTGGAGTCAGAGTCAGGTAAATGGGCAGGTGCTAGGCCATGCCCACGGAAAAAGTCGTTGAGGGGTTGTGCCCTCAATTCCTCTGGCCATGAGGTGGGGTGTTCGGACCATGTGGGGTGACGATGGTTGAAGTCGCCCACCACAAGGAGGGTGGTGGCTAGTGCCGAGGGGAGCGAAAAGAGGAATAACTCACCTGGGTACTGCAGGGGGGCCCTGGCTCGGTCTGGGGGGGACATGCCATAGTAGTTGCACACCTGGACTGTGAGGGGGGATTGGATTTCCACAGTGAGGATGTCGGTGCCGTGAGAGGCGGTTCCAAGTACTGACCATGAAGTTGGGGGGAGAGAGCATGCCACATAGGTGACTACCCGGGGCCAGGAGTCGGGGGGTAGGACTGGTGTGTAGCCTGGGATGTTGGGGATGTTGAGCACTGGTATACCAGTGGGGTTGGTGAGGGATGGTTGCAAGCCGATTTGGTACCAGGGAGGTTCCTGGATAAGAATTAGGTGTGGTGGGGAAGGGGTGTCAGTAAGGAGCGGGATCAGGGAATTTATCGCCACTAGTGAGTGGGCGGTGTTCCACTGCATGACAGAGATGTCTCCAATCATGATTCCTCCATTTGTTCGAAGGTGGGTTCGTCCTCAATGGCCTCCAGGATTTGGCGGTATCGCTTCTTCTTGGGGCAGGACGGGAGGGTGGCGGGGTGGTCACCTTTGCAGTTGGTGCAGTGGCAAGGGTGAGGACATGGGTCGGCTTCTGCCACAGTGTCAGTGGCGCAGTGGATGCAGTTCTTGCAGTGGTTGTGGGTAAGGTGATTACCCCCACAGTTGGCACAGCAGGCTTGGGTGTGGCACCCCTTGGTCCCATGTCCGAGGCCTTGGCAGTGCTCACATTGGGTGAGGCTGGGGTGAATGGGAGGGATGGAGAGGTGGAGGGAGGATCTGAAGAGCCAGACCCATGGGCGCTTAAGGAGGCGCTTGCGAATAGACCTGTCAGGGTTGATGAAGGAGAAGGCAACCGGGCACTTACTCAGGGAGGGTAGGTGTTCGGGGGTTGCAGCGAAGTGGGGGGTGATGATGAAATCCAGGGGGCGGAGTGTCGGGTTGTTGGTGACTTCCACCAGGAGGACGGCTTTGGAGATGGTGTGTTTGTTCTGGCCGAAGTGGTAGTCCTTGCAGGGAACCATTGAAATCCACAGGGAGGACCTAGGCTGAATGTGGGAGGGGGTCAGTTGGAATGCCTCAGGGGCCTCAGCCCCTTTGGTAGTGCACCTGTTGTGCATGTGGTGCAAGAACACTTCCATGTGCCGGTCGATGATCGTGGCTGTGGAAGGGTTAGCCGAGTGGGGTCGCTGCGTGAACGTGGTCACAAGGTTTCCCTTCACGTTAAATGAAGCAGAAAGGACCGTGACTTGGTCTGCAGTGGGGAGGGAGGCAAAGAAATCACATGCTATTTTTGTGAGAACCATGGCGGGTTTTTGGAGGTGTGCCGAGAGGCTGGTGACCAGTGAAAGGACCAGTGTTGGGTCCTTGGCGTACATTGTGGGGGGTGGGGGCACCTGCCGCATGTGCTTCTTCTTCTTTTTCTGCACTGGGTTGATGACCGCCCCTGTGGCAGGTGCCACTGGGGTGGGGTTGGTGGATGTTGGGGTGGCTGCTGCTGCTGCCACCTGTGTGTAGGAGGTGGGGGTGGCTTGAATTGTAGCCTGGGGGGTGGGCTGTAGCTGTTGCTGCTGCTGTTGATGGGGGGCAGGCCTAGAGCTGAGAGAGGACATCTGCCTGGAAATAGAAGCCACATCAGTAGTCAGATGCTTGACCGCATCAGTCAGTGCCTTCATCTTTGGGGTCATGGGGGCGGTGCCAGGGGTCTGGGCGGTAACTGGGGGCCTTTCCTGGGGGCGAGCTGGCTGGAAGGGGTATGGGAGGTCGAAACCTCCCTCCCCCATGTGCTGGTAGGCAATGATCGCGTCGAACATTGCCCGTGTTGGGTGGAGATTGTCCTTCCTGGCCCTGTGAAGGGCATCGAGTGCCTTGAGCGAGATGTAGGCCGTCTGCCCCAGGAGTTGCACTGCTGCTTGTTCATGGCTTTTGCCGGGAGCAGTGTTGGCCATAGCTTCGAAGTAGCCAGAGCACAGGTCAGTGATGGTGTCCAGGAATCCATCCAGTGGGCTGCATGCCATGCTTGGGCGGGGGCAAGGGGTCTGTGGCGACAGGACCATTGCGTCCCGCTTTTGTGAGGCAGCTGGTGAGGGTGTCCGGTATGGGGGGTCTGAGTTCGGGAGGTAATCTTCTTTGTTTCCAGCATCATACTTGTGTGGCTCGACAACGTTGGAGGCAGCAGACTGGGGACAGCTGCTAAACTGTTCAAACATGGCTGTGAAGGCCGCGTTCGAGACGCCAGTAGCGGGGGAGGGGGCGAGGTGGAGGGCGTCTGGCGATGATTCCGGGGCGGGGGTCTGGGCGCTGGGCTGGGCATAGGGTATGGGGGTCGTTTTGCATTGAGCGGTGATGAGAGCTTCGGCGGCTAGGTTGGCGGCTGTCTCGGCAGCCCTTGCAGTGGCTAGGCTCACCAATGAGGACAAGGGGACAGTAGGTCTTGTGTGATGAAGGGCACCACGATAGTCTGACATGGGGGAGTTTTAGCTGCCTGCACTAGTGAGATGATGGTGGTTACTGGTCAAGAAGGATGAGGTGGGCACCTGGCATGGTGGCCCATGTGCGGAAGAGGTGCAGTGCAGTCAGTGAATCAGATAGGAAGAAGATATCTGATGCGACATGCAGCTGTGCCGGGAGGCGGTGTGCTACCCAGCCAGGGGCTGTTGTGAGGGAGAACTCCTTGGCGTCCATAGCCGTGGCACAGGTGGGGGATTCCAGTCGGCGTGACCGGAGATGGGTGGGGCCTAGCATTGTGCAGATGGCCGAGCCCGACCTGTTGTCGATGTGCAAGCCATCTGTGAATACTTGGACGTGGGGGTGGAGCCTAGGGCCCGTGCAGCTCTCATGAACTGTTTGCAAGTGTCCGTGCTGACCGGGGTGATGGGGGTGGTGAAGTGGACTTGGCCGTTAGTAAAGGCCAGGGGGTCCATCCATGGGGGATGCATGTATGCAGGGACCTGTTGAACCCAAGGGGCTCAGACCTGCAGAGAAAGGAGAAGGGTCTTTTTTTTTATTTTATTTTATTTTATTTTATTTTATTATTCCTGCAGTATTACATAATTACAAGCTGCCCCCCCAGAGGGGGGGCCCTAACTACATAACAACAGAGGCACCTGTCATCGCACACCACACGAAACTGGGTGGGGGCCCTTGTGTGTAGGGCCCCTATTAGTGAAGGAAAAGAGGAAAGAGGGAGGAATACATTTCGCTACAGCACAGCCAAACGGACGAGAGCAGGCAAATGGGGTAGTTTAGAAAAGGAAAGGGGGCTTTTCCAAGAGACTTTCTTTATGCCCCCCCCACCCCAGGCAGCGAACGACGTCCCGCTACCCCCCAACACAACCAGCTGCCCCGCCCATACTCTTATCGGAGCTTACAGGGGCACTGGCCGACACCTCCAACTTGTCGGCTCCGGGCCTCTCGGGAATAGGTTATCGCCCCCTGAAATGAGTGGTCGATGCCTACCCCGACGAGATACTCATGCTTTTCAATGACTGCCTACGCTTGGGGCACCACCATGAGTGCTGGTGGGCAGCAAAAGTGGTGATGCTCAGGAAGCCCAACAAGAAGGACCCTTCTCGCTGCATTCATATCAGCCCATCATCCTTGAGGAGACCCTCAGGAAACTCCTGGAAAAAAATAATAAGCTTAACCGGCTCCAGTTCCTCGCCAACACGAGGGGCAGGCTGCCACCCAACCAATATGGGGGGTGCCAAGGCCATTCGTCTACAACGCTGCCCAGCACCTTCTACAGATTGCTGAATGCGCTCACTTGGAGGGCCTCATCTGCTCGGTCCTAGCGGTCGACATTCAGGGTTTCTTCGACTCAGTGCACCCCCAACTCCTCCACCGACAACTGTTGGACCTTGGTTGTGTGCCAGACATGGCCGACTGGTGCCTGTCCTTCATGATGGACCGGCAGGTCGCCATCACCTTCGATGGCACCACCCTCCCTACTGCCCCTAAACCCGACTTCGGCACCCCCAAGGATTGCCAGTCTCTCCCATCCTGTCAACAATATTCGTGGGGTGGTCCTCTGGCACTTTCACCAAGCCGGCACCACTGCCCTGGCATATGTTGATGACCACTTACTTATTTGTGTAGGTCCCTCAGTGGCATCCAACTGCTGTGCTCTCACCCATGCCTACCACCAACTCGACACCCTCTTCAGCACCATTGGTCTCAACATTGAAGCTGCCAAGATGGAGTGCCTCCACTTTCACCCTCCTCAGCAACACACCGGCTATGATGGCTGGGACACCGCCGGAGTTCAAGTCAACCCCAACACCCTGATCCGCCCCTCTATCCCACTGCAATGGCTAGGGATATGGTGGACCGGGCCTCTCCTTCAAACCTCATGTCGAGCACATGCGCTCCAAGGGCTCTCCACCCTCGCTGCCCTACACATCTTGGTAACACCCAATGTGGAATATCGGCCCTCCTACTCCACCGCCTTTACACCTCCTGCATCTGCTCCATCCTGTCTTGGGAGTGCCAGTGTGGTACCATGGCCGCCGACAAAAAACCCTGGTAAACCGCCTCCAGGCCATGCAAAACATGGCCTGCTGCTGGATCTTGGGTGTCTTTAAAGGCGCCTCCCCCCATTCCACCAATTTCCTTTGCTCTGTTCCCCTCTTTCTTTCTATCTTGAATATGTAAAGACAACCCATTCTCTGCGCCTATGGCGCACCCCTCACTCTATTGGCT